>CM034297.1:7556710-8123190 GCA_019925795.1 Dendrobium chrysotoxum | reverse complement strand
TTTTAAGTGACATAGTAACTCTCAAATTAAGTTGAGAAAAAAATCTTATCGAATGAATCATTACTCTTCGAGCACAATATGTATTTTTTAAGAGTTTTCTACATAAATACACTTAATGCTATTCTATATACATATCCAACATCTAAACATTAATATTTAAATATATACCACCTAAAAAACCCTTCCCTCATCTATACTACTACTTCGTTACATCCTGTCAAAATCCGATCCCCGACACCGTCTTCTTCACTCGCCTAGCCTCTTCACTCGCATCACCTCTTCTTCGCTCGGGTTCTGCCACTTCATCGAAATGAGAACCCAGCAGGGCATCATGTAAGCATAGTAGTAGCCTTTCAACCCAATAAAAATCGTCGGCATAACCTGTAAACAATAAGGCATTGGTCCCTCTTCCATTTTGGGCTTCTTCACTCCGACGGTCTCATTGCTCTCCCTCGCCCATTTTCTGCACTCTACTTTGCCGGAGCTCAACCCCAAAGAAAGCTCTAGCATGACATCCACACCACACCTTCCACCACCTCCAGCGAATCTATCGCGGTCGGGGCCGACGCACTCTGTTCTAATAGTCTTATCAAATCGAACTCCATTCGTGCGATCTTGTCCCTACTAAATAAAAACCAGTTATTTTTGTATTGATGCTTAAAAGATAGATAAAAAGATCTTATTTGATTTGGTGCTATCACTCCTTAGAGCTGTCAAGACAAAGGTTGGAATATGTTTAATATTAAGCTGCATAGTTTTAAACATCACCAATGCTTCCAAAAAAAAAAAAAGTAAAAGCATGAAACATGTGGCCTTTTTATTTGAGAACGAGAGTGATTATCGTAGAAGCATTGGCTCAACTAAGAGGTTTTGAGTTTAAAAGCTTATGTATGTAATGCTTGTATGAATTTGTCTTAATTGACTCAAAAGTCCCCTAAACAATTATGACAACGTATCTTATTAGTGTTTTCTTAGAGGGTTTTATTATGTTTGTGAAAATTTAATAAAAGATTTGTTATTAATTTAATTAATGAAAAAATGAATGGTTACATTTTTTTTTTGTAAATCAAATTTATCTCCATGTGGACGTGATAGGGGTGTCAAAATCGGGTTTTGGGTCGTGTACAGGTCGAACCGGAATTGACCTGGGTTCAAATGGGTCTACCCTAACTTGAACTGATTATGTAAATGGGTCGGATGTTCAGACCAGGACCCGACCCGTCGGGTTACCGGATTGACCCGACCTGACATGGCCGGATGGCGATGGCGGACGGCGGGACATCGGTCGATTGGGCTCGCGCCCATTGCGGGATGGCCTGGCAGACGACGCAAATCGCCGGCGGAAGTGGGCAACTAGACTTGACGCGCGGCCAGTTCAGATGCGACGCGCGGGAGGGTGCGGGTAGCCTCGGACACGACGGGTGGGAAGACGTCGGGTTAACCCGGGCAGCACGGTCAGCTCATTTCAAATGGGTTTTCAGGTTGACCCGTCGGGTTTTCGTGTCAACCTAAACTCACCCATTTTCTCAAACGTGTCGAATCCGGGAATTCGAACCTAACCCGTTTGAGAAACGGGTTGACCCTAACCCAAAATTTTTGAGTCGAATCCTAGTCAGATTTTTGGGTAGTGTCAATTATTGACACCCCTAACGGCGACATGCGGCCCGCGTGGACATGTTGCTATACATGCAACGACATATTTATGTATATATATGTATATGTATATATATTGATAAATTTTTGGAGTTAATGCTATTAAATTTTTTTCCTTTTTTTAACTGAAATGAAATTATATTTAAATTTAAAATATTTTGTATATTTTTTATTAATTTAATATTTTCTTTAGGATATAATTTAGTAAAAATTGTTAGCGTACCATAAATAATATTCTGATTGTTTAGTAAATGATGTACAGACTTAAATTTAGTTTTTTAAAAGTTAAAGTAGGTTTTTACTAAATTATATGGACTTTAAATAGGTTTTGTACATTTTATTTTGGTTTTAATTTATAAAAATTATTTTGTAACTTAATATATTATTTTAGAAGTATTTATTATTTAAAGAGTAGCGCTTTCATAAATTTGATCAGGATCTAAAACACTCTATCGAATAAATCATATTGATCCCTTAATAACCTTAGATTCTTTATATAGCATTTCAAAATCTTAATGACCTCAAAATTGAATAATCTTAAATTCATTAGTTTCATCAAATCGAGCCATTTGATTTAATTTCTTGAAGCTTCTAAATAAGTTTCAAGTGCTTGATTTGAGTTTATTTGGACTTAGATTAAATCACTTGTGAAGTTAGATTTACCCCATTGTGACATTTAGTTCAAATATAAGTTTGTTTAAATTAGAGTTCTGATGGTCATCATCAATTTAACTCAAAAACTTCAAATTTAAATATTATCTTAAGATTTGTTTTGATCAATTGAATTTCTTAGAGATGTAACAAAATTAATCTTTTACTTATAATAATTAAAAAAAATTAGACTCCATATTTAATACATAATACTTCTTCGATAACCCTAAAGTTACATATGATCTCATGAGGTATTCGATCCTAAGAATTTTAATTAAAAGAGAAAACATCAAGAAAGAATATACTGAGAGATTCATACCTACATCTTCCTAATTTATATAAAGTTTCTTAGGCAATCAGCGTCAACCATTTCCACCACCAAATTTTGGTTACCCCTCGACTCATACACTATATTTTTCATGGTTTAAAAAAACCGAATCGGATGGCCAATTTGACCGGTTGAATTGTGAATCAAACATATAGTCTATTCAGTTCTCATAAAAAACTAGCACAACATCAAATTGGTTTGAACGACGAGGTCAATTGTCCAACCATTGAATTGGTCCTGATTTTTAAGAATCGGGCAGTTCAATTTATAATTTATTTAAATAATTTAATTTAATATACAATATTTTATTAAATATTAAATTTATTTAAATATAACACATTTTATTTAATAATAACCAAAAATGTCATAATGACTATGCATCAATTAAGCATTAGCTAATTATGCTCATATGATCCCACCACGCTCTTAATCCATAAAAAAAAGGCTATATAAATAATATAAGACAAAGCTCCCAACTGAAGGGAGATTAAACAACTAATTGAAATTTCTACTTTAAAACATATATATTATATATTTTTAAATAGTTTTTTTAATATTAAGAATAATATTTATTTTATTAGTACTTATAATTAAATATTTATCTTTTTTATATTTTATTTTTTAAAATATATATTATTAATAATCACAATTTATCTATTTATTAATTTTATATAATCAAATATGGATGATTTATAGATGTAAATTTATAATGTGAATTTAATATATAATTTATGCTTAAACCTCCCATATTTTTCTATTTGACAACTTGTCCAGTTTTCACAACCCTGTTACACATCGAGAGAACTAGGAACCTAGCAGGGCATCATAGAAGCATAGCAATAACCATTCATCCCATCAAAATTATCGGCATAACCAGTAAACAGTAAGTCACCAGACCCTCAATTTATTGCTTTTCTCTTTGACGGCATCATCGCACTCTTAAACCCACTTCTTGGACCCCACATCGCCAGAGCTCCACCCCAGAGAATGCTGTAGCCAGACATCCATCCTGCTTTCTTCCACACCACCAGCGAATCCATCACCATCAATGCAGCCACACTGTTTGAATCATACTGCAAATCCAACTCCATCATATCAATTTTCTCTCTTTAACAATTTAAAAAGGAATTTAATTTTTGCTCTTGAGGCTTAAGACTTATTTGGATGTAGGATTTAGGCCAGAATTAAGCAACATTTGAGCTATTCTGTCAATCGTAAAAAATGCAACATTAAATCTCACGGTAAGTCTAAGCTGCACTTTATAGCGTTTATCAAAATTTTGTAGTAAATCTAGGATTTCGTAAATCCCATTATTAGCGGATTAATGGATTTAATTAGGATATTAATATATAATAATTAGTATTTAACATGATTTGATTAATTTTATCATAATTATGTAATATACATTAATTTTATTATCATTAATTATTTTTAAAATCATATTTTAACTGACTGATTTTAAATCTTAAAATAATTATTCAAATAGTACATCAAAATTTAAAAGGATTTAATCTCTACAATGCCAAACAATTTTTAAGATTTAGCACCCTCGGGATTTAGTAACCCTAGACTTACAAGATTTATAAAATCCTACTTGAATAAAACCCTATTTGAATTAAATCTTATTTGCATACAAACAAGCAGTTAAAAAAATGATGGAAAAAATCATCATTTTGTTGGGTAAATTGAGGGTCATGCACAACATTTCATCGATTGATAAAAAACTTTCTTGGGTATTACAAGCTATGATTGCTCACAACATTATATCAAACAAAAATATAAAAAGCTACAAAAAAATCAAAGAACTATAAATTTGATTACAAAATAACGGAGCTTAGGTAAACCCACCAATAGCTTCCAAAGCATGAAATCAATGATGATTGTCTCCCAAGGAGGCAAAAAAATATTTGACAGTATCTATTCAAGGGCACCTTTGCGACTTGGTTGCAAAAATAGCATAGTACAAGGGTTTTCATCATCACCCTTTTCCAAAAAAAAAAAAACCGCCATTGATAAAACACTCAAATCAATAATGAATGCAGTCATAATAATATGATTTAGAGTCAACATCCATTAACCTCGAAGGAGCAAAGTTAAAGATACAATCCCCAGCTTACTGCAAAATAAACCACAATCGAAAGCATGGATCAATCCACCTTATAGAAAACTTTGAGAAATAACATCCAAATTCATAGCATCAACCTTGAATAATAGAAGAAAATTCAACAGGGGTTACTAGTAGAGATCTTTCAAAAGAGAAGGAAAAATAGACTGATGGCACCATCTCACTATTCCTTCTGATGGTAAATTTAATTTACTCAACAATGATAAAATCATTAAAAAAAGTCCCTCTAAAAATATGATTGATCATCTCTTGTCAAATATAGTAATCTATAATGTTGACCTCATTATTCGAGATCAATTTCCTCGAAATTAACTCTAGCACCTATGTTTTCGTAGCCTAGTGTAAACATCATCCTTTTAGGATTTCCCTTGGGTGGTTGCCCACTGACGTAGTATCGACTCTACTTGATAACTCGACCTAAAGCAAAGTCAATCCAATCCAATCAGTATCTAATCCAAATCAACTCGATATGGAATCATGACCAACTCGATTAGAGTTTAATTTAAGGGACGATAATTTCAGTTAACACAAATTGACTCACCCCGAGCCATTTAAAATTGAATCGAAACTAATCAAATTAAATATTTTAATTTAAATAAAAAATTCACTTAATGCTCTAATCCTATTAAAATCATCTCTAAATTCTTCATTGATAATGTTAAAATCATTTAAATCTCAAATAAATATATATATCTTTAATCAGTAAATTCTAATAAAATAAATTCACTAAAGATCAAATCAAATTGTTCAATTTAAGACTTTCTAATAAAACTCTGAAATTAAATTTTTAATTAATAACTTAAACTAAATAGTTTTAACACCTTAAACTAATTAAATGAAAGTTTTAGGCCAGCCTAACCACCCGAACCCCACTTCACCACGTCCTCGCTCCCTCTCTCTGTTGGTTTGCAAGGAGAAAGCCCAGTTGGCGAAACCCCCAGCCCGTTTTCCCTCTCCCAGTTCGTGAGAACCCCCAACCCGTTGGCGAATTATTAGGTCCGGACATCGAACGGAGAGATCCGTCCGGTTTCCTCTCTATCTACAGTAAAAGTGCACCTAAAGCGCAGGTGCTACAGTACCTGCGCTTTGACTGCACTTTTACTGTAGATAGAGAGAGATCCGGACGGATCTCTCCCGTCAGGTGTCCGGACCTAATAATTTTCCCAACCCGTCGCCCCTTGTTCAAAAAACCCTGGCGGAGTTCCCCCCATTGGCATGCCTTGGATCGGAAGACTCTAGCACTCGGTCTCCCTTGCCATTTGCGAAATCTCAGCCTCATCTCCTCCCATTCGTAAGCCCTAGGACTGAATCCCTCTTCCCATCTCCCCCTCTGCTTCGTGCGACACCAAGGGCTGAAGCCCATGTCTTCCTACCTTTCTCTCGTGTGCAAGGGACTCCGACTTTGACTCCTTAGCCCTAGCCTTGTCCGTGCTTTCATCATTTTCTGATTTGCTCAGCTAAAGGTAAGAGAAAGTGGTAAGGCAAGAGAAAGTGGTAAACTTCTGCTTCTTGATTCTTCTCCTACTCTTGTTCCTCTCATTGTTCTTTCTTTTATGGATAAATTTTGCTGGATAGATAGCCTCATGAATCATGAATGAGTTTATGGAAAGATCCATGCTGTTTGAAACTAAGCTTTTTGTGTGTAAAATCTACAGAATACTATACTTATTGTGGCTTGTTTCATGAAATGTATAGTTTAGAACTCTATGTATAGATTGGAGGAAATCGTAGTATCATTTGTCAAATGCATAAAAGGTATTTGTGTTATTGTCTATTAAGGAATGAGATGAGTTTTGGTTAAATAAAGAGTTATTGGGAATGCATGTCTATGTTTTATTCCATTCGTACTCTCAAGAAATCTATGAGTTAGAGAAAGACAAGAAGACTTTATATATGCGTATTTGTTGCAAATTGTAATCACATACAAGTCAAACGTTCATTGATTTTCATCACAACATGATTTTTGATATCTTTGTTGGCTTTCGTTGTTGAGTAAAGGTATTTCAATATCATGTTTCAAGGATTTAAAGCTCTCCTCAAAAGATTTCTTATAGAGTTGCTAAAGTTTTCCTTTTCTTTTCTCAAATTTCATTTGGCATTAGTATTGACTTGGAATAAGCAAGTTGGAAGCTTATAGTGGCAAGTTGGGTTCAATTTGAAGTCTAGCAATTCTTTCTTTACACTTGCATCAAGAAGGGTTTCTTACTTTGATTTGGCGAAAGCGAAGATGTTGGAGAGCATATTTGTACTTTGTGATTCAATTGTAAATGTATGAACGTTGAATGGAGAAAAGAGATTTTGGAAAGGTAAAGTATTTTGACAAGTGTATGTGTGTTGAAAAGTGGTTATGTGAGGAAGATGAAAAGCAAAGTGTTTAGTTTGGTAAGAAAAGGTGACTCGCATGTGCATGTTGAAAGGTGAAAGGTGTATATTTTAAAAGGTAAATTGTGATTTTGAAAGTGGAAATGTGTGTGTTTTTAGAAATGTAAAGTGTGTGTTTGGTTTGGAAAGTGAATTTTGGGATTTCGAGAAAGTGAAAACGTATGTGTCGAAAGGTGATTGTGTGAGAAAGGTGAAAGGTGAAATGTAGGGTTTTGAAAAGTAAAGAGTTTTGGAAAGTTTGTGTGTTAAAGAGTAAAGTGCTTTGTAAATGTGTATGTTTTAAAGTGAAATGCTTTGAAAATTATATGATTTGAAAAGTGTAGAAGAGTAACTTTGAATGGTGATGTGTGTAGATTTTGGAAAATAAAACATATGTATTTTGAAAAATGTTTATGTAGGAAAATGAAATATCTTGAAAAGTGTGTGTTAAAAGAGAGGTGTATGTTTTTAAGGTAAAAGTGAATGACCTTTGAGAAGTTACATGAAAGTGAAGTGCGTGGTTTGAAAGGTAAGGTGCTTTGATGAGTATATGTTTCGAAAGGTAGATTATGTGTGTTTTAGAAAGGAGATTGAAAATGGGGGTGTGAAGGAATGAGTTTATTAGGTGTTTACTAGAAAATGAAAGTGTTGAAGAGTGATGCCCCTCTCTCTCTCTCTCTACCCTCGCTTTCTCCTTCTTCTACTACGCTCCCTTCTTATGCTTCGAGAAAAATTTCAGAAAGTATAAAGTATGCTATCAAAAGGGAACAGTTTAAAAGGTAGACAGCTTGCGTCGGTCTTCAAGCTCGAAGAAAGGTACGTCTTTATTTTCAGTAAATTTTAATTATTTCATTGTTAATCATTAAATGTGCTTCTAATCCTTCCCTGTTTTATTATCTTTACTTGCATGAACTGTGAGGAATGGTACCGATCGAGTGAACAAAAGGAGCTAAAGGCGTCAGTCGCCTTTATCCAGCCGGGTAGAGGTGCTATGGACGGAACCACCGGGTCGTAGCCCCCGGTGTTATAAGTTTCCTTAAAACTTAGAAAACCCCTTTTACACGTGCGCAATGTCCTAAGGGTTACTAATAATAAATTTTTTCATCCCATACAACATTAGTGATATTTAAGGACAAAAATTAAGGACTAGGTTTTAGAAAACTTAGACTTATGATGCATGCACACTTTATGATAGAAACAAAGAATATAGAAAACTTAGTGACATTCCCCTTAGGCTTATTACTTATTATTAATATATTTTTCAATTAGGCTAATCAAATTCAAACAATCAATTAACAAAAATTTTAAACACACTAATAATATCTCAAATAAAGATACATGAAAATTATATAACCGTTAATAACTAAGTCATAATTAACACACATAACAACTAGGAGATTAAATTTGAACATAAAAATAAAATTGAATCTAATTAATATGTTAATCATCTCATAATTAAATAATAACTAAATAAAATTTTCAAACTTCAATAAATCATTACCAATCTAATAAATCATTAACAAATAAAATAAAATCATTAAAATTTTAATAAAACATTAACACTTGAATAAGTCAATTAAATTTTTAATAAATAATTTAAAATTAACAAAATATTAAAATATTTAATAAATTATTAAAAAATTTAATAAATTATTAATTAAATAATCTAAATAAAAAAATGGTTAATTCAAATACACTAAAGAACCAATCATATTAATCAACTTTAACAATTAAAAATCAATCTAAAACAAACTTCAAAACAGTAAAAATACTAGAACCTAAATCTGAACTAAAATTCCCTTTGACCCTTCAACAAACTAATTTCAATCAATTATACAACTTTAACTAATAGTAAACCCAGGATATCTTTAAACCACACGACCTACCGCACACACTTAGATTTGTTTGCTAGGACAACTGACTCTAGCTCTAGGTTAAGCCAGTTCTTACTTTCTTGTTGTTGTGTGATGGGCTTTCTCGGTTTTTATTACATATTATATATGATTGATGTGAGTGTTTGTTTACTTTTATTGTTCTCTGTGATATGATGTGATGGACGATAGATTACCTCTAGGTTATGAACGATCTGGATGCTCACAAAATTTTATGTAGGTGGCCATGCTCGTGTAGGGCTAAATAAAAAGGGGGCAAATTAAAGATTTAAATTAACAATATTTTCTACAGGTGCTTTAAAAAATGCTAAACCCCCTTAAAATTAAAAGAGCATGGCCAAGTGTGGCTAGTAAATTTAATTTTAAATGCGAATATATAACTGCATGGGAATGATTTTATTATAAATATTTAGGATAACCCTGCAGATGGTTTAGATTTTCTTTTTCTTTCTGGGGTGTAATGTAATGTAAACGTAATTTGTTAAAATCAAGTGTTGTGAAAGTGATTTAAAAGTGGGATATCACACCCAACTCGGAATCCAAAGAGAAGAGAATGTCCCTTAGGGGAGTATTCTCTTCTATTTGGAAAGCCAAGTTTGGGTGGTTCTAATATCCAAAGAGAAAAGAAAATACTCCTTCGGGGATGAGTTTCTTTTCATTTGGATACCCAGGTCCGGCGGACCCAAGGAGCTCGTAGCGGACCCAAGGAGCTCGTAAAGGAAAGAAGACAAAGGAGGGAAGATGAAGAAATGAAGATGGAGAAGTAAAGGAAAGAAGTATATCCCATTTTAAAATCACTTGCATCAATTCTAGGAGTAGAATCCAGGTTTGTTGTCAGTGGTACCCGGCCACTTTACATTTTCAGTAGACCCTGGGTTGTAAATAAACTGGACATTGGACATTATATTTTTTGATAATTTAATTTGATTGTTTACATTATTTGTGCAGTAGCTTTTTTAGGACTCTTGCATACCATATTTTGTTTTAGCCTGGATACGAATCAGAGTATTTTTTTCGCAAGGGCATAATAAAACTTTTTCTACTTGAAATTTAAAATAAAATTTTTAGGCTCACATAGAAACTCTAACGAATCTAAGAAGTAAGCTCGGGTCCTCTGAGAGTCAGCATATGTATATTAATATTTTCTCTTCCTTATTAGGCACCTCCCCGCCTGCGGGTTCTAGCAGACCACCTGGCCTATTAGGGTGCAGTTCTGTCAAGGGGATATTGTGTATTCTCTAGGAAAAAATCTATTTTCTAAGCCTGATTTTAAAACTGCTTCATAAATCATTTTATGCATTCGAGTCAATTAACATGCATTACATTAGATACAAATTAAAATAGTCTAAAATTTTAATTACATTATGCTCTCAGGTATCATTTACCCTACATAAGTAAAGGGGCCAATTAGGATTTGTCTTAGATGTCGGCCCCGATTCCTCAAAACTTAAATAACGTCCCTACCCATCTTTCATAAGAGACTAGACACATGGATTTGAAGAGCCTAGGTGGTTAGCTGGCTCCCCAATCCAGGCCGGAGTAAGTCCAGATTTGGACTTCATTAGCTAGGTTCGGGTCACTACTCTGTAGTACCCAAATTAGATTTAGGTTCTGAGGCAGATTTTTTAAATCTTAAGTCATCACCCTCTAGGAATATAATCTCAAATTTCTAATAAAATATCAACTCAAACCTAAAAAATTCTCTCTTAAAATGTAAAGCATAACATATGGTAGACTGAGGTTGTCTCTGAGCTTCTCAAAATCCGGCACCTCCTACTTTTCTTCCTTTGGCTCGTTAATAACTGTTCAATGTTGAGTTTTCTCCTTGAAAATTCCTACTTCTTTCCTTGTCTTCTACTTTATAATTAAAGGGTATGAAATCACTGCTTTAATCGAGAGTTTTCTTAGGAGTACCCCTCCTAGGATGTAATTAATTATAGGGGCTTGCCTTTATAGGAATTTGAGAACACCAGATTAAAATAAATCTTATTTTATTCTTATAAAATAAGGAAAAAATCTTTGGGAATGCAGACATATTTTAAAACCTCATTTCTAATTTTAAATATATTTATAGAATATTATTATTGTCTTTCCAGGTAATATAATATTCTATTTATTATATTCAATTTTAGAAATGATGACTTTTGTAAAGCCCAATCTTTCTTTTGGGTGTTTTTGAGGAATGTTATGTTCGTCTTTTTAGACGATATAATATTCTCCTTATTACACCTAAATAAAAGAATGGATAAACTTTTCAAAACTATATTTCTATTTTTAACACATTCTATAGAATTTCATGTTCATCTATCGAGATGATATATTATTCATAGAATTGTGTTTGACTATAGAAATATCATTTTTTAAAAATCCTAATTTGATATTAAAACCATTGTAGAATATTGTGTTAGTCTCATGAGACTGTATTTTATTCTTAATGCAGTATTCAATTACAAAATAGGAGAACACAAAATCTGGGTGGCGATATAAATTTTCCCACAATATAATATGTACTCTCAAAAAAAAAGTTGTGTAAGAAAAATTACTTTAAAAAATTTGAGAGATAAATATTATTATATATAATTTTTTCTTTTAATGGTATTTTTAATTTTGGGTTATACTTGCCTATTATAGGAGCACAATGTTTGATTGTTGTATGAGATTGTACTCACCCCCTTTCTAGCACCTTTCTAGGAGAGTATAAAAATATTATAATTAGAGAGACTATTTAGTGGAATCTTAGCCAGGATTTGGCTAGTCTTGGACTTAGACAAACATTGAGATTCGACTGAACCATGTAAATTATTGTGCCGCTTGCCACTTTTTATTTTTCATTGCACCTAGGATTATTTGTGATTTTTAATTATCATTTTAACATATCATTATTTTCTACAAAAATTAAAAATATATTTTTTATTTTATTAGAAATTTCAAACTATACCTAATTCATCAACCCTTTGAAGTGCCATAGTAACTCTCAAATTAAGTTGAGAAAAGGATCTTATCAAATGAATCATTACTCTAACCACAATGCTAAGCCTACCTTAAGAAAAAAATCACTAAATTAATTTTAAAAATAGTTTTCTGTTTACCAAATCATTTAAATAGATAGCAAGCACAATATCAGAATGCAAGCTGTTGCCGAAATAATTTTCTAAATCAACAATTCAATATCCGATTCTTCGATAAAGACCGAGATTTCCTTGACAAAGTTCATATTTTTATACCTTTAGCAGAACAATTGAAGAATAGAAGTCCCATAATTTTGACACTTCGGTGAGCTCGACTCTCTCGCTATCTCCATCTGCCAATCATTGGCAGCGACTCCATGCATTTCCAATGCCAAACCCGCGTTATCTCTTGGCTCATACATATTGTTTCCAAAAAATTCCATAGAAGTGGGAACCCAACAAGGCATTATGTAAGCATAACAGTAGCCTATTGGCCCAAGAAAAACCATCGGCATAACCTGTAAAAGATAAGGCACTGATCCCTCCAATTTTGGCTTCTTCACTATGATGGCCTCATCATTCTCCCTCGCTCGTTTCCTGGGCTCCATTTCGCCAGAGCTCAACCCAAGAGAAAGCTCTAGCTTGACATCCACAACACCATCTTCCACGACTGCCGACGAATCCATCAACGACGAGGCCGACACACTCCGTCCTAATAATCCCATCAAATCCAACTCCATTCTGTTGATCTCTCTCCTTATCAAATCAAAAACCAATTTTTTGCTCTAATGCTTAAAAGATAGACGGAATAGATCCTCTTTTATATGGCGCTACCGCTCCTTCGAACCGAGACACGTGGTAGGATCTGCATAATTTTAAATATCACCAATGCTCCTTAAAAATAGCAACAACAAATAACATTGAAGCATGTGGCCTTTTTAGTTGAGGACGAGAGTAATTATCGTAAAGGTTTTGGCTATCAATTAAGATATCTTCAATTTGAAAGTTTATGTATATGATGCATGTATGACATTGTCTTAATTGACTCAAAAGTCTCCAAAATATTAGGGCCAACGTGTCTTATTAGTGTTTTCTTTGAGGATTTTATTATATTTGAGAAACTTTTAATAAAAGATTAGTTTTTAATTTATATAATAAAAAATGAATGGTTACATTATTTTTTGTAAATTAGATTTATCGCTACGTAGACTGCGACATATTGTCCACATGGACATGTTGCTACACATGTGACAAAGTATATATTTTTATTTTTTATTTTTTATTGATGAATTTTTGGCGTTAATGCTATTAAATTGTTTTTTTTTCCTTTTTTTATTGAAATGAAATTATATTCCAATTTAAAATTTTTTATATTTTTTAAAAATTAGTTTAACATTTTCGGTAGGGTATAATTTAGTAATATTGTTAGCAAACCTTAAATAGTATTCTTCTTATTTAGTAAAAAATGTGCAGACTTAAAAGATTTACAAGATTTATGATATCCTATTTATCCAAATAGGCCCTTAAAAAATAATAATAAATAAATAAAAAGCTATCAAAAAAGGAAAGAGAAAAAAAATCAGCACTATGATTGTTTCTCTCTCGTCAAATTTAGTAAGTAAATATAATTTTTTTTTCCATCATTATAAGAGAATGGTGTTTGATTGTTGCATGAGATTGTACTCGCCCTATTGTGGAAGTGTACAAAAAATGTTATAATTGGAAAGCACTCTTTAGTGAAATTATAGACGAGATTTGGCTAGTTGTGGTCGCAAAAAAAATTTTGTGGTTTGACTGAACCACTTAAAAAAATGATGTCTTTTGTCTCTTTAATTTTTATTGCACTCGTGATTATTATTATTTTTTAATTATCATTTTAAAATATTATCATTTTCTACAAAAAATTAAAAATAATAAATTTTTTAAATTTTCTCAGAAGTTTTAAAGTATACCTAATTTATCCAACTGCTTAGTCCTACCATAGTAACTCTAAAATTAAAAATATACGTAATTTATCATACTTTTCAAGTGCCAGAGTAACTCTCAAATTAAGTTGAGAAAAAAATCTTATTGAATGAATCATTACTCTTCGAGCATAATATGTATTTTTTAAGGGTTTTTTACATACATAACACCTAAAGCTATTATATATACATATCAAACATCTAAACATTAATATTGATATATGTACCATCTAAAAATCCTTCCCCTCATCTATACTACTACTCCAGTACATCCCGTCAAAATCCCACCGCCGACATCGCCTTCTTCACTCGCCTTGCCTCATCACTCGCATCGCCTCTTCCTCGAACGAGATCTGCCACTCGAGACCTGCCTTAGGTCGGCAAGGTTTGCTTTTCATCTTCACCATGTCGTCGTCATTATTGTTGTTTGATTTTCACTCTTCTCTAAATGAATCATTACTCTTTGAGTACAATGTGTATTTTTTTAATATGTTGAAAACTCAAATGAATCGTTACTCTAACTACAATGCTAAGCCGACCTTAAGAAAAAATCACTAAGTTAATTTTTAGAATAGTTTTATGTTTAACAATCATTTAAACAGAGAGAAAGCAAAATATCAGAATGCAATCAATTGCCGAAATAATTTTCTGAATCAACAATCCAATATCATCTTAGATAACGACCGAGATTTTCTTGACAGTCTATATTTTTTACCTTCAGCAGAGCAATTGAAGAACAGAAGTCCAGAATATAGACTCTCCGGCGAACTCGACTCACCGACGACCTCTGCTTGCCAATCATCAGGAGCGACTCCATCCATTTTCAATGCCAAACTCGGGTTATCTCTTGGCTTATACAAATTATTTCCAATAACTTTCATAGAAATGAGAACCCAACAGGGCATTATGTAAGCATAGCAGTAGCATTTTGGCCCAATAAAAACCGTTGGCATAACCTGTAAACAATAAGGCATTGCTCCCTCCTCCATTTTGGGCTTCTTCACTGCAATAGTCTCATTGCTCTCCCTCACCCGTTTTATGCACTCCACTTCGCCAGAGCTCAATTTCAAAGAAAGCTCTAGCTTGACATCTACACCACACTCTTCCATCACCTCCAGTGAATCCATCGCCGCCAGCGCCAACCCACTCCATTCTAATAGTCCTATCAGATCCAACTCCATTCGTGCGATCTTTGTCCCTATCAAATAAAAAACTAATTTTTTTTTGCATTTGATGCTTAAAAGATAGACAAAAAAGATCTTTTATATGGTGCCACCATTCCTTAGAGCTGTCAAGACACGTGGTAGGAATATATTAATATTAAGCTGCATAGTTTATATTAATATTAAGTTGCATAGTTTTAAATAGCACTAATGCTGCCGCCCTTTAAAAAAAAAAAGCATGGAAGCATGTGGCCTTTTTATTTGAGGACGAGAGTGATTATCGTAGAAGCATTGGCTCAACTAAGATGTTTTAAATTTTAAAGTTTACATATGTGGATGGCGACATGCTATCTGTGTGGACATGTTGATATCCATGTGGCGACATACATATATTTTATTTTTGTTTTTTTTTATTATGAACGTTGGAGTTAATGCTATTAGTTTTTTACTTTTCTTACTAAAGTGAAATTATATTTCAATTTAAAATATTTTGTATTTTTTTAATTAGTTTAACATCTTCTTTAGGATATAATTTAGTAAAAATTCTTTGCGTAACTTAAATAATATTCTTATTATTTAATAAAAAATGTATAGACTTAAAGTTAGTTTTGCAAAAGTCAAAGTAGGTTTTTCCTAAATTATATGGACTTAAATAGGTTTAGTAAATTTGATTTTTTTCTTAATTTATAAAAATAATTTTGTAAATTAATATTTTATTTTAGAAGTATTTATTATTTTAAGAGTAGTGCTTTCGTAAATTTAACCAAAATATAAATACTCTATCGAATAAACCATATTTATTCCTTAATCATAGATTATTTATCTAAGATTTGAGTTCCTTAATGACCTCAGAATTGAATAATCTTAAATTCATTAGTTTCATCAAATCGAGCCGTTTGATTTGGTTATACACATACAAAATTTTGAGACCAATTGATTCTTCAATTAATTTTTTGAAGCTTCCAAATATGCTTAAAATGCTTGATTTGAGTTTATTTGGACTCAGATTAAATCACTTGTGAAGTCGATAGATTTATCTCATTGAGACATTTCGTTAAATATAAGCTTGTTGAAATTAGAGTACTGATGGTCATGAATTTAACTAAAAAAACTTCAAATATTAATATTATCTGAAGACTCATTTTGGTTAATTGAATTTCATAGAGAAGTAACAAAATTAATCTTTTATTTATAATAATTAATAAAATTAGACTCCATATTTAATACATAATACTAATTCAAGAACCCTAAAGTCACATATGATCTCATGAGGTATTCGATGCTAAGAATTATAATCAGAAGAGAAAGCATCAAAAAAGAATATAATGAGAGATTCATACCTACATCTTCCACTGAATAAAATTTCTGAGACAATCAACGTCAACCATTTCCACACCAAATTCGGTTACCCCTTGACTCATACGCTCTATTTTCTACGAGATTATTCTGTGCGGACATCGAATGGGAGAACCATCCGGTTTACGCTCAGGTACCGAGCGGTACTGAGTACAGAGTACCGCTCGTTACTGAGCTCGGTACTGGATGTGGCACATTTTCATTGGAGTCCAGATGCCATCCGTACTCCGCACAGAATAAAAATTCCAATTTTCCATGGTTTTAACCATCATATGGGATGGCCAGTTCGACCGGTTCAACCGTGAACTAGTCATATAATCGATTCAGCCCTTATAAAAAGCTAGCTTAACATAAAACCGGTTTGAACAACAGGTTCAACTGGCCAACCATTAAATTGGTCCCGATTTTTAAGAATCGGGAAGTTCAATTCATAATCTATTTAAATAATTTAATTTAATATAAAGTTTTTTATTAAATATTAAATTAATTTAAATATAACATATTTGATTTAATAATAGCAAAAGATTTCATAATGACTATGTATCAATTAAGCACTAACAAGTTATACCCATATGATCCCATCAGCCAATATGAGCTTTTAACCCATAAAAACAAAAAGAATTATATAAATAACAAAAGACAAAGCTCCCAACTGAAGCTAGACTAAATAACAAGTTGAAATTTCTACATTAAGACATAATTTTATATTTTTAAATAGTTTTTTTAATACTGAGAATAATATTTATTTTATTGGTTAATTATATTTAATTGTTTATCTATTTTATAATTTATGATTTAAAATATATATTATTAATAATTAATTGTTAATAATCAAATATGGATAATTTATAGATATAAATTTATAATGTGAATTTAATATATAATTTATGGTTGAACCTCCCATATTTTTCTGTTTGACGTCTAGTCCAGTTTTCACAACCTTGTCATTTACAACACATCAAGAGAACTAGGAACCTAGCAGGGCATCATAGAAGCATATCAATAACCATTCATCCCCAACAAAATTATCGGCATAACCAGTAAACACTAAGTTATCACCAAACCCTCCATTTATTGCTTTTCTCTTCGACGACATCTTCGCTCTCCCAAACCCACTTTTTAGACCCCACTTCGCCAGAGTTCCACCCCAGAGAAAGCTCTAGCCAGACATCCACTCCTCTCTCTTCCACACCACCAACGAATCTGTCATCATCAATGCAACTACACTGTTTGAATCATGCTGCAAATCCAACTCCATTCTACCAATTTTCTATCCCTAACAATTTAAAAAGGAATTTCTTTATTGCTCTTGAGGCTTAAGACTTGTTTGGATGTAGGATATAGGCCAGAATTAGGCAAGATTTGAGGTAAATTTTGCCAATTGTAAAAAAAATACAAAGTTAAATCTCACGATAAGTCTGAGCCGCACTTTATAGCATTTATCAAAGTTTTGCACTAAATCTCAGATTTCGTAAATCCCATTATTAGCGGATAAATGGATTTAATTAGGATATTAATATATAATAATTAGTATTCAACATGACTTGATTAATTTTTTCATAATTATGTAATATACATTATTATGAATTAATTTTATAATCTTATTTTAACTGACTAACTTTAAATCTTAAAATAATTGTTCAAATAGTACATAAAAATTTAAAAGCATTTAACTTCTACAATGCCAAACAATTTTCTAAATTTAGCACCCTCGGGATTTAGTAAACCCCGATTTATAAGATTTATAAAATCCTACTTGAATAAAACCCTATTTGAATTAAATCTTACTTGCATCCAAACAAGCGGTTATTTTTTTGTTGGATAAATTGATTGTCATTCCCAACATTTCATTGATTGATAAAAAAGGTTTCTGGGTATTACAAGCTATGATTGCTCACAATATTATATCAAACAAAAATATAAAAAGCCACAAAAAGGAAAGAGCAATAAATCTAATTACAAAATAATGAAGCTTAGCACCAATAGTTTCTAAAGCATGAAATCAGTGAAGATTGTCTCCCAAGTTGAGACAAATATTTGATAGTATCTATTCAAGGGCACATTTGCGACTTGGTTGCAAAAATAGCATAGTACAAGGGTTTTCATCATCACCCCTTCAAAAAAAAAAAGTCAAAAAAATGCTCGAATCAATAATATGATTTAGAGTCAGCTTCTGTTAGCCTCGAAGGAGCAAAGTTAAAGATATAATCCCCAGCTAGCTGCAAAACAAACCACAATCGAAAGCATAGATCAATCCACCCTATAGAAAACTTTGAGAAATAACATCCAAATTCATAGCATCAACCATGAATAAAAAAGGATAAATCACAGCTTAACCAAATATAATCTAATAGAAGCAAATTCAGCAGGGGTTAGTAGTAGAGATCTTTCAAAAGAGAAGGCAAAATAGACTGATGGCACCATCTCTCACTATTCCTTCGGATGGTAAATTGAATTTACTCAATAATGATAATATCATAAAAAAAAGTCCCTCTAAAAATATGATTGATCCTCTCTTGTCAAATATAGTTAGCAGTAATATGTACTCTCAAAAGAAAAGTTGTGTAAGAAAAATTACTTTAAAAAATTTTAGAGATAAATATTATTATATATAATTTTTTCTTTAAATTGTATTTAAAATTTTTGGGTTATACTTGCCTATTATAGAAGACGATGTTTGATTGTTGTATGAGATTGGACTCACCCCCTTTCTAGCATAGTACAAAAATATTATAATTAGAGAGACTATTTAGTGGAATCTTAGTTGGATTTGGCTAGTCGTGGACATAGACAAACATCGAGGTTCGACTGAATCATGTAAAATATTTTGCCGTTTGTTACTTTTTATTTTTCATTGCACCTCGGATTTTTTGAATTTTAATTATCATTTTAACATATCATTATTTTCTACAAAAATTAAAAATATATTTTTTATTTTATTAGAAATATCAAAGTATACCTAATTCATCCACTCTTTGAAGTGCCATAATAACTCTTAAATTAAGTTGAGAAAAGGATCTTATCAAATGAATCATTACTCTAACCACAATGCTAAGCCCACCTTAAGAAAAAATCACTAATTTAATTTTAAAAATAGTTTATGTTTGACAAATCATTTAAATAAACAGCAAGCGCAATATAAGAAATGCAAGCAGTTGCCGAAATAAATTTCTAAATCAACAATTCAATATCCGATTCTTCAATAAAGACCTAGATTTTCTTGACAAAGTTCATATTTTTATACCTTTAGCAGAACAACTGAAGAACAGAAGTCCCAGAATTTTGATTCTCTGACGAGCTCAACTCACTGGCGACCTCACATGCCAATCACTGGCAGCAACTCCATCCATTTTCAATACAAAACTCGGGTTATCTGTTTTCTCATACACATTATTTCCAATAAATTCCATAGAAATGGGAACCCAACAAGGCATTATGTAAGCATAGTAGTAGTCTATTGGCCCAGGAAGAACCGTCAACATAACCTGTAAAACATATGGCACTGCTCCCTCCATTTTTGACTTCTTCACTACGATGGCCTCATCGTTCTCCCTCGCCTGTTTTCTGGGCTCCGCTTCGCCGGAGCTCAACCCAAGAGAAAGCTATAGCTTAACATCCACACCACCATCTTTCACGACTGCTTGCGAATCCATCAATGCCGAGGCCGATGCACTCCATCCTAATAGTCCCATCAAATCCAACTCCATTATGTCGATCTCTCTCCCTATCAACTCAAAAACCAATTTTTTGCACTGATGCTTAAAAGATAGACGGAAAATATTATCTTTTATATGACAACACTGCTCCTTAGAAAACAACAACAAATAGCATTGAAGCATGTGGCCTTTTATTTGAGGATGAGAGTAATTATCGTAAATGTTTTGGCTATCAATTAAGAAATTTTCAATTTGAAAGTTTATGTATCTATGCATGTATGAATTTGTCTAAACTAACTAAAAAATCTCAAAAATATTAGGGCCAACCTGTCTTATTAGTGTTTTCTTTGGAGGTTTTATTATGTTTGGGAAAATTGTAATAAAAGGTTAGTTTTTAATTTAATTAACAAAAAATGAATGGTTACATTATTTTTTGTAAATTAGATTGAACACTACGTGGACGGCGACATGCTGTCTACATGGACATGTCGCTACACATGTGACAATGTATATATTTTTATTTTTTATTTTTTATTTTTTATTTTTATTTATGATTTTTTGGAGTTAATGCTATTAAATTGTTTTTTTTCCTTTTTTACTGAAATGAAATTTTATTTCAATTTAAAATATTTTAGTTTAACATTTTCGGTAGGGTATAATTTAGTAAAACTGTTAGCATACCTTAAATAATATTCTTGTTATTTAGTAAAAAATGTGCAGACTTAAAAGATTTACAAGATTTATGAAATTCTACTTATCCAAACAGGCCCTTAAAAATGACGGAAAATATCCTATTTTTTTGGTAAATTGAGGATCACATAGCATTTCATTGATATATGAAAAATTTTCATGGGTATTACAAGCTATGATTGCTCACAATACAATATCAAATAATAATAATAATAAATAAAAGCTATCAAAAAAGGAAAGAGAAAAAAATCTGATTACAAAATAATGAAGCTTAGGAAGACCCACCAATAGCTTCCAAAGCACGAAATTAGTGATGATTGTCTTCCAAGGCGGCAAAAATATTCCGTGGTTCGACAGGTCGAATCGTGAACCTCTCCTTCTATTTCGTTGTCTGGTCCGGTTTTCACCACCATGGTTCAACGGCACCTTTGCGACTTTTTTTTTAATTTATTTAATAGCACCTTTGTGACTCGGTTGCAAAAATAGCATAGTGCATGGGTACATTTTCATCATCACCCCTTTCCAAAAAAAAAAAAAAAAAACGCCACTAATTGTTAGAATCAATAATGAATACAGTCATTATAATATAATTCAGAGTTAGCATCTGTTAGCCTCGAAGGAGCAAAGGTGCAAAACAAACCACAATCGAAAGCATAGGGGTTTTGTGGTAGAGATCTTTCAAAAGGGAAGGCAAATTTGAGAAACAAATTCAATAGGGTTTTGTAGTAGAGATCTTTCAAAAGGAAAGGCAAAACAGACTATGCCCCATCTCTCACTTTTGACAAATTAAAATTTTTCAATAATGATGAAATCATTGAAAGAAGCACCACTAAAACTATGATTGTTTCTCTCTCATCAAATTTAGTGAGTAATGTGCACTCTCAAAATGTGAGAAAAATTATTTCAAGATTTGGCTAGTTCTGGTCACAGAAAAATTTTGTGGTTAGACTGAACCACTTAAAAATTT
This sequence comes from Dendrobium chrysotoxum, assembly GCA_019925795.1. NCBI lineage: Eukaryota > Viridiplantae > Streptophyta > Magnoliopsida > Asparagales > Orchidaceae > Dendrobium > Dendrobium chrysotoxum. Next base: position 8,101,436 of record CM034297.1, on the reverse strand, counting down.
GCTTTCCTTTGTCTCTTTTTATTTTTCATTGCACTTGTGTTTATTATTATTTTTTAATTATCATTTTAAAACATAATCATTTTCTACAAAAAAATAAAAAAAATATTTTTTTTATTTTCTAAGAAATTTTAAAGTATTCCTAATTCATCCAACTGCTTAGTCCTGCCATATATGGTAACTCTAAAATTAAAAATATACGTAATTTATTGACCTTTTTAAGTGACATAGTAACTCTCAAATTAAGTTGAGAAAAAAAATCTTATCGAATGAATCATTACTCTTCGAGCACAATATGTATTTTTTAAGAGTTTTCTACATACATAACACTTAAAGCTATTCTATATACATATCCAACATCTAAACATTAATATTTAAATATATACCACCTAAAAACCCTTCCCCTCATCTATACTACTACTTCGTTACATCCTGTCAAAATCCGATCCCCGACACCGTCTTCTTCACTCGCCTAGCCTCTTCACTCGCATCACCTCTTCTTCGCTCGGGTTCTGCCACTCGAGACCTGCCTTAGGTCGGCAAGGTTTGCTTTTCATCTTCTCCATGTCATCATTGTTGCTGTTTGCTTTTCGGCCTTCTCCAAATGAATCATTACTCTTTGAGCACAATGTGTATTTTATTAATATGTTGAAAACTCAAATGAATCATTACTCTAACCACAATGCTAAGCCCACCTTAAGAAAAAAATCACTAAGTTAATTTTTGAAGTAGTTTTCTGTATAACAAATCATTTAAATGAAGAGAAAGCAAAATATCAGAATGCAATCAATTGTCAAAATAATTTTCTGAATCAACAATCCAATATCAGATTCTTAGATAAAGATTGAGATTTCCTTGACAAGGTTTAGATTTTTCTACCTTCAGTAGAGAAATTGAAGAACATAAGTCCTAGAATATAGACTCTTCGACGAACTCGACTCTCTGGCGACCACCACCTTCCAATCACCGGTAGCAACTCCATCCATTTCCAATGCCAAATTCGGGTAATCCCTTGGCTCGTACAAATTATTTCCAACAACTTTCATCGAAATGAGAACCCAGCAGGGCATCATGTAAGCATAGTAGTAGCCTTTCAACCCAATAAAAATCGTCGGCATAACCTGTAAACAATAAGGCATTGGTCCCTCTTCCATTTTGGGCTTCTTCACTCCGACGGTCTCATTGCTCTCCCTCGCCCATTTTCTGCACTCTACTTTGCCGGAGCTCAACCCCAAAGAAAGCTCTAGCATGACATCCACACCACACCCTTCCACCACCTCCAGCGAATCTATCGCGGTCGGGGCCGACGCACTCTGTTCTAATAGTCTTATCAAATCGAACTCCATTCGTGCGATCTTTGTCCCTACTAAATAAAAACCAGTTTATTTTTGTATTGATGCTTAAAAGATAGATAAAAAGATCTTATTTGATATGGTGCTATCACTCCTTAGAGCTGTCAAGACAAAGGTTGGAATATGTTAATATTAAGCTGCATAGTTTTAAACATCACCAATGCTTCCAAAAAAAAAAAAAGTAAAAGCATGAAACATGTGGCCTTTTTATTTGAGAACGAGAGTGATTATCGTAGAAGCATTGGCTCAACTAAGAGGTTTTGAGTTTAAAAGCTTATGTATGTAATGCTTGTATGAATTTGTCTTAATTGACTCAAAAGTCCCCTAAACAATTATGACAACGTATCTTATTAGTGTTTTCTTAGAGGGTTTTATTATGTTTGTGAAAATTTAAATAAAAGATTTGTTATTAATTTAATTAATGAAAAATGAATGGTTACATTTTTTTTTTGTAAATCAAATTTATCTCCATGTGGACGTGATAGGGGTGTCAAAATCGGGTTTTGGGTCGTGTACAGGTCGAACCCGGAATTGACCTGGGTTCAAATGGGTCTACCCTAACTTGAACTGATTATGTAAATGGGTCGGATGTTCAGACCAGGACCCGACCCGTCGGGTTACCGGATTGACCCGACCTGACATGGCCGGATGGCGATGGCGGACGGCGGGACATCGGTCGATTGGGCTCGCGCCCATTGCGGGATGGCCTGGCAGACGACGCAAATCGCCGGCGGAAGTGGGCAACTAGACTTGACGCGCGGCCAGTTCAGATGCGACGCGCGGGAGGGTGCGGGTAGCCTCGGACACGACGGGTGGGAAGACGTCGGGTTAACCCGGGCAGCACGGTCAGCTCATTTCAAATGGGTTTTCAGGTTGACCCGTCGGGTTTTCGTGTCAACCTAAACTCACCCATTTTCTCAAACGTGTCGAATCCGGGAATTCGAACCTAACCCGTTTGAGAAACGGGTTGACCCTAACCCAAAATTTTTGAGTCGAATCCTAGTCAGATTTTTGGGTAGTGTCAATTATTGACACCCCTAACGGCGACATGCGGCCCGCGTGGACATGTTGCTATACATGCAACGACATATTTATGTATATATATGTATATGTATATATATTGATAAATTTTTGGAGTTAATGCTATTAAATTTTTTTCCTTTTTTTAACTGAAATGAAATTATATTTAAATTTAAAATATTTTGTATATTTTTTATTAATTTAATATTTTCTTTAGGATATAATTTAGTAAAAATTGTTAGCGTACCATAAATAATATTCTGATTGTTTAGTAAATGATGTACAGACTTAAATTTAGTTTTTTAAAAGTTAAAGTAGGTTTTTACTAAATTATATGGACTTTAAATAGGTTTTGTACATTTTATTTTGGTTTTAATTTATAAAAATTATTTTGTAACTTAATATATTATTTTAGAAGTATTTATTATTTAAAGAGTAGCGCTTTCATAAATTTGATCAGGATCTAAAACACTCTATCGAATAAATCATATTGATCCCTTAATAACCTTAGATTCTTTATATAGCATTTCAAAATCTTAATGACCTCAAAATTGAATAATCTTAAATTCATTAGTTTCATCAAATCGAGCCATTTGATTTAATTTCTTGAAGCTTCTAAATAAGTTTCAAGTGCTTGATTTGAGTTTATTTGGACTTAGATTAAATCACTTGTGAAGTTAGATTTACCCCATTGTGACATTTAGTTCAAATATAAGTTTGTTTAAATTAGAGTTCTGATGGTCATCATCAATTTAACTCAAAAAACTTCAAATTTAAATATTATCTTAAGATTTGTTTTGATCAATTGAATTTCTTAGAGATGTAACAAAATTAATCTTTTACTTATAATAATTAAAAAAAATTAGACTCCATATTTAATACATAATACTTCTTCGATAACCCTAAAGTTACATATGATCTCATGAGGTATTCGATCCTAAGAATTTTAATTAAAAGAGAAAACATCAAGAAAGAATATACTGAGAGATTCATACCTACATCTTCCTAATTTATATAAAGTTTCTTAGGCAATCAGCGTCAACCATTTCCACCACCAAATTTTGGTTACCCCTCGACTCATACACTATATTTTTCATGGTTTAAAAAACCGAATCGGATGGCCAATTTGACCGGTTGAATTGTGAATCAAACATATAGTCTATTCAGTTCTCATAAAAAACTAGCACAACATCAAATTGGTTTGAACGACGAGGTCAATTGTCCAACTATTGAATTGGTCCTGATTTTTAAGAATCGGGCAGTTCAATTTATAATTTATTTAAATAATTTAATTTAATATACAATATTTTATTAAATATTAAATTTATTTAAATATAACACATTTTATTTAATAATAACCAAAAATGTCATAATGACTATGCATCAATTAAGCATTAGCTAATTATGCTCATATGATCCCACCACGCTCTTAATCCATAAAAAAAAGGCTATATAAATAATATAAGACAAAGCTCCCAACTGAAGGGAGATTAAACAACTAATTGAAATTTCTACTTTAAAACATATACATTATATATTTTTAAATAGTTTTTTTAATATTAAGAATAATATTTATTTTATTAGTACTTATAATTAAATATTTATCTTTTTTATATTTTATTTTTTAAAATATATATTATTAATAATCACAATTTATCTATTTATTAATTTTATATAATCAAATATGGATGATTTATAGATGTAAATTTATAATGTGAATTTAATATATAATTTATGCTTAAACCTCCCATATTTTTCTATTTGACAACTTGTCCAGTTTTCACAACCCTGTTACACATCGAGAGAACTAGGAACCTAGCAGGGCATCATAGAAGCATAGCAATAACCATTCATCCCCATCAAAATTATCGGCATAACCAGTAAACAGTAAGTCACCAGACCCTCAATTTATTGCTTTTCTCTTTGACGGCATCATCGCACTCTTAAACCCACTTCTTGGACCCCACATCGCCAGAGCTCCACCCCAGAGAATGCTGTAGCCAGACATCCATCCTGCTTTCTTCCACACCACCAGCGAATCCATCACCATCAATGCAGCCACACTGTTTGAATCATACTGCAAATCCAACTCCATCATATCAATTTTCTCTCTTTAACAATTTAAAAAGGAATTTAATTTTTGCTCTTGAGGCTTAAGACTTATTTGGATGTAGGATTTAGGCCAGAATTAAGCAACATTTGAGCTATTCTGTCAATCGTAAAAAATGCAACATTAAATCTCACGGTAAGTCTAAGCTGCACTTTATAGCGTTTATCAAAATTTTGTAGTAAATCTAGGATTTCGTAAATCCCATTATTAGCGGATTAATGGATTTAATTAGGATATTAATATATAATAATTAGTATTTAACATGATTTGATTAATTTTATCATAATTATGTAATATACATTAATTTTATTATCATTAATTATTTTTAAAATCATATTTTAACTGACTGATTTTAAATCTTAAAATAATTATTCAAATAGTACATCAAAATTTAAAAGGATTTAATCTCTACAATGCCAAACAATTTTTAAGATTTAGCACCCTCGGGATTTAGTAACCCTAGACTTACAAGATTTATAAAATCCTACTTGAATAAAACCCTATTTGAATTAAATCTTATTTGCATACAAACAAGCAGTTAAAAAAATGATGGAAAAAATCATCATTTTGTTGGGTAAATTGAGGGTCATGCACAACATTTCATCGATTGATAAAAAACTTTCTTGGGTATTACAAGCTATGATTGCTCACAACATTATATCAAACAAAAATATAAAAAGCTACAAAAAAATCAAAGAACTATAAATTTGATTACAAAATAACGGAGCTTAGGTAAACCCACCAATAGCTTCCAAAGCATGAAATCAATGATGATTGTCTCCCAAGGAGGCAAAAAAATATTTGACAGTATCTATTCAAGGGCACCTTTGCGACTTGGTTGCAAAAATAGCATAGTACAAGGGTTTTCATCATCACCCTTTTCCAAAAAAAAAAAAACCGCCATTGATAAAACACTCAAATCAATAATGAATGCAGTCATAATAATATGATTTAGAGTCAACATCCATTAACCTCGAAGGAGCAAAGTTAAAGATACAATCCCCAGCTTACTGCAAAATAAACCACAATCGAAAGCATGGATCAATCCACCTTATAGAAAACTTTGAGAAATAACATCCAAATTCATAGCATCAACCTTGAATAATAGAAGAAAATTCAACAGGGGTTACTAGTAGAGATCTTTCAAAAGAGAAGGAAAAATAGACTGATGGCACCATCTCACTATTCCTTCTGATGGTAAATTTAATTTACTCAACAATGATAAAATCATTAAAAAAAGTCCCTCTAAAAATATGATTGATCATCTCTTGTCAAATATAGTAATCTATAATGTTGACCTCATTATTCGAGATCAATTTCCTCGAAATTAACTCTAGCACCTATGTTTTCGTAGCCTAGTGTAAACATCATCCTTTTAGGATTTCCCTTGGGTGGTTGCCCACTGACGTAGTATCGACTCTACTTGATAACTCGACCTAAAGCAAAGTCAATCCAATCCAATCAGTATCTAATCCAAATCAACTCGATATGGAATCATGACCAACTCGATTAGAGTTTAATTTAAGGGACGATAATTTCAGTTAACACAAATTGACTCACCCCGAGCCATTTAAAATTGAATCGAAACTAATCAAATTAAATATTTTAATTTAAATAAAAAATTCACTTAATGCTCTAATCCTATTAAAATCATCTCTAAATTCTTCATTGATAATGTTAAAATCATTTAAATCTCAAATAAATATATATATCTTTAATCAGTAAATTCTAATAAAATAAATTCACTAAAGATCAAATCAAATTGTTCAATTTAAGACTTTCTAATAAAACTCTGAAATTAAATTTTTAATTAATAACTTAAACTAAATAGTTTTAACACCTTAAACTAATTAAATGAAAGTTTTAGGCCAGCCTAACCACCCGAACCCCACTTCACCACGTCCTCGCTCCCTCTCTCTGTTGGTTTGCAAGGAGAAAGCCCAGTTGGCGAAACCCCCAGCCCGTTTTCCCTCTCCCAGTTCGTGAGAACCCCCAACCCGTTGGCGAATTATTAGGTCCGGACATCGAACGGAGAGATCCGTCCGGTTTCCTCTCTATCTACAGTAAAAGTGCACCTAAAGCGCAGGTGCTACAGTACCTGCGCTTTGACTGCACTTTTACTGTAGATAGAGAGAGATCCGGACGGATCTCTCCCGTCAGGTGTCCGGACCTAATAATTTTCCCAACCCGTCGCCCCTTGTTCAAAAAACCCTGGCGGAGTTCCCCCCCATTGGCATGCCTTGGATCGGAAGACTCTAGCACTCGGTCTCCCTTGCCATTTGCGAAATCTCAGCCTCATCTCCTCCCATTCGTAAGCCCTAGGACTGAATCCCTCTTCCCATCTCCCCCTCTGCTTCGTGCGACACCAAGGGCTGAAGCCCATGTCTTCCTACCTTTCTCTCGTGTGCAAGGGACTCCGACTTTGACTCCTTAGCCCTAGCCTTGTCCGTGCTTTCATCATTTTCTGATTTGCTCAGCTAAAGGTAAGAGAAAGTGGTAAGGCAAGAGAAAGTGGTAAACTTCTGCTTCTTGATTCTTCTCCTACTCTTGTTCCTCTCATTGTTCTTTCTTTTATGGATAAATTTTGCTGGATAGATAGCCTCATGAATCATGAATGAGTTTATGGAAAGATCCATGCTGTTTGAAACTAAGCTTTTTGTGTGTAAAATCTACAGAATACTATACTTATTGTGGCTTGTTTCATGAAATGTATAGTTTAGAACTCTATGTATAGATTGGAGGAAATCGTAGTATCATTTGTCAAATGCATAAAAGGTATTTGTGTTATTGTCTATTAAGGAATGAGATGAGTTTTGGTTAAATAAAGAGTTATTGGGAATGCATGTCTATGTTTTATTCCATTCGTACTCTCAAGAAATCTATGAGTTAGAGAAAGACAAGAAGACTTTATATATGCGTATTTGTTGCAAATTGTAATCACATACAAGTCAAACGTTCATTGATTTTCATCACAACATGATTTTTGATATCTTTGTTGGCTTTCGTTGTTGAGTAAAGGTATTTCAATATCATGTTTCAAGGATTTAAAGCTCTCCTCAAAAGATTTCTTATAGAGTTGCTAAAGTTTTCCTTTTCTTTTCTCAAATTTCATTTGGCATTAGTATTGACTTGGAATAAGCAAGTTGGAAGCTTATAGTGGCAAGTTGGGTTCAATTTGAAGTCTAGCAATTCTTTCTTTACACTTGCATCAAGAAGGGTTTCTTACTTTGATTTGGCGAAAGCGAAGATGTTGGAGAGCATATTTGTACTTTGTGATTCAATTGTAAATGTATGAACGTTGAATGGAGAAAAGAGATTTTGGAAAGGTAAAGTATTTTGACAAGTGTATGTGTGTTGAAAAGTGGTTATGTGAGGAAGATGAAAAGCAAAGTGTTTAGTTTGGTAAGAAAAGGTGACTCGCATGTGCATGTTGAAAGGTGAAAGGTGTATATTTTAAAAGGTAAATTGTGATTTTGAAAGTGGAAAGGTGTGTGTTTTTAGAAATGTAAAGTGTGTGTTTGGTTTGGAAAGTGAATTTTGGGATTTCGAGAAAGTGAAAACGTATGTGTCGAAAGGTGATTGTGTGAGAAAGGTGAAAGGTGAAATGTAGGGTTTTGAAAAGTAAAGAGTTTTGGAAAGTTTGTGTGTTAAAGAGTAAAGTGCTTTGTAAATGTGTATGTTTTAAAGTGAAATGCTTTGAAAATTATATGATTTGAAAAGTGTAGAAGAGTAACTTTGAATGGTGATGTGTGTAGATTTTGGAAAATAAAACATATGTATTTTGAAAAATGTTTATGTAGGAAAATGAAATATCTTGAAAAGTGTGTGTTAAAAGAGAGGTGTATGTTTTTAAGGTAAAAGTGAATGACCTTTGAGAAGTTACATGAAAGTGAAGTGCGTGGTTTGAAAGGTAAGGTGCTTTGATGAGTATATGTTTCGAAAGGTAGATTATGTGTGTTTTAGAAAGGAGATTGAAAATGGGGGTGTGAAGGAATGAGTTTATTAGGTGTTTACTAGAAAATGAAAGTGTTGAAGAGTGATGCCCCTCTCTCTCTCTCTCTACCCTCGCTTTCTCCTTCTTCTACTACGCTCCCTTCTTATGCTTCGAGAAAAATTTCAGAAAGTATAAAGTATGCTATCAAAAGGGAACAGTTTAAAAGGTAGACAGCTTGCGTCGGTCTTCAAGCTCGAAGAAAGGTACGTCTTTATTTTCAGTAAATTTTAATTATTTCATTGTTAATCATTAAATGTGCTTCTAATCCTTCCCTGTTTTATTATCTTTACTTGCATGAACTGTGAGGAATGGTACCGATCGAGTGAACAAAAGGAGCTAAAGGCGTCAGTCGCCTTTATCCAGCCGGGTAGAGGTGCTATGGACGGAACCACCGGGTCGTAGCCCCCGGTGTTATAAGTTTCCTTAAAACTTAGAAAACCCCTTTTACACGTGCGCAATGTCCTAAGGGTTACTAATAATAAATTTTTTCATCCCATACAACATTAGTGATATTTAAGGACAAAAATTAAGGACTAGGTTTTAGAAAACTTAGACTTATGATGCATGCACACTTTATGATAGAAACAAAGAATATAGAAAACTTAGTGACATTCCCCTTAGGCTTATTACTTATTATTAATATATTTTTCAATTAGGCTAATCAAATTCAAACAATCAATTAACAAAAATTTTAAACACACTAATAATATCTCAAATAAAGATACATGAAAATTATATAACCGTTAATAACTAAGTCATAATTAACACACATAACAACTAGGAGATTAAATTTGAACATAAAAATAAAATTGAATCTAATTAATATGTTAATCATCTCATAATTAAATAATAACTAAATAAAATTTTCAAACTTCAATAAATCATTACCAATCTAATAAATCATTAACAAATAAAATAAAATCATTAAAATTTTAATAAAACATTAACACTTGAATAAGTCAATTAAATTTTTAATAAATAATTTAAAATTAACAAAATATTAAAATATTTAATAAATTATTAAAAAATTTAATAAATTATTAATTAAATAATCTAAATAAAAAAATGGTTAATTCAAATACACTAAAGAACCAATCATATTAATCAACTTTAACAATTAAAAATCAATCTAAAACAAACTTCAAAACAGTAAAAATACTAGAACCTAAATCTGAACTAAAATTCCCTTTGACCCTTCAACAAACTAATTTCAATCAATTATACAACTTTAACTAATAGTAAACCCAGGATATCTTTAAACCACACGACCTACCGCACACACTTAGATTTGTTTGCTAGGACAACTGACTCTAGCTCTAGGTTAAGCCAGTTCTTACTTTCTTGTTGTTGTGTGATGGGCTTTCTCGGTTTTTATTACATATTATATATGATTGATGTGAGTGTTTGTTTACTTTTATTGTTCTCTGTGATATGATGTGATGGACGATAGATTACCTCTAGGTTATGAACGATCTGGATGCTCACAAAATTTTATGTAGGTGGCCATGCTCGTGTAGGGCTAAATAAAAAGGGGGCAAATTAAAGATTTAAATTAACAATATTTTCTACAGGTGCTTTAAAAAATGCTAAACCCCCTTAAAATTAAAAGAGCATGGCCAAGTGTGGCTAGTAAATTTAATTTTAAATGCGAATATATAACTGCATGGGAATGATTTTATTATAAATATTTAGGATAACCCTGCAGATGGTTTAGATTTTCTTTTTCTTTCTGGGGTGTAATGTAATGTAAACGTAATTTGTTAAAATCAAGTGTTGTGAAAGTGATTTAAAAGTGGGATATCACACCCAACTCGGAATCCAAAGAGAAGAGAATGTCCCTTAGGGGAGTATTCTCTTCTATTTGGAAAGCCAAGTTTGGGTGGTTCTAATATCCAAAGAGAAAAGAAAATACTCCTTCGGGGATGAGTTTCTTTTCATTTGGATACCCAGGTCCGGCGGACCCAAGGAGCTCGTAGCGGACCCAAGGAGCTCGTAAAGGAAAGAAGACAAAGGAGGGAAGATGAAGAAATGAAGATGGAGAAGTAAAGGAAAGAAGTATATCCCATTTTAAAATCACTTGCATCAATTCTAGGAGTAGAATCCAGGTTTGTTGTCAGTGGTACCCGGCCACTTTACATTTTCAGTAGACCCTGGGTTGTAAATAAACTGGACATTGGACATTATATTTTTTGATAATTTAATTTGATTGTTTACATTATTTGTGCAGTAGCTTTTTTAGGACTCTTGCATACCATATTTTGTTTTAGCCTGGATACGAATCAGAGTATTTTTTTCGCAAGGGCATAATAAAACTTTTTCTACTTGAAATTTAAAATAAAATTTTTAGGCTCACATAGAAACTCTAACGAATCTAAGAAGTAAGCTCGGGTCCTCTGAGAGTCAGCATATGTATATTAATATTTTCTCTTCCTTATTAGGCACCTCCCCGCCTGCGGGTTCTAGCAGACCACCTGGCCTATTAGGGTGCAGTTCTGTCAAGGGGATATTGTGTATTCTCTAGGAAAAAATCTATTTTCTAAGCCTGATTTTAAAACTGCTTCATAAATCATTTTATGCATTCGAGTCAATTAACATGCATTACATTAGATACAAATTAAAATAGTCTAAAATTTTAATTACATTATGCTCTCAGGTATCATTTACCCTACATAAGTAAAGGGGCCAATTAGGATTTGTCTTAGATGTCGGCCCCGATTCCTCAAAACTTAAATAACGTCCCTACCCATCTTTCATAAGAGACTAGACACATGGATTTGAAGAGCCTAGGTGGTTAGCTGGCTCCCCAATCCAGGCCGGAGTAAGTCCAGATTTGGACTTCATTAGCTAGGTTCGGGTCACTACTCTGTAGTACCCAAATTAGATTTAGGTTCTGAGGCAGATTTTTTAAATCTTAAGTCATCACCCTCTAGGAATATAATCTCAAATTTCTAATAAAATATCAACTCAAACCTAAAAAATTCTCTCTTAAAATGTAAAGCATAACATATGGTAGACTGAGGTTGTCTCTGAGCTTCTCAAAATCCGGCACCTCCTACTTTTCTTCCTTTGGCTCGTTAATAACTGTTCAATGTTGAGTTTTCTCCTTGAAAATTCCTACTTCTTTCCTTGTCTTCTACTTTATAATTAAAGGGTATGAAATCACTGCTTTAATCGAGAGTTTTCTTAGGAGTACCCCTCCTAGGATGTAATTAATTATAGGGGCTTGCCTTTATAGGAATTTGAGAACACCAGATTAAAATAAATCTTATTTTATTCTTATAAAATAAGGAAAAAATCTTTGGGAATGCAGACATATTTTAAAACCTCATTTCTAATTTTAAATATATTTATAGAATATTATTATTGTCTTTCCAGGTAATATAATATTCTATTTATTATATTCAATTTTAGAAATGATGACTTTTGTAAAGCCCAATCTTTCTTTTGGGTGTTTTTGAGGAATGTTATGTTCGTCTTTTTAGACGATATAATATTCTCCTTATTACACCTAAATAAAAGAATGGATAAACTTTTCAAAACTATATTTCTATTTTTAACACATTCTATAGAATTTCATGTTCATCTATCGAGATGATATATTATTCATAGAATTGTGTTTGACTATAGAAATATCATTTTTTAAAAATCCTAATTTGATATTAAAACCATTGTAGAATATTGTGTTAGTCTCATGAGACTGTATTTTATTCTTAATGCAGTATTCAATTACAAAATAGGAGAACACAAAATCTGGGTGGCGATATAAATTTTCCCACAATATAATATGTACTCTCAAAAAAAAAGTTGTGTAAGAAAAATTACTTTAAAAAATTTGAGAGATAAATATTATTATATATAATTTTTTCTTTTAATGGTATTTTTAATTTTGGGTTATACTTGCCTATTATAGGAGCACAATGTTTGATTGTTGTATGAGATTGTACTCACCCCCTTTCTAGCACCTTTCTAGGAGAGTATAAAAATATTATAATTAGAGAGACTATTTAGTGGAATCTTAGCCAGGATTTGGCTAGTCTTGGACTTAGACAAACATTGAGATTCGACTGAACCATGTAAATTATTGTGCCGCTTGCCACTTTTTATTTTTCATTGCACCTAGGATTATTTGTGATTTTTAATTATCATTTTAACATATCATTATTTTCTACAAAAATTAAAAATATATTTTTTATTTTATTAGAAATTTCAAACTATACCTAATTCATCAACCCTTTGAAGTGCCATAGTAACTCTCAAATTAAGTTGAGAAAAGGATCTTATCAAATGAATCATTACTCTAACCACAATGCTAAGCCTACCTTAAGAAAAAAATCACTAAATTAATTTTAAAAATAGTTTTCTGTTTACCAAATCATTTAAATAGATAGCAAGCACAATATCAGAATGCAAGCTGTTGCCGAAATAATTTTCTAAATCAACAATTCAATATCCGATTCTTCGATAAAGACCGAGATTTCCTTGACAAAGTTCATATTTTTATACCTTTAGCAGAACAATTGAAGAATAGAAGTCCCATAATTTTGACACTTCGGTGAGCTCGACTCTCTCGCTATCTCCATCTGCCAATCATTGGCAGCGACTCCATGCATTTCCAATGCCAAACCCGCGTTATCTCTTGGCTCATACATATTGTTTCCAAAAAATTCCATAGAAGTGGGAACCCAACAAGGCATTATGTAAGCATAACAGTAGCCTATTGGCCCAAGAAAAACCATCGGCATAACCTGTAAAAGATAAGGCACTGATCCCTCCAATTTTGGCTTCTTCACTATGATGGCCTCATCATTCTCCCTCGCTCGTTTCCTGGGCTCCATTTCGCCAGAGCTCAACCCAAGAGAAAGCTCTAGCTTGACATCCACAACACCATCTTCCACGACTGCCGACGAATCCATCAACGACGAGGCCGACACACTCCGTCCTAATAATCCCATCAAATCCAACTCCATTCTGTTGATCTCTCTCCTTATCAAATCAAAAACCAATTTTTTGCTCTAATGCTTAAAAGATAGACGGAATAGATCCTCTTTTATATGGCGCTACCGCTCCTTCGAACCGAGACACGTGGTAGGATCTGCATAATTTTAAATATCACCAATGCTCCTTAAAAATAGCAACAACAAATAACATTGAAGCATGTGGCCTTTTTAGTTGAGGACGAGAGTAATTATCGTAAAGGTTTTGGCTATCAATTAAGATATCTTCAATTTGAAAGTTTATGTATATGATGCATGTATGACATTGTCTTAATTGACTCAAAAGTCTCCAAAATATTAGGGCCAACGTGTCTTATTAGTGTTTTCTTTGAGGATTTTATTATATTTGAGAAACTTTTAATAAAAGATTAGTTTTTAATTTATATAATAAAAAATGAATGGTTACATTATTTTTTGTAAATTAGATTTATCGCTACGTAGACTGCGACATATTGTCCACATGGACATGTTGCTACACATGTGACAAAGTATATATTTTTATTTTTTATTTTTTATTGATGAATTTTTGGCGTTAATGCTATTAAATTGTTTTTTTTTCCTTTTTTTATTGAAATGAAATTATATTCCAATTTAAAATTTTTTATATTTTTTAAAAATTAGTTTAACATTTTCGGTAGGGTATAATTTAGTAATATTGTTAGCAAACCTTAAATAGTATTCTTCTTATTTAGTAAAAAATGTGCAGACTTAAAAGATTTACAAGATTTATGATATCCTATTTATCCAAATAGGCCCTTAAAAAATAATAATAAATAAATAAAAAGCTATCAAAAAAGGAAAGAGAAAAAAAATCAGCACTATGATTGTTTCTCTCTCGTCAAATTTAGTAAGTAAATATAATTTTTTTTTCCATCATTATAAGAGAATGGTGTTTGATTGTTGCATGAGATTGTACTCGCCCTATTGTGGAAGTGTACAAAAAATGTTATAATTGGAAAGCACTCTTTAGTGAAATTATAGACGAGATTTGGCTAGTTGTGGTCGCAAAAAAAATTTTGTGGTTTGACTGAACCACTTAAAAAAATGATGTCTTTTGTCTCTTTAATTTTTATTGCACTCGTGATTATTATTATTTTTTAATTATCATTTTAAAATATTATCATTTTCTACAAAAAATTAAAAATAATAAATTTTTTAAATTTTCTCAGAAGTTTTAAAGTATACCTAATTTATCCAACTGCTTAGTCCTACCATAGTAACTCTAAAATTAAAAATATACGTAATTTATCATACTTTTCAAGTGCCAGAGTAACTCTCAAATTAAGTTGAGAAAAAAATCTTATTGAATGAATCATTACTCTTCGAGCATAATATGTATTTTTTAAGGGTTTTTTACATACATAACACCTAAAGCTATTATATATACATATCAAACATCTAAACATTAATATTGATATATGTACCATCTAAAAATCCTTCCCCTCATCTATACTACTACTCCAGTACATCCCGTCAAAATCCCACCGCCGACATCGCCTTCTTCACTCGCCTTGCCTCATCACTCGCATCGCCTCTTCCTCGAACGAGATCTGCCACTCGAGACCTGCCTTAGGTCGGCAAGGTTTGCTTTTCATCTTCACCATGTCGTCGTCATTATTGTTGTTTGATTTTCACTCTTCTCTAAATGAATCATTACTCTTTGAGTACAATGTGTATTTTTTTAATATGTTGAAAACTCAAATGAATCGTTACTCTAACTACAATGCTAAGCCGACCTTAAGAAAAAATCACTAAGTTAATTTTTAGAATAGTTTTATGTTTAACAATCATTTAAACAGAGAGAAAGCAAAATATCAGAATGCAATCAATTGCCGAAATAATTTTCTGAATCAACAATCCAATATCATCTTAGATAACGACCGAGATTTTCTTGACAGTCTATATTTTTTACCTTCAGCAGAGCAATTGAAGAACAGAAGTCCAGAATATAGACTCTCCGGCGAACTCGACTCACCGACGACCTCTGCTTGCCAATCATCAGGAGCGACTCCATCCATTTTCAATGCCAAACTCGGGTTATCTCTTGGCTTATACAAATTATTTCCAATAACTTTCATAGAAATGAGAACCCAACAGGGCATTATGTAAGCATAGCAGTAGCATTTTGGCCCAATAAAAACCGTTGGCATAACCTGTAAACAATAAGGCATTGCTCCCTCCTCCATTTTGGGCTTCTTCACTGCAATAGTCTCATTGCTCTCCCTCACCCGTTTTATGCACTCCACTTCGCCAGAGCTCAATTTCAAAGAAAGCTCTAGCTTGACATCTACACCACACTCTTCCATCACCTCCAGTGAATCCATCGCCGCCAGCGCCAACCCACTCCATTCTAATAGTCCTATCAGATCCAACTCCATTCGTGCGATCTTTGTCCCTATCAAATAAAAAACTAATTTTTTTTTGCATTTGATGCTTAAAAGATAGACAAAAAAGATCTTTTATATGGTGCCACCATTCCTTAGAGCTGTCAAGACACGTGGTAGGAATATATTAATATTAAGCTGCATAGTTTATATTAATATTAAGTTGCATAGTTTTAAATAGCACTAATGCTGCCGCCCTTTAAAAAAAAAAAGCATGGAAGCATGTGGCCTTTTTATTTGAGGACGAGAGTGATTATCGTAGAAGCATTGGCTCAACTAAGATGTTTTAAATTTTAAAGTTTACATATGTGGATGGCGACATGCTATCCGTGTGGACATGTTGATATCCATGTGGCGACATACATATATTTTATTTTTGTTTTTTTTTATTATGAACGTTGGAGTTAATGCTATTAGTTTTTTACTTTTCTTACTAAAGTGAAATTATATTTCAATTTAAAATATTTTGTATTTTTTTAATTAGTTTAACATCTTCTTTAGGATATAATTTAGTAAAAATTCTTTGCGTAACTTAAATAATATTCTTATTATTTAATAAAAAATGTATAGACTTAAAGTTAGTTTTGCAAAAGTCAAAGTAGGTTTTTCCTAAATTATATGGACTTAAATAGGTTTAGTAAATTTGATTTTTTTCTTAATTTATAAAAATAATTTTGTAAATTAATATTTTATTTTAGAAGTATTTATTATTTTAAGAGTAGTGCTTTCGTAAATTTAACCAAAATATAAATACTCTATCGAATAAACCATATTTATTCCTTAATCATAGATTATTTATCTAAGATTTGAGTTCCTTAATGACCTCAGAATTGAATAATCTTAAATTCATTAGTTTCATCAAATCGAGCCGTTTGATTTGGTTATACACATACAAAATTTTGAGACCAATTGATTCTTCAATTAATTTTTTGAAGCTTCCAAATATGCTTAAAATGCTTGATTTGAGTTTATTTGGACTCAGATTAAATCACTTGTGAAGTCGATAGATTTATCTCATTGAGACATTTCGTTAAATATAAGCTTGTTGAAATTAGAGTACTGATGGTCATGAATTTAACTAAAAAAACTTCAAATATTAATATTATCTGAAGACTCATTTTGGTTAATTGAATTTCATAGAGAAGTAACAAAATTAATCTTTTATTTATAATAATTAATAAAATTAGACTCCATATTTAATACATAATACTAATTCAAGAACCCTAAAGTCACATATGATCTCATGAGGTATTCGATGCTAAGAATTATAATCAGAAGAGAAAGCATCAAAAAAGAATATAATGAGAGATTCATACCTACATCTTCCACTGAATAAAATTTCTGAGACAATCAACGTCAACCATTTCCACACCAAATTCGGTTACCCCTTGACTCATACGCTCTATTTTCTACGAGATTATTCTGTGCGGACATCGAATGGGAGAACCATCCGGTTTACGCTCAGGTACCGAGCGGTACTGAGTACAGAGTACCGCTCGTTACTGAGCTCGGTACTGGATGTGGCACATTTTCATTGGAGTCCAGATGCCATCCGTACTCCGCACAGAATAAAAATTCCAATTTTCCATGGTTTTAACCATCATATGGGATGGCCAGTTCGACCGGTTCAACCGTGAACTAGTCATATAATCGATTCAGCCCTTATAAAAAGCTAGCTTAACATAAAACCGGTTTGAACAACAGGTTCAACTGGCCAACCATTAAATTGGTCCCGATTTTTAAGAATCGGGAAGTTCAATTCATAATCTATTTAAATAATTTAATTTAATATAAAGTTTTTTATTAAATATTAAATTAATTTAAATATAACATATTTGATTTAATAATAGCAAAAGATTTCATAATGACTATGTATCAATTAAGCACTAACAAGTTATACCCATATGATCCCATCAGCCAATATGAGCTTTTAACCCATAAAAACAAAAAGAATTATATAAATAACAAAAGACAAAGCTCCCAACTGAAGCTAGACTAAATAACAAGTTGAAATTTCTACATTAAGACATAATTTTATATTTTTAAATAGTTTTTTTAATACTGAGAATAATATTTATTTTATTGGTTAATTATATTTAATTGTTTATCTATTTTATAATTTATGATTTAAAATATATATTATTAATAATTAATTGTTAATAATCAAATATGGATAATTTATAGATATAAATTTATAATGTGAATTTAATATATAATTTATGGTTGAACCTCCCATATTTTTCTGTTTGACGTCTAGTCCAGTTTTCACAACCTTGTCATTTACAACACATCAAGAGAACTAGGAACCTAGCAGGGCATCATAGAAGCATATCAATAACCATTCATCCCCAACAAAATTATCGGCATAACCAGTAAACACTAAGTTATCACCAAACCCTCCATTTATTGCTTTTCTCTTCGACGACATCTTCGCTCTCCCAAACCCACTTTTTAGACCCCACTTCGCCAGAGTTCCACCCCAGAGAAAGCTCTAGCCAGACATCCACTCCTCTCTCTTCCACACCACCAACGAATCTGTCATCATCAATGCAACTACACTGTTTGAATCATGCTGCAAATCCAACTCCATTCTACCAATTTTCTATCCCTAACAATTTAAAAAGGAATTTCTTTATTGCTCTTGAGGCTTAAGACTTGTTTGGATGTAGGATATAGGCCAGAATTAGGCAAGATTTGAGGTAAATTTTGCCAATTGTAAAAAAAATACAAAGTTAAATCTCACGATAAGTCTGAGCCGCACTTTATAGCATTTATCAAAGTTTTGCACTAAATCTCAGATTTCGTAAATCCCATTATTAGCGGATAAATGGATTTAATTAGGATATTAATATATAATAATTAGTATTCAACATGACTTGATTAATTTTTTCATAATTATGTAATATACATTATTATGAATTAATTTTATAATCTTATTTTAACTGACTAACTTTAAATCTTAAAATAATTGTTCAAATAGTACATAAAAATTTAAAAGCATTTAACTTCTACAATGCCAAACAATTTTCTAAATTTAGCACCCTCGGGATTTAGTAAACCCCGATTTATAAGATTTATAAAATCCTACTTGAATAAAACCCTATTTGAATTAAATCTTACTTGCATCCAAACAAGCGGTTATTTTTTTGTTGGATAAATTGATTGTCATTCCCAACATTTCATTGATTGATAAAAAAGGTTTCTGGGTATTACAAGCTATGATTGCTCACAATATTATATCAAACAAAAATATAAAAAGCCACAAAAAGGAAAGAGCAATAAATCTAATTACAAAATAATGAAGCTTAGCACCAATAGTTTCTAAAGCATGAAATCAGTGAAGATTGTCTCCCAAGTTGAGACAAATATTTGATAGTATCTATTCAAGGGCACATTTGCGACTTGGTTGCAAAAATAGCATAGTACAAGGGTTTTCATCATCACCCCTTCAAAAAAAAAAAGTCAAAAAAATGCTCGAATCAATAATATGATTTAGAGTCAGCTTCTGTTAGCCTCGAAGGAGCAAAGTTAAAGATATAATCCCCAGCTAGCTGCAAAACAAACCACAATCGAAAGCATAGATCAATCCACCCTATAGAAAACTTTGAGAAATAACATCCAAATTCATAGCATCAACCATGAATAAAAAAGGATAAATCACAGCTTAACCAAATATAATCTAATAGAAGCAAATTCAGCAGGGGTTAGTAGTAGAGATCTTTCAAAAGAGAAGGCAAAATAGACTGATGGCACCATCTCTCACTATTCCTTCGGATGGTAAATTGAATTTACTCAATAATGATAATATCATAAAAAAAAGTCCCTCTAAAAATATGATTGATCCTCTCTTGTCAAATATAGTTAGCAGTAATATGTACTCTCAAAAGAAAAGTTGTGTAAGAAAAATTACTTTAAAAAATTTTAGAGATAAATATTATTATATATAATTTTTTCTTTAAATTGTATTTAAAATTTTTGGGTTATACTTGCCTATTATAGAAGACGATGTTTGATTGTTGTATGAGATTGGACTCACCCCCTTTCTAGCATAGTACAAAAATATTATAATTAGAGAGACTATTTAGTGGAATCTTAGTTGGATTTGGCTAGTCGTGGACATAGACAAACATCGAGGTTCGACTGAATCATGTAAAATATTTTGCCGTTTGTTACTTTTTATTTTTCATTGCACCTCGGATTTTTTGAATTTTAATTATCATTTTAACATATCATTATTTTCTACAAAAATTAAAAATATATTTTTTATTTTATTAGAAATATCAAAGTATACCTAATTCATCCACTCTTTGAAGTGCCATAATAACTCTTAAATTAAGTTGAGAAAAGGATCTTATCAAATGAATCATTACTCTAACCACAATGCTAAGCCCACCTTAAGAAAAAATCACTAATTTAATTTTAAAAATAGTTTATGTTTGACAAATCATTTAAATAAACAGCAAGCGCAATATAAGAAATGCAAGCAGTTGCCGAAATAAATTTCTAAATCAACAATTCAATATCCGATTCTTCAATAAAGACCTAGATTTTCTTGACAAAGTTCATATTTTTATACCTTTAGCAGAACAACTGAAGAACAGAAGTCCCAGAATTTTGATTCTCTGACGAGCTCAACTCACTGGCGACCTCACATGCCAATCACTGGCAGCAACTCCATCCATTTTCAATACAAAACTCGGGTTATCTGTTTTCTCATACACATTATTTCCAATAAATTCCATAGAAATGGGAACCCAACAAGGCATTATGTAAGCATAGTAGTAGTCTATTGGCCCAGGAAGAACCGTCAACATAACCTGTAAAACATATGGCACTGCTCCCTCCATTTTTGACTTCTTCACTACGATGGCCTCATCGTTCTCCCTCGCCTGTTTTCTGGGCTCCGCTTCGCCGGAGCTCAACCCAAGAGAAAGCTATAGCTTAACATCCACACCACCATCTTTCACGACTGCTTGCGAATCCATCAATGCCGAGGCCGATGCACTCCATCCTAATAGTCCCATCAAATCCAACTCCATTATGTCGATCTCTCTCCCTATCAACTCAAAAACCAATTTTTTGCACTGATGCTTAAAAGATAGACGGAAAATATTATCTTTTATATGACAACACTGCTCCTTAGAAAACAACAACAAATAGCATTGAAGCATGTGGCCTTTTATTTGAGGATGAGAGTAATTATCGTAAATGTTTTGGCTATCAATTAAGAAATTTTCAATTTGAAAGTTTATGTATCTATGCATGTATGAATTTGTCTAAACTAACTAAAAAATCTCAAAAATATTAGGGCCAATCTGTCTTATTAGTGTTTTCTTTGGAGGTTTTATTATGTTTGGGAAAATTGTAATAAAAGGTTAGTTTTTAATTTAATTAACAAAAAATGAATGGTTACATTATTTTTTGTAAATTAGATTGATCACTACGTGGACGGCGACATACTGTCTACATGGACATGTCGCTACACATGTGACAATGTATATATTTTTATTTTTTATTTTTTATTTTTTATTTTTATTTATGATTTTTTGGAGTTAATGCTATTAAATTGTTTTTTTTCCTTTTTTACTGAAATGAAATTTTATTTCAATTTAAAATATTTTAGTTTAACATTTTCGGTAGGGTATAATTTAGTAAAACTGTTAGCATACCTTAAATAATATTCTTGTTATTTAGTAAAAAATGTGCAGACTTAAAAGATTTACAAGATTTATGAAATTCTACTTATCCAAACAGGCCCTTAAAAATGACGGAAAATATCCTATTTTTTTGGTAAATTGAGGATCACATAGCATTTCATTGATATATGAAAAATTTTCATGGGTATTACAAGCTATGATTGCTCACAATACAATATCAAATAATAATAATAATAAATAAAAGCTATCAAAAAAGGAAAGAGAAAAAAATCTGATTACAAAATAATGAAGCTTAGGAAGACCCACCAATAGCTTCCAAAGCACGAAATTAGTGATGATTGTCTTCCAAGGCGGCAAAAATATTCCGTGGTTCGACAGGTCGAATCGTGAACCTCTCCTTCTATTTCGTTGTCTGGTCCGGTTTTCACCACCATGGTTCAACGGCACCTTTGCGACTTTTTTTTTAATTTATTTAATAGCACCTTTGTGACTCGGTTGCAAAAATAGCATAGTGCATGGGTACATTTTCATCATCACCCCTTTCCAAAAAAAAAAAAAAAAACACCACTAATTGTTAGAATCAATAATGAATACAGTCATTATAATATAATTCAGAGTTAGCATCTGTTAGCCTCGAAGGAGCAAAGGTGCAAAACAAACCACAATCGAAAGCATAGAGGTTTTGTGGTAGAGATCTTTCAAAAGGGAAGGCAAATTTGAGAAACAAATTCAATAGGGTTTTGTAGTAGAGATCTTTCAAAAGGAAAGGCAAAACAGACTATGCCCCATCTCTCACTTTTGACAAATTAAAATTTTTCAATAATGATGAAATCATTGAAAGAAGCACCACTAAAACTATGATTGTTTCTCTCTCATCAAATTTAGTGAGTAATGTGCACTCTCAAAATGTGAGAAAAATTATTTCAAGATTTGGCTAGTTCTGGTCACAGAAAAATTTTGTGGTTAGACTGAACCACTTAAAAATTTGCTTTCCTTTGTCTCTTTTTATTTTTCATTGCACTTGTGTTTATTATTATTTTTTAATTATCATTTTAAAACATAATCATTTTCTACAAAAAAATAAAAAAAATATTTTTTTTATTTTCTAAGAAATTTTAAAGTATTCCTAATTCATCCAACTGCTTAGTCCTGCCATATATGGTAACTCTAAAATTAAAAATATACGTAATTTATTGACCTTTTTAAGTGACATAGTAACTCTCAAATTAAGTTGAGAAAAAAAAAATTTTATCAAATGAATCATTACTCTTCGAGCACAATATGTATTTTTTAAGAGTTTTTTACATACATAACACTTAAAGCTATTCTATATATATATCCAACATCTAAACATTAATATTTACATATATACCACCTAAAAACCCTTCCCCTCATCTATACTACTATTTCGTTGCATCCTGTCAAAAGCCGATCCCCGACACCGTCTTCTTCACTCGCCTAGCCTCTTCACTCGCATCACCTCTTCTTCGCTTGGGTTTTGCCACTCGAGACCTGCCTTAGGTCGGCAAGGTTTGCTTTTCATCTTCTCCATGTCATCATTGTTGCTGTTTGCTTTTCGGTCTTCTCCAAATGAATCATTACTCTTTGAGCATCATGTGTATTTTTTTAATATGTTGAAAACTCAAATGAATCATTACTCTAACCACAATGCTAAGCCCACCTTAAGAAAAAAATCGCTAAGTTAATTTTTGAAGTAGTTTTCTGTATAATAAATCATTTAAATGAAGAGAAAGTAAAATATCAGAATGCAATCAATTGTCAAAATAATTTTCTGAATCAACAATCCGATATCAAATTCTTAGATAAAGATTGAGATTTCCTTGACAATGTTTAGATTTTTCTACCTTCAGTAGAGAAATTGAAGAACAGAAGTCCCAGAATATAGACTCTCCGATGAACTCAACCCTCCGGTGACCACCACCTTCCAATCACCAGCAGCGACTCCATCCATTTCCAATGCCAAACTCGGGTAATCCCTTGGCTCGTATAAATTATTTCCAACAACTTTCATAGAAATGAGAACCCAGCAGGGCATCATGTAAGCATAATAGTAGCCTTTCGGCCCAATAAAAATCGTCGGCATAACCTGTAAACAAATAAGGCATTGGTCCCTCTTCCATTTTGGGCTTCTTCACTCGGACGGTCTCATTGCTTTCCCTCGCCCATTTTCTGCACTCTACTTTGCCGGAGCTCAACCCCAAAGAAAGCTCTAGCATGACATCCACACCACACCCTTCTACCACCTCCAGCGAATCTATCGCGGTCGGGGCCGACGCACTCCGTTCTAATAGTCTTATCAAATCCAACTCCATTCGTGCGATCTTTGTCCCTACTAAATAAAAAACCAGTTTATCTTTGCATTGATGCTTAAAAGATAGATAAAAAGATCTTATTTGATATGGTGCCATCACTCCTTAGAGCTGTCAAGACAAAGGTTGGAATATGTTAATATTAAGCTGCATAGTTTTAAACATCACCAATGCTTCCAAAAAAAAAAGTAAAAGCATGAAACATGTGGCCTTTTTATTTGAGAACGAGAGTGATTATCGTAGAAGCATTGGCTCAACTAAGAGGTTTTGAGTTTAAAAGCTTATGTATGTAATGCTTGTATGAATTTGTCTTAATTGACTCAAAAGTCCCCCAAAAAATTATGACAACGTATCTTATTAGTGTTTTCTTAGAGGGTTTTATTATGTTTGTGAAAATTTTAATAAAAGATTTGTTATTAATTTAATTAATGAAAAATGAATGATTACATTTTTTTTGTAAATCAAATTTATCTCCATGTGGACGGTGATAGGGGTGTCAAAATCGGGTTTTGGGTCGTGTACAGGTCGAACCCGGAATTGACCTGAGTTCAAATGGGCCTACCATAACTTGAACTGATTATGTAAATGGGTCGGAAGTTCAGACCCGGACCCGACCCATCGGGTTACCGGATTGACCCGACCCGACATGGCCGGATGGCGATGGCGGACGGCGGGACAGCGGTCGACTGGGCTCGCGTCCATTGCGGGATGGCCTGGCAGAAGACGCAAATCGCCAGCGGGAGTGGGCAGCTCAGACTTGACGTGCGGGCAGTTCAGATGCGACGCGTGGGAGGGCGCGGGCAGCCTCGGACACGACGGGTGGGAAGATGCCGGGTTAACCTGGGCAGCACGGTCAGCTCATTTCAAATGGGTTTTCAGGTTGACCCGTCGGGTTTTCGTGTCAACCTAAACTCACCCATTTTCTCAAACGTGTCGAATCCGGGAATTCAAACCTAACCCGTTTGAGAAACGGGTTGACCCTAACCCAAAATTTTTGAGTCGAATCCGAGTCAGATTTTTGGGTAGTGTCAATTATTGACACCCCTAACGGCGACATGCGGCCCGCGTGGACATGTTGCTATACATGCAGCGACATATTTATGTATATATATGTATATGTATATATATTGATAAATTTTTGGAGTTAATGCTATTAAATTTTTTTCCTTTTTTTAACTGAAATGAAATTATATTTAAATTTAAAATATTTTGTATATTTTTTATTAATTTAATATTTTCTTTAGGATATAATTTAGTAAAAATTGTTAGCGTACCATAAATAATATTCTGATTGTTTAGTAAATGATGTACAGACTTAAATTTAGTTTTTTAAAAGTTAAAGTAGGTTTTTACTAAATTATATGGACTTTAAATAGGTTTTGTACATTTTATTTTGGTTTTAATTTATAAAAATTATTTTGTAACTTAATATATTATTTTAGAAGTATTTATTATTTAAAGAGTAGCGCTTTCATAAATTTGATCAGGATCTAAAACACTCTATCGAATAAACCATATTGATCCCTTAATCATAGATTCTTTATATAGCATTTCAAAATCTTAATGACCTCAAAATTGAATAATCTTAAATTCATTAGTTCCATTAAATCGAGCCACTTGATTTGATTATACACATGCAAAATTTTGAGACCAATTGATTCTTCAATTAATTTCTTGAAGCTTCCAAATAAGTTTCAAGTGCTTGATTTGAGTTTATTTGGACTTAGATTAAATCACTTGTGAAGTTAGATTTACCCCATTGTGACATTTAGTTCAAATATAAGTTTGTTTAAATTAGAGTTCTGATGGTCATCATCAATTTAACTCAAAAAACTTCAAATTTAAATATTATCTTAAGATTTGTTTTGATCAATTGAATTTCTTAGGGATGTAACAAAATTAATCTTTTACTTATAATAATTAAAAAAAATTAGACTCCATATTTAATACATAATACTACTTCGATAACCCTAAAGTTACATATGATCTCATGAGGTATTCGATCCTAAGAATTTTAATTAGAAGAGAAAACATCAAGAACGAATATACTGAAAGATTCATACCTACATCTTCCTTTATATAAAGTTTCTTAGGCAATTAGCGTCAACCATTTGCACCACCAAATTTATGTTACCCCTCAACTCATACACTATATTTTTCATGGTTTTAAAAACAGAATCGGATGGCCGATTTGACCGGTTGAATTGTGAATCAGTCATATAGTCTATTCAGTTCTCATAAAAAACTAGCACAATATCAAATCGGTTTGAACGATGGGGTCAACTGTCTAACCGTTGAATAGGTCCTAATTTTTAAGAACCGGACAATTCAATTCATAATTCATTTAAATAATTTAATTTAATATAAAATATTTAATTAAATATTAAATTTATTTAAATATAACACATTTTATTTAATAGTAGCCAAAAATTTTTTAATGACTATTCATCAATTAAGCATTAGCTAATCATGCTCATATGATCCCACCACACTCTTAATCCATAAAAAAAAATGCTATATAAATAATACAAGACAAAGCTCCCAACTGAAGGGAGACTAAACAACTAATTGAAATTTCTACTTTAAAACATATACATTATATATTTTTAAATAGTTTTTTTAATATTAAGAATAATATTTATTTTATTAGTACTTATAATTAATATTTATCTTTTTTATATTTTATTTTTTAAAATATATATTATTAATAATAATTACAATTTATCTATTTATTAATTTTAAATAATCAAACATGGATGATTTATATATGTAAATTTATAATGTGAATTTAATATATAATTTATGGTTGAACCTCCCATATTTTTCTGTTTGACGACTAGTCCAGTTTTCACAACCTTGTTACACATCGAGAGAACTAGGAACCTAACAGGGCATCATAGAAGCATAGCAATAACCATTCATCCCCAACAAAATTATCGGCATAACAAGTAAACAGTAAGTCACCAAACCCTCCATTTATTGCTTTTCTCTTTGATGGCATCATCGCTCTCTCAAACCCACTTCTTGGACCCCAGTTTGCCAGAGCTCCACCCCAGAGAATGCTGTAGCCAAACATCCATCCTGCTTTCTTCCACACCACCAGCGAATCCATCACCATCAATGCAGCCACACTATTTGAATCATACTGCAAATCCAACTCCATCATATCAATTTTCTCTCTTTAACAATTTAAAAAGGAATTTAATTTTTGCTCTTGAGGCTTAAGACTTGTTTGGATGTAGGATTTAGGCCAAAATTAAGCAATATTAGAGCTAAATTCTGCCAAACTTAAAAAAATGCAACGTTAAATCTCACGGTAAGTCTAAGCTGCACTTTATAGCGTTTATCAAAATTTTGTAGTAAATCTCGGATTTCGTAAATCCCATTATTAGCAGATTAATGGATTTAATTAGGATATTAATATATAATAATTAGTATTCAACATGATTTGATTAATTTTATCGTAATTATGTAGTATACATTAATTTTATTATCATTAATTATTTTTAAAATCATATTTTAACTGACTGATTTTAAATCTTAAAATAATTATTCAAATAATACATCAAAATTTAAAAGGATTTAATCTCTACAATGCCAAACAATTTTTAAGATTTAGCACCCTCGGGATTTAGTAACCCTAGATTTACAAGATTTATAAAATCCTACTTGAATAAAACCCTATTTGAATTAAATCTTATTTGCTTACAAACAAGCGGTTAAAAAAATGATGGAAAAAAATCATCATTTTGTTGGGTAAATTGAGGGTCATGCACAACATTTCTCATGGGTATTACAAGCTATGATTGCTCACAACATTATATCAAACAAAAATATAAAAAGCTACAAAAAAAAAAACAAAGAGCAATAAATTTGATTACAAAATAACGGAGCTTAGGTAAACCCACCAATAGCTTCCAAAGCATGAAATCAGTGATGATTGTCTCCCAAGGAGGCAAAGAAATATTTGATAGTATCTATTCAAGGGCACCTTTGCGACTTGGTTGCAAAAATAGCACAGTATAAGGGTTTCCATCATCACCCTTTTCCAAAAAAAAAAAAAAACCGCCATTTATAAAATGCTCGGATCAATAATGAATGCAGTCATAATAATATGATTTAGAGTCAACATCCGTTAACCTCGAAGGAGCAAAGTTAAAGATACAATCCCCAGCTAGCTGCAAAACAAACCACAATCGAAAGCATGGATCAATCCACCTTATAGAAAACTTTGAGAAATAACATCCAAACTCATAGCATCAACCTTAAATAATAGAAGCAAATTCAACAGGAGTTACTTGTAGAGATCTTTCAAAAGAGAAGGCAAAATAGACTGATGGCACCATCTCTCACTATTCCTTCTGATGGTAAATTTAATTTACTCAATAATGATAAAATCATTGAAAAAAGTCCCTCTAAAAATATGATTGATCATCTCTTGTCAAATACAGTAAGCTATAATATGTACTCTCAAAAAAAAAGTTGTGTAAGAAAAATTACTTTAAAAAATTTGAGAGATAAATATTATTATATATATATTTTTCTTTTAAGGGTATTTTTAATTTTGGGTTATACTTGCCTATTATAGGAGCACAATGTTTGATTGTTGTATGAGATTGTACTCACCCCTTTTCTAGCACCTTTCTAGGAGAGTATAAAAATATTATAATTAGAGAGACTATTTAGTGGAATCTTAGCCGGGATTTGGCTAGTCTTGGGCTTAGATAAACATTGAGATTCGGCTGAACCATGTAAATTATTGTGCCGCTTGTCACTTTTTATTTTTCATTGCACCTAGGATTATTTGTGATTTTTAATTATCATTTTAACATATCATTATTTTCTACAAAAATTAAAAATATATTTTTTATTTTATTAGAAATTTCAAACAATACCTAATTCATCAACCCTTTGAAGTGCCATAGTAACTCTCAAATTAAGTTGAGAAAAGGATCTTATCAAATGAATCATTACTCTAACCACAATGCTAAGCCCACCTTAAGAAAAAAAATCACTAAATTAATTTTTAAAATAGTTTTCTGTTTAACGAATCATTTAAATAGATAGCAAGCGCAATATCAGAATGCAAGCAGTTGCCGAAATAATTTTCTGAATCAACAATTCAATATCCGATTCTTCGATAAAGACCGAGATTTCCTTGACAAAGTTCATATTTTTATACCTTTAGCAGAACAACTGAAGAATAGAAGTCCCATAATTTTGACTCTCTGGTGAGCTCGACTCTCTCGCTATCTCCATCTGCCAATCATTGGCAGCGACTCCATGCATTTCCAATGCCAAACTCGCGTTATTTCTTGGCTCATACATATTGTTTCCAAAAAATTCCATAGAAGTGGGAACCCAACAAGGCATTATGTAAGCATAACAGTAGCCTATTGGCCCAAGAAAAACCATCGGCATAACCTGTAAAAGATAAGGCACTGATCCCTCCAATTTTGGCTTCTTCACTATGATAGCCTCATCGTTCTCCCTCGACCGTTTCCTGGGCTCCATTTCTCCAGAGCTCAACCCAAGAGAAAGCTCTAGCTTGACATCCACACCACCATCTTCCACAACTGCCGGCGAATCCATCAACGACGAGGCAGGCGCACTCCGTCCTAATAATCCCATCAAATCCAACTCCATTCTGTCGATCTCTCTCCTTATCAAATCAAAAACCAATTTTTTGCTCTGATGCTTAAAAGATAGACGGAATATATCCTCTTTTATATGGCGCTACTGCTCCTTAGAGCTGAGACACGTGGTAGGATATTCATAATTTTAAATATCACCAATGCTCCTTAAAAATAGCAACAACAAATAACATTGAAGCATGTGGCTTTTTTAGTTGAGGACGAGAGTAATTATCGTAAAAGTTTTGGCTATCAATTAAGAAATCTTCAATTTGAAAGTTTATGTATATGATGCATGTATGAATTTGTCTTAATTGACCAAAAAGTCTCAAAAAAATTTGGGCCAACGTGTCTTATTAGTGTTTTCTTTGTGGGTTTTATTATATTTGAGAAACTTTTAATAAAAGATTAGCTTTTAATTTAATTAATAAAAAGTGAATGGTTACATTATTTTTTGTAGACGGCGACATATTGTCCACATGGACATGTCGCTACACAAGTGACAAAGTATATATTTTTATTTTTTATTTTTTATTTTTTATTGATGAATTTTTTGTAGTTAATGCTATTAAATTGTTTTTTTTCCTTTTTTTATTGAAATGAAGTTATATTTCAATTTAAAATTTTTTATATTTTTTTAAAATTAGTTTAACATTTTCGGTAGGGTATAATTTAGTAAAATTGTTAGCATACCTTAAATAGTATTCTTGTTATTTAGTAAAAAATGTGCAGACTTAAAAGATTTTAAAATATTATCATTTTCTACAAAAAAATAAATTCTCAGAAGTTTTAAAGTATACCTATTTCATCCAACTGCTTAGTCTTGCCATAGTAACTCTAAAATTAAAAATATACCTAATTTATTGACCTTTTTAAGTGCCATAGTAACTCTC
This sequence comes from Dendrobium chrysotoxum, assembly GCA_019925795.1. Taxonomy (NCBI): domain Eukaryota; kingdom Viridiplantae; phylum Streptophyta; class Magnoliopsida; order Asparagales; family Orchidaceae; genus Dendrobium; species Dendrobium chrysotoxum. The sequence continues at coordinate 8,071,072 of CM034297.1, read as the reverse complement.
AAATTAAGCTTAGAAAAAGATCTTATCAAATGAATCATTACTCTTCGAGCACAATATATATATATCTTTTTTATGGGATTTTTACATACATAAGATCTAAAGCTATTCTATATACATGTCCAACATCTAAATATTAATATTTACATAGATGCCACATAAAAATCCTTCCCCTCATCTATACTACTACTCCGTTTCATCCCGTCAAAATCTGATCCCCGACACCGTCTTCTTCACTCGCCTCGCCTCTTCGATCGCATCGCCTCTTCTTCGCTTGGGATTTGCCGCTCGAGACATGCCTTAGGTCGACAAGATTTGCTTTTCATCTTCTCCATGTCGTCGTCGTTGTTGTTTGCTTTTTGGTCTTCTCCAAATGAATCATTACTCTTTGAGCATAATGTGTATTTTTTTTAATATGTTGAAAACTCAAATGAATCATTACTCTAACCACAATGCTAAGCCCACCTTAAGAAAAAAATCACTAAGTTAATTTTTGAAATAGTTTTTTGTTTAACAAATCATTTAAATGAAGAGAAAGCAAAATATCAGAATGCAATCAATTATCAAAATAATTTTCTGAATCAACAATCCAATATCAGATTCTTAGATAAAGATCGAGATTTTCTTGACAGAGTTTATATTTTTATACTTCAGTAGAGAAACTGAAGAACAAAAGTCCCAGAATATAGACTCTCCGGTGAACTCGACTCTCTAGCGACCACCACCTGCCAATCACTGGCAGCGACTCCATCCGTTTCCAATGCCAAACTTGAGTAATCCCTTGGCTCATACAAATTATGTCCAACAACTTTCATAGAAATGAGAACCCATCAAGGCATCATGTAAGCATAGCAGTAGCCTTTCGGCCCAATAAAAATCGTCGGCATAACCTATAAACAATAATGCATTGGTCCCTTCTCCATTTTGGGCTTCTTCACTCCGACGATCTCATTGCTCTCCCTCACCCGTTTTCTGCATTCCACTTTGCCAGAGCTCAACCCCAGAGAAAGCTCTAGCCTGACACCCACACCACACCCTTCCACCACCTCCAACGAATCTATCGCCGCCGGGGCCAACGCACTCCGTTCTAATAATCCTATCAAATCTAACAAAAAGATATTCTTTTATATGGTGCCACCACTCTTTAGAGTTATTAAGACACAAGGTTGGAATATGTTAATATTAAGCTGCATAGTTTTAAATATCACCAATGCTTAAAAAAAAAAAGAAGAAGTAAAAGCATGAAACATGTGGCCTTTTTATATGAGGACGTGAGTGATTATCATAGAAGCATTCGCTCAACTAAGAGGTTTTGAATATAAAAGCTTATGTATGTAATGCTTGTTTGAATTTGTCTTAATTGACTCAAAAGTTCCCAAAAAAAATTATGCCAATGTATCTTATTAGTGTTTTCTTTGAGGGTTTTATTATGTTTGAGAAAATTTTAATAAAAAATTTATTATAAATTTAATTAATGAAAAATGAATGGTTATATATTTTTTGTAAACCAAATTTATCTCCACGTGGACGGTGATAGGGGTGTCAAAATTAGGTTTCGGGTCATGTTCAGGTCGAACCCGGAACTGACCTGGGTTCAAACAAGTCAACCCTAATATGAACCGATTATGTAAATGGGTCGGAAGTTCAGACCTGGACCCGACAGACCCGACACGGTCAAACTGCTGGATGGCGACGGCGGACAGCGGTTGACTAGGCTCGCGTCCATTGCGACATGACCGGGCAGACGACACAATGCGCGGGCGGGAGCAGGCTGCTCGGACGCAAGGTGCAGGCACCTTTGATGCGACGCGCGGGCGGGCACGGACAGCTCAAACGCGACGCGCGGGCAGCCTCGGACGCGATGGGTGGGCAGACGCCAGGTTAACCCGGACAGCGCCGCCAGGTCAATTCAAATGGGTTTTCGAGTTGACCCGTCGAGTTTTCGGGTCAACCTAATCCCGACCCATTTTTTCAAACATGTCAAATTCGGGAACTCTAACCCGACCCGTTTGCTAAGCGGGTTGGCCCTAACCAAAATTTTTGAGTCGGGTCCGAGTCAGAATTTCGGATAGTGTCAATTATTAACACCCCTAACGGCGACATGCTGTCCGCATGGACATGTTGCTATACATGCGGCGACATATATATGTATATATGTATGTATATGTATGATAAATTTTTGGAGTTAATGCTATTAATTTTTTTTCTTTTTTTTTACCGAAATGAAATTATATTTCAATTTAAAATATAATATTGTATTTTTTTTATTTGTTTAACATTTTCTTTAGGATATAATTTAGTAAAAATTGTTAGCATACCTTAAATAATGTTCTTATTATTTAGTAAATGTTGTACAGACTTAAAGTTAGTTTTGTAAAAGTTAAAGTAGGTTTTTCCTAAATTATATGGACTTAAAATAGGTATTGAACATTTTATTTTATTTTTTTATTTATAAAAATTATTTTGTAACTTAATATATTATTTTAGAAATATTTATTGTTTAAAGAATAGTGCTTTCGTAAATTTGATCAGAATCTAAAACACTCTATCGAATAAACCATATTTATCCCTTAATAATAGATTATTTATTTAGCATTTGAGTTCCTTAATGACCTCAGAATTAAATAATCTTATTCTTTAATATCATCAAATCGAGCCATTTGATTTGGTAATGGACATTCAAAATTTTGAGACCAATTCATTATTCAATTAATTTTATGAAGTGTCTAAATTTGCTTTAGGTGCTTGATTTGAGTTTATTTGGACTTAGATTAAATCACTTGTGAAGTTAATAGATTTATCTCATTCAGACATTTTAGTTCAAATATAAGCTTGTTGAAATTAGAGTTTTGATGGTCATGAATTTAACTAAAAAAAACTTCCAATATTAAAATTATCTAAAGATTCATTTTGGTCAATTAAATTTCATAGAGATGTAACAAAATTAATCTTTTATTTATAATAATTAGAAAAATTAGACATCATATTTAATACATAATACTACTTCAAAAACCCTAAAGTCATATATGATCTCCTGAGGTATTCGATCTTAAGAATTTAAATCAGAAGAGAAAACATCGATAAGGAATATAATGAGAGATTCATATCTACATCTTCCTTAAAATAAGCTAAGAAACAACAATGGTACTTATGAGAAAACAAAGCCTTGAGAGAAAACTTTTTAAATGATACGTCTAACATTCAAGCTATACATCGCTTGAAACTCATCCATGGGATCACCCAAATCTTCCCCAACACCCCCGCAAGGTGAGGAAACAGAACCATCAAGCCAATCAGATTGATCCAAACAAATAACCTTCATGTTCAACAACAATTGAGCATTCAAAGCATCCTTAGAAATAATAGAAACCAAAACATCAATAACATTCTATTTCACAATATTAAGCGATAAAACCGTATCAAGAGAAGGCACGAGAGAAACATCAACACTATTAGCCCCATAAGAGGGGCCCTCAACAGACACAACCATATCCCCCAAAGAGCACTCCCCAGGTTCCATGCCGCAAGGAATAAAGTTATCATCAGAATCATCAATAACATAATCAACATCAACACCATATCCAATATTAGAGGATGCGATGGGAATAGCTATAAGGTTAACCCTACAATTATTAGCACCACTATTATCATTAACACCATCTCTATTATCACAAGCAATAGCCAAAGGCAAAAAGGTATTTGAAGGAGCAGCTTTCTCCACAAGATGATCGACATCATCCCCCGTTTCAATAACACGAATACCAATATCCACAACATCAGTAGTTTTGATGCAATTATTCCCATTAACCACCAATGCCAGCGTAACAAGAATAGCTAAATTATCCATTGTTTCCAAAACAACTGTTGCATTCCCATTAAAACTAACATGATTAATAACATTAGTAACTAATTTTGACAAACCTAAATGGGGATTTAGGAAACAACAATCCTTTTTTAACATGACCCAAAAGGTTTACATTGATCACAAAAGGAAGGCAAATCTTTCATCATAATAGATTGCACATACCCCAAGCTATCTGGATCGATCCAAACAAAATCAAGAAAACGTTTAGTGATATCCAACTCAACTAAAACTCGTGCAACCGAAGGGTGAGAACCAACAAAGTTGCATTGTCAATGCACAAAGGCCGACCAAATAATGACCCAAAGCCATGTAAAATGCGAGGAGAAAAGAGGCGAGGACACAAATTACGGAAGGAGACCCAAATGGGGATAATGGGTGATTCAATCTATAAATCTAAGTAAGGATACCACTTAACTAATTTTATGAAATAATTATTGACAAAGTAAGAACGATGCGTAAAGACTATACAGCAATCCAAATCATTCGCGAGTTTAATCAGAACATGCTTCGCATCCAAGAGAGTCACAGAAAATTCACCAGCAAGCTTAAAGTTAAATAAGAACTTTCTAATGGAATCCAAAGCCGGTTTGTTATTCAAAAAATTTCCAACCAACAAAAATTCAAAGGCGCAACAAGCGCTGTAATTTCTTCCTCAGAAATCCACAATGATGGCATACCTCGAAAGGTCGAAGTTCTGGGAGCGGTGGCGGAGCCAGAAACATTTCGTAGAGGGGATCTTATTTATTTATTTTTAAATTTCCCTAAACGACTACAAAAAACAAACAAAAGAACAAACTATATATATATATATATCGACTTTGTAGGCTACTAATTTACTCATCTTAAGCAAATTTAATAATTTTAAAACTTATTATAAACAAATTTCGATCAAGAAATCTGACACAGCTGTTGCAATTAGAGGTATGAAGGAGGATGTAAGTGTGGAGCAAAGAAGCTTCGAGAAGAAGCTGGGGTTGCCCATAACACCATATCATGTGAAAGTTGACTTGTCAACAACTTCCCGGGCCCCAACACGCCAAATCCTTCCCCTGTCATTGCAACGTCCTCTCTCCCTCCCTCCTCCTCCACCACCTCCGCCAGCAGCCTCTGAAACTCCACAGCTACAAATGAAGCTCCAAACACCACCACAGTACCCTCCGCAGCCAAATCTACACCACCGGGGGAGGGGGACGTGCCCCCCTAAGCCCCCCCTCTCTCCGGCCCTGTCTAAGAGACAGGAAAGCCACCGAAGAGGCATCGGCAAAAGCATCAATAAATGACCTAGAACCATTTGTACCTCAAATAAAACCAGGATCAATCAAACAACTCGATTAACTACCATCTGACAAGTCGGAGGAGGAAAAAATAAGCAAGGAGAGAGCAGATCCATGAGAGGATAAGATAGAAAGAAAATGAAGTAAAACTTCCCTGAGAATCGAGCACCAGCAAAGGAGAAGGGTGGCTAGGGCGGAGCCCTAGCAGAGTGGGCGAGGAGGAGTTTACTTCTATTCTTGCTACTTTTTTTCAAGGATTAAGCATGTGACATATTGTATAGCATGTGTAGACTATGCTAGAGCTTTACTGTATTAATATGATTTTGATAATTTTTATCGAGCCTTTAGTTTTATCGATTATATAATTTTTTTATTGATTGATAATACTGATTCATCAACTGCTTTCTTAATCTGACACCCATACTAATTTATTTGTTTTATCTCGATATTGTTCTATGATCTATAGACTTTACTGCTACTTCTTCTGCATGTGTGTTTTATTATTTCTATATAGATTTATGATCATATTAATGCTATTACTATGATTTGACTGCTAACATGTACATTTGTAAGATTTGGTTACTTTGTAGGCTTTTGAGCTCATTATATATGATTAAATAATTTTAGGTCAGGATAAGGGAGCAAGAGCATGAAATTTATCAGAATCCTTCAAGTTTAATTAATTTATTAAAATTTATAAATTATTCAATTTATGAAATTATATATTTATAAATTTAATTATTCAATTAATTTATTAGATCTTATAAAAATTAAATAAAATCATATAATATAAATTATTAAATAATTAAAATAATAATATGGAAAATAAAATTTTGGATTTATACTTTTATTAATTTAAAGTATATTAAGCACCTTTTATAAACTAATTAATGGTTAAGCACCTTTAAAAAATTTGCCGAAGAAATTTTGGTTCTTTCAAAATGCTACATCACGCAAAGCAGCAGCAACGAAATGGCGACAAAGAAAAATAAACAGCGATAGATCATGCAAATAAATATCAAATAAATTAATCTTAATAATTAATGTTAATATTAATATATCATTTTTAATTTATTTATTTTTAATTAATATACTTCAGATTAATAAACACAAAGAATTTAAATTTGTATGTTACTAATTTAATACTTTAATAATATAATAATTAATAATTAAAAAGGATATTTATATATAATAATTAGGATTCAATATGATTTGATTAATTTCATCGTAATTATGTAATATACTTCAATTTTATATTTATTACTTATTTTTAAAATCTTATTTTAACTAATAGATTTTAAATCTTAAAATAAGTATATATCCACACAATACATCACAATTTAAAAGAATTGAACTTCCACAATGACAAAAAAATTTCAGGATTTAGTAAATTCGGATTTACAAGATTTATGAAATCCTACTTTTATCCAAAATGACCCTAAAAAATGACGGAAAATGTCCTTTTTTTTGTATATTGAGGATCATACGGCATTTCATTGATTGATCAAAAACTTTCATGGGTATTACAAGCTATGATCGCTCACAACACTATATTAAAAAAATAAAAAAAACAAAAATAAAAATTATAAAAAAAGAAAAGAGAAAAAAAATCTGATTACAAAATAACGAAGCTTCGGAAAACCCACCAATAGCTTCCAAAGCACGAAATTTGTGATGATTGTCTTTGCGACTTGGTTGCTAATAGCACAGTACAAGAGTTTTCATCATCACCCCTTTCCAAAGAAACGCCACCGATAAAATGCTCAGATCAATAACGAATGAAGCCATTATAATATGATTTAGAATCAGCATCCGTTAGCCTCGAAGGAGCAAAGTTAAAGATACAATCCCCAGCTAGCAGCAAAGCAAACAACAATCAAAAGCATGAAAAATTATTCTGTCCTCCGGACAGCGGTACCGCTCGGTACCGAGCGGTATTGTTGTCGGTACCGAGCGGTACCGCGCTCGGTACCGAGCTCGATAATGATGTGGCGTTTTTTTATTGGTCTCTGGACATGTTCGGTGACCGTACGCAATAATCTCTCCAAAAGCATAGATCAATCCACCCTATAGAAAACTTTAAGAAATATTGCCCAAATTAGCAGCAATAATCATGAAAAAAAATGATAAAACACAGCTTAACAAAATATAATTCAATGGAAACAATTTCAAAAGAGGTTTTGTAGTAGAGATCTTTCAGAAGGAAAGGTGAAACAAGCAATGGCACCATCTCTCACTTTTCATTCTGATGACAAATTTAATTTTTTTCAATTACGATAAAATCATTGAAAGAAGCACTTCTAAAAATATGATTCTTTCTCTCTTGTCAAATATAGTATGTAGTAATTATAGACGAGATTTGGCTGGTTGTGGTTTCAGACAAATTTTGTGGTTCGGCTGAACCATCTAAACAAATGTTGTGTCTGTTGTCTCTTTTTATTTTTCATTGCACCTGTGATTATTTTTTATTTTTAATTATCATTTTAAAATATAATCATTTTCTACAAAATGTTAAAAATAATAATTTTTTTTATTTTCTAAGAAATTTTAAAGTATAACCTAATTTATCCAACTGCTTAGTCCTGCCATAGTAACTCTAAAATTAAAAAAATTCATAATTTTTCGACCTTTTTAAGTGCCATAGTAACTCTCAAATTAAGTTGAGAAAAAAATCTTATCAAATAAATCATTACTCTTCAAGCACAATATATACCTTTTTTAGTGATTTTTACATACATAACACCTAAAGCTATTATATGTACATATCCAACATCTAAATATTAATATTTACATATCTACCACCTAAAAACCCTTCCCCTCATATATACTACTACTCTGTTACATCCCGTCAAAATCCCACCCTCGACACCATCATCTTCACTCGCCTCATCTCTTCGCTCGCATCGCCTCTTCTTTGCTCGGGATCTTCCGCTCGAAACCTGCCTTAGGACGGCAAGGTTTTCTTTTCATCTTCTCCATGTCGTCATCGTTGTTGTTTGCTTTTCAGCCTTCTCCGAATGAATCATTACTCTTTGAGCACAATGTGTATTTTTTTAATATGTTGAAAACTCAAATGAATCATTACTCTAACATTAATGCTAAGCCCACCTTAAGGAAAAAAAAAAACTAAGTTAATTTTTTGAATCAACAAACCAATATCAGATTCTTAGATAAAGGCCAAAATTTCCTCAACAAAGTTTAGATTTTTATACTTTCAGCAGAGCAACTGAAGAACAGAAGTCCCCGAAATATAGACTCTCTGGCGAACTTGACTCATTGGCAACCTCCACTTGCTAATCACTAGCAGCGACTCCATCCATTACCAATGCCAAACTCGGGTTATCCCTTAGCTCATATAAATTATTTCCAATAACTTTTATAGAAATGAGAACCCAGCAAGGCATCATGTAAGCATATCCGTGGCCTTTTGGCCAAATAAAAATCGTCGGCATAACCTGTAAACAATAAGGCATTGATCCCTCCTCCATTTTGGGCTTCTTCACTACGACGGTCTCATCGGTCTCCCTCACCCGTGTTCTGCACTCCACTTCGCCAGAGCTTAACCCCAGAGAAAACTTTTGACTAACATCCACACCACACTCTTCCACCACCTCCAGCGAATTTATCGCCGCAAGGGCCGGCATACTCCGTTCCAATGGTCCTATCAAATCAAACTCCATTCGTGCGATATTTCTCCCTACCAAATAAAAATCAGTCCTTTTTTGCATTGATGCTTAAAAGATAGACAAAAAGATCCTCTTTTATATGGTGCCACCACTCCTCAGAGCTGTCAAGACACGTGGAAGGAATATGTTAATATTAAGGAGCATAGTTTTAAATAGCAGCGACTCCATCCGTTTCCAACACTAAATTCGGGTTATCGCTTGGCTCGTACAAATTATTTTCAATAACTTTCATATAAATTGGAACCCAACAGGGCATCATGTAAGCATAGCAGTAGCCTTTTGGCCCAATAAAAACTTTTGGCATAACTTGTAAACAATAAGGCATTTGTTCCTCCTCCATTTTGGGCTTTCTCACTACAACGATCTCATTAGTCTCCCTCACCCTTTTTCTGCACTCCATTTCCCCAGAGCTCAACCCCAAAGAAAGATCTAGCTTAACATCCACACCACACTCTTTCACCACCTCCAGCAAATTCGTCGTCATCGGGACCAGCACACTCCGTTCTAATGGTCCTATCAAATCAACCTCCATTCGTGCGATCCTTCTCCCTACCAAAGATAAAACAAGTTATTTTTTTGCATTGATGTTTAAAATATAAAAGAAAATATCATCTTTTATATGGAGTTACCAATCCTTAGAGCTGTCAAGACACGTGGTAAGAACATGTTAATATTAAGCTGCATAGTTTTAAATAATAGCGACTCCACCCATTGCTAATGCTAAACTTAGGTTATCTCTTGGCTCGTGCAAATTGTTTCCAACAACTTCCATAGAAATGGGAACCCACAAAGGCATTATGTAAGCATAATAGTAGACTCTTGGCTCAATAAAAACCTTCAGCATAACCTGTAAACAATAAGACATTGGTCCCTCCTCCATTTTAGGCTTCTTCACTATGACGATCTCATTGGTCTCCCTCACACATTTTTCGCACTCCATTTCTCTAGAGCTCAACCCCAGAGAAAGCTCTAGCCTGACATCCACACAACACTCTTTCACCACCTCCAGCAAATCTATTGCCGTCCGGGCCTACGTACTCTGTTCTAATGGTCATATCAAATCCAACTCTATTTGTGCGATCTTTCTCCCTGCCAAATAAAAAACTAATTTTTTTTGCATTGATGCTTAAAAGATGGACAAAAGGATCCTCTTTTATATGGGTCCACCACTCCTTAGAGCTGTTAAGACACATTGTAGGAATATATTAATATTAAGATGCATAGTTTTAAAAAGCACCAACTCCATCCATTTCTAATGCCAAGCTCATGTTATCCCTTGGCTCGTACAAATTATTTCCAATAACTTCCATAGAACTGGGAACCCAAGGCATCATGTAAGAATAGCAGTAGCCTTTTGGCCCAATAAAAACTGTCGGCATAACCTGTAAACAATAAGGCCTTGGACGCTCCTCCATTTTGGGCTTCTTCACTATGATAGACTCATTGGTCTCCCTCACCCATTTTCTGCACTCAACTTTGCTAGAGTTCAGCCCCATAAAAAGCTCTAGCCTGATCTCCACACCACTCTCTTCCACCACCTCCTGTGAATCCTTCACTATCGGGGCCTGCACACTCTGTTCTAAGGGTCAAATCAAATCCAACTCCATTTGTTTAATCTTTCTCCCTACAAAAAAAAATAACTCTTTTTTTGCATTGATGCTTAAAAGATAGATAAAAAAACCTCTTTTATATTGTGCACAACACCTTAGAGTTGTCAAGTCACATGGTAGGTAAGAATATGCTAATATTAAGCTGCATAGTTTTAAATAGCACCAATGCTTTCTTGATAAAGTTTAGATTTTTATACCTTTAGTAGAGCAATTAAAGAATAGAAGTCCAAGAATATTGACTCTCGAGTGAACTCGACTCATTGGCGACCTCCACCTGCCAATCACTAGCAGCGACTTCATCCGTTTCAAATGCCAAACTCGGGTTAGCCCTTGGCTCGTACAAATTATTTCTAATAACTTCCATAGAAATGGGAACCCATCAGGGCATTATGTAAGCATAGTAGTAGCCTTTTGACCCAATAAAAATCATCGGCATAACCTATAAACAATAAGTCATTCGTCCCTCCTCTATTTTGGGCTTCTTCACTATGACGGTCTCATTGGTCTCCCTTACCCATTTTCTGTACTTCATCAGAGCTTAACACCAGAGAAAGCTCTAGCCTGACATCCACATAACACTCTTCCACCACCTACAGTAAATCCATCACCGAGGCCGACGCACTCTGTTCTAATGGTCCTATCAAATCCAACTCTATTTGTGTGATCTTTCTCCCTATCAAATAAAAAATCAGTTCTTTATTTGCATTGATGCTTAAAAGATAGACAAAAAAATTGTATTTTATATGGTGTCACTACTCCTTAACGCTATCAAGACACATTGTAGGAATATATTAATATTAAGCTGCATACTTTTAAATAGCAGCAACTCTATCAATTTCCAATACCAAATTCGGGTTATCCCTTAGCTCGTATAAATTGTTTCCAATAATTTTCATAAAAAAGGGAACCTAACAGGGCATCATGTAAGCATAGCAGTAGCTTTTTGGCCCAATACAAATTATCAGCATAACCTGTACACAATAAAACATTGGACCTTCCTCTATTTTGGGCTTCTTCTCTACGGCGGTCTCATTGGTCTCCTTCACCCATTTTTTGCACTCGACTTTGCCAAAGCTCAACCCTAGAGAATGCTCTAACCTGACCTCCACACCATACTCTTCCACCACCTCCAGTGATTCCATCATCGTCGGGCCTACACACTCTATTCTAAAAGTCCTATCAAATTCAACTCCATTCGTTCGATCTTTCTACCTACAAAAAAAAATCAGTTCTTTTTTTACATTGATGCTTAAAAGATAGACAAAAAAATCCTTTTTTATATAGTGCTACTACTCCTTAGAGCTATCAAGTCATGTGGTTGGAATATATTAATATTAAGTAACATAGTTTTAAATAGCACGAATGCTTCCTTGATAAAATTTAGATTTTTATACCTTTAACATAGCAATTGAAGAACAAAAGTCCTAGAATATAGACTCTCCGGCGAACTTGACTCACCGGCGACCTCCACCTACAAAACACTAGCAGTGACTTCATTCATTTCCAACGTGAAACTCGGGTAATCCCTTGGCTAGTACAAATTATTTCTAACAACTTTCATAGAAATGGGAACCCAGCACGGCATCATGTAAGCATAGCAGTAGCCTTTTGGCCCAATAACAATTATCGGCATAACTTGTAAACAATAAGGCATTGGTCCCTCCTCCATTTTGGGCTTCTTCACTATGACGTTCTCATTGGTCTCCCTCACCCATTTTCTGCACTCAACTTCGCCAGAGCTCAACCCTAGAGAAAGTTCTAACCAGACATCCATACAACACTCTTCCATAACCTCCGGCAAATCCATCGCCGCCAGGGCTGGGGCACTCCATTTTAATTGTCCTATCAAATCCAACTCTATTCATACGATCTTTCTCCCTACAAAAATAAACTAGTTCTTTTTTTTTTGCATTGATGCTTAAAAGATAGAGAAAAAGATCTTATTTTATATGGTGTCACTACTCCTTAGAGCTGTTAAGACACGTGGAAGGAATATGTTAATATTAAGCTACGTAGTTTTAAATAGCGATGACTTCATCTATTTCTAATGCCAAACTCATGTTATCCTTTAACTTGTACAAATTATTTCCAATAATTTCCATAAAAATGGGAACCCAACAGTGAATCATCTAAGCATAGAAGTAGTATTTTGGCCCAATAAAAATCATCGATATAACCTCTAAACAATAAGGCATTGGTCCCTCCTCCATTTTGAGCTTCTTCACTACGATAGTCTCATTGGTCTCCCTCACCCATTCTCTGCACTCCACTTTGCCAGAGCTCAACCCTAGAGAGAAGTTTAGACTAACATCCACACCACACTCTTCCACCACCTCCAACAAATTCATCATCGCTAGGGCCGACAAACTTTGTTCAATGGTCCTATCAAATCCAACACCATTCATGTGATCTTTCTCCCTACCAAATAAAAAAATAAGTTTTTTATTTGCATTGATGCTTAAAATATAGACAAAAAGATCCTCTTTTAAATAGTGTCATCATTCCTAAGAGCTGTTAAGACACGTGGTAGGAATATATTAATATTAAGCTGCATAATTTTAAACAGTAGTGACTCCATCTTTTTTTAACGCCAAACTCAAGTTATCCCTTGGCTCGTACAAATTATTTCCAGTAACTTCCACAGAAATGGGAACCCATTAAGGCATTATGTAAGCATAACATTAGCCTTTTGGCCAAATAAAAATTGTCTGCATAACCTATAAACAATAAGGCATTGGGCCCTCCTCCATTTTAGGATTCTTGACTATGATGGCTTCATTGGTCTCCCTCACCCATTTTATGCACTCGACTTCGCTAGATCTCTACCATAGAGAAAGCTCTAGTCTGACCTCCACACCACACTCTTCCACCACCTCTAGCGATTCCATTGTCGCTAGGGTCTACACACTCTGTTCTAATGATCCTATCAAATCAAACTCCATTCGGTCTATCTTTCTGCCTACCAAATAAAAAACTAGTTCTTTTTTTTGCATTGATGCTTAAAATATAGACAAAAAAACCTTTTTTATATGGTGCAACCACTCCTTAGAGCTGTCAAGTCATATTGTAGGAATATATTAATATTAAGCTGTATAGTTTTAAATAACACCAATGCTTCCTTGACAAAGTTTATATTTTTATACCTTGAGAAGAGAAACTGAAGAATATAAGTCCCAAAATATAGACTCTCCAGTGAACTCGACTCACCGGCGACCTCCACCTACCAATCACTAGCAGCTACTTCATTCATTTCCAACGCTAAACTCGAGTTATCCCTTGGCTCGTACAAATTTTTTCTAACAACTTCCATAGAAATGGGACCCTAGTAAGGCATCCTGTAAGCATATCAGTAGCCTTTTGGACCTATAAAAATCATCAGTATTACCTATAAATAGTAAGGCATTGGTCCCTCCACCATTTGGGCTTCTTAAATATGACGGTCTCATTGGTCTCCCTCACCCTTTTTTACACTCAACTTTGCTAGAGATAAACCCAAGAGAAAGCTCTAGCGTTACATGCACACAAAACTTTTCCACTACCTTTAGTGAATCCATCACCGTTGAGGCCGACACACTCCATTCTAAAGGTCCTATCAAATCCAACTCCATTTGTGCGATCTTTCTCCCTACCAAATAAAAAACTAGTTCTTTTTTTTACATTGATGCTTAAAAGATAGATGAAAAGATCCTTTTTTATGTGGTGCCACCACTCCTTAGAGTTGTCAAGACACATGGAAGGAATATATTAATATTAAGCTGTATAGTTTTAAATAGTAGCGACTCCATCCGTTTCCAATGCCAAAGTCGGGTTATCCCTTGTCTCATACAAATTTTTTCCAATAACTTCCTTAGAAATAGGAACAAAACAGGTCATCATGTAAGCATAGCAGTAGCATTTTGTCCCAATAAATACCATCAGCATAACATATAAATAATAAGACATTGGTCCCTCCTCAAATTTGGGTTTCTTCACTACGACGATCTCATTTGTCTCCCTCACCCATTTTCTGTACTCCACTTTGCCAGAGCTTAACCCCAGAGAAAGTTCTAGCATAACATCCACACCATACTCTTCCATGACCTCCAGGAAATCCATTGTCGTTGGCGCCAACACACTTTATTCTAATGGTCCTACCAAATCTAACACCATTTGTGCGATCTTTCTCCCAACCAAATAATAAATAAGTTCTTTATTTGCATTGATGCTTAAAAGATTGACAAAAAGATCCTCTTTTATGTGGTGTCACCATTCCTTAGAGCTATCAAGACACGTGGACGAAATATGTTAATATTAAGCTGTTGTTGACCTCATTTTTATATGAGGTCACTAGGACCCACTTGGATTTCTTTTTAGTGACCTAATGATGGAGAGATGTCCACCCCTCTGTCATAAAGGTCCTAATAAAGACCCAATTTAATCCCAATCAAACCCAGCTCTACCTTTCGACTCAATCTTTAATCTAGCCTTAAATCAACATTCAATCAAATTTCAAATCATATCCAATTAATTTCAATCTTTCATTTGATTTCCATTGATATGAATGATTCAAGGTCAATCATTTAAATCTTAAATCCAACCTAAATCCAACATTCTAAATCAAACCTTCAAGGTCAAGGACCTAGGTCCTGAAACCCTTTCTGGGTGAACTTTCTGTCACCTAGAAACCCTGTCAAGTGACCTCCAAATCATGATCCGTCAATTGCATATTGTCAAAACATGTCTCTAAGATCAACCCTCCAAATTTGAGCTCAATCCAACACTTCTAACCCCAGAAATTGAATCTTTTTCCAAAGGCTGCAAAGCCTTCAGTTATTTACAGCCTATGCCACTAGACTTGCCATCCGATGGATTTTGACCTTGGGATGCCTTCCAAACCTTTCGACCATGTCCATGACCTTTGTTATGACTTTTTGACCAATAACCTATACTTTGCTGGACCCAGTTTGACCCAATGTTGACTAGGGGTCAAAATGACCAAAATGCCCTTTATAGAGGTTTTTGGTCTTTTCCCCAAAGTTCAACATGACCTTCCCATATAAACCTTCAAAACCTATCCCAATGGATCCTAAATACCATTAGGAACACATTGGATCCAAACTCAAGTCTTGGTTTGACCTGGTTGACCAAGTCAACCAAGGTTGACCAAATCAACCCTTAACCCACATTAAGGTCAATTTCAATGCTTGAACCCATTTTAAATCAAATCAATCCCTCAAAATCATTCAATTGGACACCCTTGACATGTCCAAAGCTTTCAAATTCAAGCTTCCCCTTGGGTTGACTTGGTCAACCCATTTGGAGGGGTCAAAACATTCTCCAAACCCCTTTAAGCCTATGGAAAGAGGCCAAATCATGGCCACATCACCAAGCCACCTTGGCAATCCATGGCTTAATCCAAAACCTGCTCAAACTTGATTGAAATTGACCCATTTCCTCTCTTAAGAAGCCCTAAGCCAACCCCTTAAACCAAGCCAAGCATTGGTTCACCCAAATGGGGGAAAAGGCTTGTGGTCCCCTTTCCATGGACCAAGACAAGTCACACTCACCACCAACCCTATTCCCTAGCTTGGGGGCAGCTTAGGGGACACTTGTCATGCATCCAAACTCCCTCCAAACAAATCAAGACCATCCAATCCAAAAGCCAAGTGCTAAGGTGGGAGAAACCTAACCTAAGAGAGAGAATCTTGATTATTCACTCTCCCTCAACTCTCCCTCAACTCTCCTCCAGCCTCCAACCTTCCTAGAGCCTTCCCCATCCTCTCCATCCATCTCCAAGGCTTTTCCAAGCTTCTCCCCATCATTTCCAAGCCTCAAATCACTATTTTAGTGATGAGAGAGCATTCTAGAGAGAGAAAGAGGGTTTTCCACCACAACTTTTGATCCAGCTAGATCCGGCTCTTGGTGTCTTCATCGAAGTTGTAGAGGATCACTGCAGCTTTCCAACAAGCCTAAGATCTCAAAAATCCGACGGTTGGATTGTAAGTTATGCTCATTTTAAGTTTACATTTCAATTTGAAACTACTCAAAAATTTCATTGTTTGGGGTCTCCAAACTCTAGGCAATGAAAGTTCATGTTCTCATGAGCTTATGTTTCAAATTTCATTAAATTTCGACGAGTATTTTGAAAGTTATGAGTGTTTCAATTTTCTTGTTCATTTTGAACTAAAACGGCTTTGATCGATCTCGGCCGTCCGATTTTCTATCTTTCTCGATCGGACGGCTCGGGGTTAGTGATGGCATGGATAGGCGATTGATAAACAGTACTTCTCATGTCAAAATGCCAGAAGACACCGCCGTTTTGGCGCCGATCATTGCCAATGATTGGCGCCGCTTATTAATGGACTTAAAAATTCAAAAAAATAGTCATAACTTCCAAAATTCATAGTAAATTCATTTTTCCACCAAATTAAGTGTTTTTAGGCTCGTTGGAAAGATAATTTAGCCTAGTATTTATTAAAATTAATTTTGAGTTGATTTGATTACTGGATTACGAGATATTTCTATTTCTTTGAAATCGGTTGTTTATGATTTTCTCACAATCCAGTGGTCAATTGAGCCCCAAATTTTGGTGGAAGGTATTTGGGTATCTTAGGCACGTACTATAATTTTCTTAGGTTCAGATACCCATTGAATTGCTATGATGTGAATTTTTAAGGTAATGGGTCCATTTTGGACCCAAAACTTTGAAAATTCATAACTCCATTTTTCTGTAGAATTAGGTTGCATAATTTGTGTGGTATGATTGCATATGTATCAGGGTTAGACACACCAAATTTCAAGCCCATTTGAATAGTAGAGACACCTAGGGAAAATAATTAAGGAAAAGTCTAGAAAACTTTGAAAATTTCTAGGGGATTGTACACATACCCAATAGGGGTGAAATTTGAACACAGTAAACTTAGTGACATAATAAGCCTTAGGTTCAAATTTCACTGAATTTGGAGTTCATTAAGTTAGAAAATTAATTACCCAAAGTTTCAGCCCATTTAAGGACCCAGAAAATTCAAAACAATGCAATAAATCCAAATTAAGTCCAAAAATTATAAATAATATCTCAAATTGACCAAAATTTAGTCCTCTTCCTAGGAAAAATAAAAGCCCCTTGACTGGATTCTTAATTTAACTTTAATTTGACTTTTAATGAAAATCAACAATTAATTATATTAATTAATTAAAAATTATTAAAAATTCAAAATAATTTCCAAACACTTGGAAACACTCCCATGGGTCATTCCTGACCTTTGGGATTGATTACATGCAGTTTGGGATGAGTTTGGATCAAAATGATCAAAACCTTCCTAATTAAGCAATTTTAAAAAATTCAATAATTAAGGAAACTTTGAAAATGCATAACTAATTACAGAAAAATCCAAATTGAACAAACTTAGTGTCAATCAACTCCAATTAAGGTCTAGTATTTTCTAAAAATGTCAAACCTCCAAAATCTGGTCAAAGTCAAAAAGTCAACTTTTCAGTCAATCGTAGTTCAAAACTAGGCTCGAACTTCGAAAAATCATAACTTTTCATAGAAAACTCCAAATTGAGTGTACTAACAGTCTAACAACGCATCATAAGGTCTAATATTTATTAAAAATCTAAAACTTATAAAATTAATTTTAATTTGAAAAGTCAACTTTGGACCCCTTAATTAACTAATTAAAATAATCCATAAAATTCTAAAATTCAATAAATCATTCAAAATTCCAGAAAATATCAATTTTATTTTAAAACCAGCAACCAATCAGTTTAATTAAAAATTAATTAATCTTCAAACTTTAATCAAACTCAAATCACTTAATTATATCGGGTACCACTGGGTAACCCAGGCCTACGAGGCTATTAAATTAGCCCCAAGGAAGGTGAAATAAACTTCATGGCCTCGGTGTGCAACAAAGGTGGTATTCAACAAATAATTAAAATCAATTTTAAAATCAAATTTAAATCATTAAGACTCAAACTTTAATTAAAATCTCCCTTAAGCCTTTCAACTAATCAGAACATCAAACAACTTCAATCAAATACCCAATCCTAGGATCTACCCCAGCCACACGACCTTCTACACACACTTTAGATGATTTGCTAGGACAACCAACTCTAGATTTAGGCTAGGCCGATGTTTCCTTTTCTGCTGTGTGCCGAGTTTTTCGAGTTTTCATTGCATGTTATGATTAAAATTGATTGATGTGTTTGTTTACTTTCTTTACTATACTCTGTGAATTGATGTGATGGGCGATTAGATTACCCTTAGGTTAGGAATGATCTGGATGCTCACTGGATTTTTTACAGGTGGCCACGCTCGTGCAGGGCAATAAAGGGGGCTAAATAAATCATAAATATAAATGCTACAGGTGCTTCAGCTGCTTAGCCCCCAAATAAAAAGAGCGTGGCCAAGTGTGTTTACTTTTACATGCACATATATATAACTGCTTGGGATGTATTCTAATATTTAAATGCTTAGGATAACCCTGCAGGAGAGTCTAGAACTTTTATTTTTATATTCATGTAATTTGTTTGAGTATTGAGTTGTGAAAATGGCATTTTGAGTTTAGGATACATAGATCCAAAGGTTGGATTCCAAAGAGGAAAGGATACCCCTTCGGGGGATAGTCCTTATCCATTTGGAACTCCAAATTTGGATCACTTCACTACCCAAAGTGGAAAGAGTAACCTCCCCCTCAAGGGAAGAGTTCTTTTTTCCATTTGGGTATCCAACCACGAAGAATCTAAGGAGCTCGAGGAAGAGAAGACCGAGAAGTTGAAGACATAGAGTATCCCACTCAAAGTCACTTGCGTCTGTATTAGGATTAGAATCCGGGTTGTTGTTAGTGATGCCCGGCCACTTTTAATTTATGTAAATCTGGGTTGTAATAAGCAAGGCAATTTGCCTATGGACATTTACTTAATTAATTTGATTATTTAATGTGTTGTGATTTAATTTGATTGCGTATAGGATTGCCTGCTTTTCTTAGTTTTTTTTGGGCGGTTGAATGCCGTTCTTTTTGTTTTAGCCTGGAATTCGTTAGGCTCTTTAAGGACCAAAAATATTTCTATTCATAACCTATATTTAAAATTTTAAGATTTAAATAACATAGAAATTTAACGACCTAGGGAATAGCCGGAATCGTCCGGGGTCGCATGCATATTACTACATCTCTCTCCCTCCTTGCTATAAGACACTTCCCCGCCCGTGGGTAGAGTCCAGATAATCCGACCTATGAGGATGAGGTGCTGGATCTGGGGAAGTCTAGTCTTTTCAAAAAAAATTATTTTATAAGCCTTTTTTAAAATTTCATGCATACCAGATTTGGATACTTTAACCAGCATGCATCGCATTAGAAACTTATTAAATTAAAATTTAAATTGTATTTTAGTCTAAGCATTCCACCCGACATAAGTCAAGGGGTCAATTAGGAATCTGCTCTAGATGTCGACCCCAACTTCTTAAACCAATCTTAAATAACGTCCCTGATCACTCTGCATCAAAAGACCGGACTCATGGTTTTGAAGCGTTTAGGTGGTTTAGCTGGCTCCCCAATCCAGGCCGGGGTAAGTCCAGATTTTGCACTACATTAGTTAGGTTCGGACTACTGTGTTCCAGTGTCCAAATTTAGATCTAAGATCTGGGGCAGGTCTCTTTTTGAATCATAAGACCCCAACCTCCGGGAATACAATCCCAAATTTCTAATAAAATGCTCAACTCAAATTAAATATTCTTTCAATCCAAAATTTAAAGCCCAACACTTAGCTTAGATCGGGGCACTTCTGAATTGTTTCAGAATCCTAAAGTGTCCCCTACCCTTCCTCATTTGATTCCAAAATAAATATTCAATCTTGCTACAATCCCTTTTCAAAATCCAAATTCACCTCTTTGGCATCACTCCTAGAAATCTCTAAACAAAATTTCTGCCATTATTCTAATCGAAAGTTTTCGTAGGGGACTCCGGCCTCCCACGATGTAATTAACTACGAGGGCTTGCGCTCGTAGGAGATTTAGAACCCACATCTAATTTTTCAAAACTAATTTTTAAAACTCGATTAGTTATCTTTGGGAAAAATCAAATCACTAATGATCGTTATTGTTATGTTCGAACGATTATTAACAAATGATATCTTCTCCCTTCAAGGAGATATATCTTTTGTTAAAATGAATTCGAATATAAAATTAACGATCGCTCCTCTTGATTATTGTAGCCCGATATTTGACTGAACCTTATTTTGACCCTTTAGGGGCCATATGAAGTTCTCTTTTGAATTTGGCTACGATATTCAAGATAGAATTCTTAATTCTAAATCTGAACCCCATCCTGAAATTTTATTTCCACCTCCTGAGGTGGTATAATATTTTTGATGGGATGTTTGATTTTAGAATTAAATTTTAATGTTAATTCAAAAATTCCCAAAGAAGACTAAATTTTTCAAAACCCGCTTTCAAACACCAACAGCTGTATAGTTTTAAATAGCAGCAACTCCATCCATTTCCAACACAAAACTCAAGTTATCCCTTGGCTCGCACAAATTATTTCTAGCAACTTCTATAGAAATGAGAACCCATCAGGGCATTATGTAAGCATAGCAGTAGCCTTTTGGCCAAATAAAAATCTTTAGCATAACCTATAAACAATAAGGCATTAGACCCTCCTCCATTTTAAGATTCTTAACTACGACAATCTCATTGGTCTCCCTCACCCATTTTCTACACTCGACTTCGCTAGAGCTCAACCCTAGAGAAAGCTCAAGTCTGACCTCCACACCACACTCTTCCATCACCTCCAATGATTCTATCACCGCCAGGGCTTGCGCACTCTATTCTAATGGTCCTATCAAATCCAACTTCATTTGTTCTATCTTTCTCCCTACCAAATAAAAAACCAGTTCTTTTTGATACTAATGCTGAAAAGACAGACAAAAAAACCTTTTCAATATGGTGCCACCACTCCTTATAGCTGTCAAGTTATGTGGTAGGAATATGTTAATATTAAGCTGCATGATTTTAAATAGCATCAATGCTTCCTTAACAAAGTTTAGATTTTTATACCTTCAGCAACTAAAGAATAGAAGTCCCAGAATTTAGACTCTCCAGTGAACTCGACTCATCAGCGACCTCCACCTACCAATTACTAGCATTGGCTCGTACAAGTTATTTCCAACAACTTTCATAGATATGGGAACCCAATAGGGCTTCATGTAAGCATAGCAGTAGCCTTTTGGATCAATAAAAATGTTGGCATAACCTGTAAATAATAAAGCATTGGTCCCTCCTCCATTTTGGGCTTCTTCACTATGATAGTCTAAATGGTCTCCCTCACCCTTTTTTTGCACTCCACTTCGCCAGGGCTCAACCCTAGAGAAAGCTCTACCTTGACATCCACACCTCACTCTTTCACCACCTCCAGCGAATCCATCGCCGCCGAGGCCGGTAAACTCCATTCTAATGGTCCTATCAAATCCAACTCTATTCATGTGATCTTTCTCCCTACCTAATAAAAAACCAATTACTTTTTTTTATTGATGTTTAGAAGATAGAAAAAAGATCCTCTTTTATTTAGAGGCAGCAATCTTTAGAGTTGTCAAGACACATAGTAGGAATATGTTAATATAAAGCTGCATAGTTTTAAATAGTAGTGAATCCACCTGTTTTCAACACCAAACTTAGGTTATCCCTTGGCTCGTACAAATTCTTTCCATTAACTTCCATAGAAATTGGAACCCACCAGGGCATCATGTAACCATAGCAGTATGTATTTGGCCCAAGAAAAATCGTTGGCATAATCAGTAAATAATAAGACATTAGTCCCTCCTTCATTTTGGGCTTCTTTACTATGACAGTCTCGTTAGTCTCCCTCACCCATTTTCTACACTCCACTTCACTAGAGCTCAACCCAAAGAAAGCTCTAGCTTGACATCCACACCACACTCTTTCGCCACCTCCTGTAAATCCATCACTGTCGGGGCCTGCACACTTTGTTTTAATGGTCCTATCAAATTTAACTCCATTCGTTTGATTTTTCTCCCTACCAAATAAAAACCTAGTTCTTTTTTGCTTTGATGCTTAAATAATAGACAAAAAAATCTTTTTTTTATATGGTGACACCACTCCTTAGAGCTGTCAAGTCACGTAGTAGAAATGTGTTAATATTAAGTTGGATAGTTTTAAATAGCACCAATGCTTCCATGACAAAGTTTAGATTTTTATACCTTCAATAGAGCAACTGAAGGATAGAGCTCCCAGAATATAGACTCTCTGGCGAACTCGACTCACCGGCGACCTCCACCTACTAATTACAAGCAGCAACTTCATCCATTTCCAACACCAAACTCGGGTTATTCCTTGGCGGATATAAATTATTTCTAACAACTTCCATAGAAATGGGAACCCAACATGTCATCATGTAAGCATAGCAGTAGCCTTTTAACCCAATAAAAATTATCGACATAACCTATAAATAATAAGGTATTGGTCCCTCCTTCATTTTGGGCTTCTTCACTATGACGGTCTCAATGGTCTCCCTCACTCATTTTTTGCACTCCACTTCGCCAGAGCTCAACCCCAAGGAAAGATCTAGCTTGACATCCACACCTCTCTCTTTCACCATCTCTAGTAAATCCATCGCCACCGGAGCTGGCACACTCTGTTCTAATGATCCAATCAAATCCAACTCTATTCGTGCGATCTTTCTCCCTACCAAAAAAAAAACAATTCTTTTTTTATTGATGTTTACAAGATAGAGAAAAAGATTCTCTTTTATACAGTGCCACCACTCCTTATCGCTGTCAAGACATGTGGACGGCATATATTAATATTAAGCTGCATAGTTTTAAATATCAGTAACTCCATCCATTTCTAACACTAAACTCAGGTTATCACTTGGCTCATATAATTTATTTCCAACAGCTTCCATAAAAATTTGAACCCACCAGGACATTATCTAAGCATAGCAGTAGCTTTTTAGCCTAATAAAAATCATTGGCATAACCAATAAATAATAAGGCATTAGCCCCTTCTTCATTATGGGCTTTTTTACTATGACGATCTCATTAGTCTCCCTCATCTATTTTTTGCACTCCACTTTGCCAGAGCTCAACCCCAGAGAAAGCTCTAGCCTGACATCCACACCACACTCTTCCACCACCTCCAACAAATTCATCGCCACTAGGGCCTATGTACTCTGATCTAATGGTCCTATCAAATTTAACTCCATTTGTGTAATCTTTCTCCCTATAAATTAAAAAACTAGTTCCTTTTTTGCATTGATACTTAAAAGATAGACAAAAAAATCCTCTTTTATATAGTGCTACCACTCCTTAGAGCTGTCAAGACACACTGGAGGAATATGTTAATATTAAGCTGTATAGTTTTAAATAGCAATGACTCCATTCGTTTCCAATGCCAAACTCAGATTATCCCTTGGCTCATATAAATTATTTCCTACAACTTCCACAGAAATTGAAACACACCAGGGCTTCATATAAGCATAGCAGTATCTTTTTAGCCCAATAAAAATCGTCGGCATAACCTATAAAAAATAAGGCATTGGTCTCTCCTCCATTTTGGACTTCTTCACTACGACGATCTCAATGGTCTCCGTCACCCTTTTTCTGCAATCCACTTCGTCAGAGCTCAATCCTAGAGAAAGCTCTAGCTTGACATCCACACCTCACTCTTTCACCACCTCTAGGGAATCCTTCGCCAACTGGGCTAGCACACTCCATTCTAATGTTCCAATCAAATCCAACTCCATTCATGCGATCTTTCTCCCTACCAAATAAAAAATCAGTTTCTTTTAGCATTAATTTTTAAAAGATAGACAAAAAGATCCTCTTTTATATGGAGCCACCAATCCTTAAAGCTGTCAAGACACATGGTAGGAATATGTTAATATAAGGCTGTATAGTTTTAAATGCCAAGCTCGAGTTATCCCTTGGCTCATACAAATTGTTTCCAACAACTTTCATAAAAATAGGAACCCAGCAGGGCATCATGTAAGCATAGTAGTAGCCTTTTGGCCCAATAAAAACCATTGAGATGATCTATAAATAATAATGCATCAGTCCCTCCTCCATTTTGGGTTTCTTCACTACGATGGTTTCATTGGTCTCCCTCACCCATTTGCTGCACTCCATTTTGCTAGAGCTCAACCCCACAGAAAACTTTAGACTAACATCCACACCACACTTTCCACTAGCTCCAGTGAATTCTTCGCTGCCAAGGCTGACGCACTCCATTTTAATGGTCCTATCAAATCCAACTCCAATCGTACGATCTTTCTCCCTACCAAATAAAAATCTAATTATTTTTTTTGCATTGATGCTTAAAAGATAGACAAAAAGATTCTTTTTTATATGGTGCAATAACTCCTTAAAGCCGTCAAGACATGTGGTTGGAATATGCTAATATAAAGCTGAATAGTTTTAAATAGTAAAGACTCATTTGTCTCCCTCATCCATTTTCTGCACTCCACTTCACCAGAGCTCAACCCCAGAGAAAGCTTTAGCTTGACATCCACACTTCACTCTTTCACCACCTCCAGTGAATCCATCATCGTCGGGGCCGACACACTCCATTCTAATGGTTCAATCAAATCCAACTCTATTCGTACGATCTTTCTTCCTACCAAATAAAAAACCAGTTGCTTTTTGGCATTTATTTTTAAAAGATAGACAAATAGATCCTCTTTTATATGGAACCACAAATCCTTAAAGTTATCAAGATGCATGGTAAGAATATATTAATATAAAGCTACATAGTTTTAAATAGCAGTGACTCCACCCGTTTCAAATGCCAAACTCGAGTTATCCGTTTTCTTATACTAATTATTTCCAATTACTTTCATAGAAATAAGAACCCAACAGGACATCATGTAAGTATAGCAGTAGCCTTTTGGCCCAATAAAAACTGTAAGCATAACCAGTAAATAATAAGGCATTAGTCCCTCCTTCTTTTTGGGCTTCTTTACTACGATGATCTAATTGGTCTCCCTCACCCATTTTCTATACTCCACTTCGCTAGAGCTCAACCCCAGAGAAAGCTCTAGCCTGACAACCACACCACACTCTTCCACGACCTCCAGCGAATCCATCAGCGCCAGGGCCGTTACACTCCATTATACTGGTCCTATCAAATCTAACTCCATTCGTGCGATCTTTCTCCCTACAAAATAAAAATCAGTTCTTTTTTTTGTATTCATTCTTAAAAGATTGAGAAAAAGATTCTATTTTATATGGTGTCATCACTCCTTCGAGCTGTCAAGACATGTGGATGGAATATGTTAATATTAAGCTACATAGTTTTAAATACTAGCAACATCATTTATTTCCAATGCCAAGCTCGAGTTAACCCTTGGCTCATACTAATTATTTTCAATAACTCCATAAAAATGGGAACCCAACAGGACATCATGTAAGCATAACAGTAGCCTTTTGGCTCAATAAAAATTGTCGACATAACCTATAAATAATAAGGCATTGGTCCCTCCTCCATTTTCGGCTTCTTCACTATGATGATTTCATTGGTCTCCCTCACCCATTTTCTACACTCCACTTCGTCAGAGCTCAACCCCAGAGAAAACTTTAGACTATCATCCACACCACACTCTTCTACCAGCTCCAGCGAATTTATCGCCGCCAAGGCCGACATAGTCCGTTCTGATGGTCCTATCAAATATAACTCTATTCGTGCGATCTTTCTCCCTACCAAATAAAAAAACTAGTTCTTTTTTTTTTGCATTGATGCTTAAAAGATAGCTGTCAAGACACGTGGTAGGAATATGTTAATATTAAGCAGCATAGTTTTAAACAACTGCGACTCTATCTGTTTCCAACGCAAAACTCAGGTTATCCCTTGGCTCATACCAATTATTTCTAACAACTTTCATAGAAATGGGAACCCAACAAGGCTTTATTTAAGCATAGTAGTAGCCTTTTGGCCCAATAAAAAATGTTAGCATAAGTTATAAACAAGAAGGCATTGGTCCCTACTCCATTTTGGACTTCTTCACTATGATAGTCTCATTGATCTCCCTCACCCATTTTCTGTACTCCACTTCGCTAGAGCTCAACCACAGAGAAAGCTCTAGTTTGACATCCACACCACACTCTTTCACCACCTCCAGTGAATCCATCAACATCGGGGTCGGCACACTCTATTCTAATGGTCCCATCAAATCCAACTCCACTCGTGCGATCTTTCTCCCTACCAAATAAAAAACTAGTTATTTTTTTGCATTGATGTTTAACAGATAAAAAAAAACATCTTCTTTTATATGAGCCACCAATCCTTAGAGTTGTCAAGACACATGGAAGGAATATATTAATATTATGCTACATAGTTTTAAACAGCAACGACTCCATCCATTTCCAACATGAAACTCGGGTTATCCCTTATCTCATATAAATTGTTTCCAATAAATTCTATAGACATGGGAACCCAGCAGGGCATCATGTAAGCATAACAATAGCCTTTTGTCCCAATAAAAATCATTAGTATAACCTATAAAAAATAAGGCATTAGACCTCCTCCATTTTTGGCTTCTTCACTATGACGATTTCATTATTCTCCCTCACCCATTTTCTGCACTCAACTTCACTAGAGACAACCCTAGAGAAAGCTCTAGCTTGACCTCCACACCACACTCTTCTACCACCTCCAGCGATTCCATCACCGCTAGGGCTTACACACTCTGTTCTAATGGACCTATCAAATCCAACTCCATTCGTTCGATCTTTCTCCCTACCAAATAAAAAATAAGGTCTTTTTTGCATTGATGCTTAAAAGATAGGCAAAAAATCCACTTTTATATGGTGCCACCACTCCTTAGAGCTGTCAAGTCATATGGAAGGAATATATTAATATTAAGCTGCATAGTTTAAAATAACGCCAATACTTCCTTGATTAAGTTTAGATTTTTATACCTTCAGTAGAGCAATTGAAGAACAGAAGTACCAGAATATAAACTCTCCGACAAACTTGACTCACCGACGACCTCCACTTCCCATTCACTAGAAGCGACTTCATCTGTTTCCAACGCCAAACTCAAGTTATCCCATGCCTCGTATAAATTATTTCCAATAACTTCCATAGAAATGGAAACCCAGTAGGGCATCATGTAAGCGTAGATGTACCTTTTGGCCCATTAAAAATCGTCAGCATAACCTGTAAACAAAAAGGTATTGGTCCCTCCTTCATTTTGGGCTTTTTCATTATGACGGTCTCAATGGTCTCCCTCACCCATTTTTTGCACTCCACTTCGCCAGAGCTTAACCCCAAGGAAAGATGTAGCTTGACATCCACACCTCTCTCTTTCACCATCTCCAACAAATCCATCATCGTCAGAGCTGGCACACTCTGTTTTAATGGTCTAATCAAATCCAACTCCATTCGTGCGATCTTTCTCCCTACAAAAAACTAGTTTTTTTTTTCATTGATGCTTAAAAGATAGAGAAAAAGATTCTCTTTTATATAGTGTCACCACTCCTTAGAGCTGTCAAGACATGTGGACGGAATATATTAATATTAAGCTACATAGTTTTAAATAGCAGCAACTTCATCCATTTCTAACACTAAACTCAGGTTATCCCTTGGCTTATACAAATTGTTTCCAACAACTTTCATAAAAATTTGAACCCACCAGGGCATTATCTAAGCATAGCAATAGCCTTTTGGCCCAATAAAAATTGTCGGCATAACCAGTAAATAATAAGGCATTCGCCTCTCCTTCATTTTGGGCTTCTTTACAATGACGATCTCATTAGTCTCCCTCATCCATTTTTTGCACTCCACTTTGTCAGAGCTCAACCTCAGAGAAAGCTCTAGCATGACATCCACACAACACTCTTCCGCCACCTCCAACAAATCCATCGCCAATAGTGCCTGCGCACTCTGCTCTAACTGTCCTATTAAATCTAACTCTATTTGTGCAATCTTTCTCCCTATAAATTAAAAAACTAGTTCCTTTTTTGCATTGATACTTAAAAGATAGACAAAAAGATCCTCTTTTATATGGTACCATCGCTCCTTAGAGCTGTTATGACACATAGGAGGAATATGTTAATATTAATCTACATAGTTTTAAATAGCAGTGACTCCATCCATTTCCAATGCCAAACTCAGATTATCCCTTGGCTCGTACAAATTGTTTCCTACAACTTCCACAGAAATTGGAACCCACTAGGGCTTCATGTAAGCATAGCAGTATCTTTTTAGCCCAATAAAAATCATCGGCATAACCTATAAATAATAAGGCATTGGTCCCTCCTCCATTTTGGCTTCTTCACTAAGACGCTCTCAATGGTCTCGGTCACCCATTTTTTGCACTCCACTTCGCCAGAGCTCAACCCCAGAGAAAGCTCTAACTTGACAACTACACCTCACTCTTTCACCACCTCTAGCGAATCCTTTGTCACCGGGAATGGCACACTCCATTCTAATGTTCCAATCAAATCTAACTCCATTCATGCGATCTTTCTCCCTACCAAATAAAAAACCAGTTGCTTTTTAGCATTGATTTTTAAAAGATAGACAAAAAGATCCTCTTTTATATGGAGCCACCAATCCTTAGAGCTATCAAGACACGTGGTAGGAATAGGTTAATATGAAGCTGTACAGTTTTAAATAGCAATGACACTATCTGTTTCCAATGCCAAGCTCGAGTTATCCCTTGGCTTATACAAATAGTTTCCAACAACTTTCATAAAAATGGGAACCGAGCAGGGCATCATATAAGCATAATAGTAGCCTTTTGGCCCAATAAAAACTATCGGCATAACTTGCGAATAATATGGCACTAGTCCCTCCTCCATTTTAGGCTTCTTCACTACGATGGTCTCATTGGTTTCCCTCACCCTTTTTTTTACTCCACTTCAATAGAGCTCCACAAAATGGAAAGCTCTAACCTGACATCAACACCACACTCTTCTGCCACCTTCAGCAAATCCATCATCGTGAGGCTGGCACACTCCATTCTACTAGTCATATCAAATCCAACTTCCTTCGTGCGATCTTTCTCCCTACCAAATAAAAAACTAATTTTTTTTCATTAATACTTAAAAGATAGAAAAAAAGATCCATATTTATATAGGGTCGCCACTCCTTAGATCTGTTAGGACACATGGTAGGGATACGTTAATATTAAGCTGCGTAGTTTTAAACAGTTGTGACTCCATTCATTTCCAATGCCAAACTTGGGTTATCCCTTGGCTTGTATAAATTGTATCCAATAACTTTCATAGAAATGAGAACCCAGTAGGGCATCATGTAAGCATAGCAGTAACTTTTTGGCCCAATAAAAACTATCGGCATAACTTGTAAACAATAAGGAATTAGTCCCTCCTCCATTTTGGGCTTCTTCACTATGCCCATGTCAATGGTCTCCCTCACCCATTTTTTGCACTTCACTTCGCCAGAGCTCAACCCCAAGGAAATCTCTAGCTTGACATCCACACCTCTCTCTTTCACCACCTCCAGCAAATCTATCGCCACCAGAGCTGACACACTCTGTTCTAATGGTCCAATCAAATCCAACTCCATTCGTACGATCTTTCTCCCTACTAAATAAAAAACCAATTACTTTTTTGCGTTGATTTTTAAAAGTTAGAAAAAAAGATTCTCTTTTATATGAAGCCACCAATCCTTAAAGCTGTCAAGACACGCAGTAGAAATATGTTAATATAAAGATGTATAATTTTAAATAGCAACGACCACCCATTTTCAATGCCAAATTTAGGTTATCCCTTGACTCGTACAAATTATTTTTAATAACTTTCATAGAAATAAGAACCCAACAGGGCATCATGTAAGTATAGAAGTAGCCTTTTGGCCTAATAAAAACTGTCAGCATAACCAGTAAATAAAAAGGCATTAGTCCCTCCTTCATTTTGGGCTTTTTTACTTCGACGATCTCATTGGTCTCCGTCACCCATTTTCTACACTCCACTTCGCTAGAGCTAATCCCTAGGGAAAGCTCTAGCCTGACATCCACACCAGACTCTTCCTCTATCTCTAGCGAATCCATCACCGTCGAGGCCATCACACTCTATTCTATTGTTCCTATCAAATCTAACTCCATTCGTACGATCTTTCTCCATACCAAAAATAACTAGTTCTTTTTTGCATTGATGCTTAAAAGATAGAGAAAAAGATTCTCTTTTATACGGTGCCACCACTCCTTAGAGCTATAAAGACACGTGGACGGAATATGTTAATATTAAGCTGTATAGTTTTAAATAGTAACAACTCCATCCATTTCCAGCACCAAACTCAGCTTATCCCTTGGCTCATACAAATTATTTCCAACAACTTTCATAGAAATTGGAACCCACCAGGGCATCATGTAAGCATAGCAGTAGCCTTTTGGCCCAATAAAAACCATTGGCATAAACAACAAATAATAAGGTATTAGTCCCTCCTTCATTTTTGACTTCTTTATTACAATGGTTTCATTGGTCTCCCTCACCCATTTTCTGCACTTCACTTCGCTAGAGCTCAACCCCAGAGAAAGCTCTAGTCTGACATCCACACCACACTCTTCCAACAGCTCCAACAAATCCATCACCATTGGGGCCTGCGCACTCAGTTATAATGGTCCTATCAAATTCAACTCCATTCGTGTGGTCTTTCTCCCTACAAATTAAAAAATGAGTTTTTTTTTGCATTGATACTTAAAAGATAGACAGAAAGATCTTCTTTTATATAGTGCCACCACTCCTTAGAGTAGGAATATGTTAATATTAAGATGCATAGTTTTATATAGCAGTGACTCCATCCATTTCCAACACCAAACTTGGGTTATCCCTTAGCTCGTACAAATTGTTTCCCATAACTTCCAAATAATTGGAACCCATCAGGGCTTCATGTAAGCATAACAATAGCCTTTTGGCCCAATAAAAAACATCGGCATAACTTGTAAATAATAAGGCATTGGTCCCTCCTTTATTTTGGGCTTCTTTACTACGAAGGTCTCTTAGTCTCCCTCACCCATTTTCTGCACTCCACTTTGCCAAAGCTCAACTCCAAAGAAAGCTCTAGCCTGACATCCACACCACACTCTTCCACCACCTCCAGTAAATCCATCGTCGTCGGGGCAGGCACACTCCGTTCAAATGGTCCTATCAAATCCAACTCCATTCATTCGATCTTTCTCTCTACCAAATAAATAACCAGTTACTTTTTCATTAATGTTTAAAAGATAGACAAAAAGATCCTCTTTTACATGGTAAGAATATATTAATATAAAGCTGCATAGTTTTAAATAGTAGTGACTCCACCCATTCCCAACACCAAACTCGAGTTATCCCTTAGATTGTACAAATTATTTCCAATAACTTCCATAGAAATGGGAACCCATCAGGGCATCATGTAAGCATAATAGTAACCTTTTGGCCAAATAAAATTTATCAGTATAACTTGTAAAAAATAAAGCATTGGTCTCTCCTGCATTTTGGGCTTCTTCACTATGACGGTCTCATTGCTCTCCCTCACCCATTTTCTACACTTTACTTCACCTGAGCTTAACCCCAGAGATATCTCTAGCTTGATATCCACACCACACTCTTCCACCACCTCCAGTGAACCCATCGTCAATGGGGCCAGCACACTCTTTTTTAATGGTCCTATCAAATCCAACTCCATTCATGTGATCTTTCTCCCTAATAAAATAAAAACTAATTCTTTTTTTTGCGTTAATGCTTAAGAGACAAGCAAAATGATCCTCTTTTATATGGAGCCACCACAGCTTAAAGCTGTCAAGACACGTGATAGGAATATGTTAATATGAAGATGTATAGTTTTATATAGCATCGACTCCATCTGCTTCCAATGGCAAACTCGAGTTATCCCTTGGCTCGTACAAATTATTTCCAATAACTTCCATAGAAATGGGAACCTAACAAGGCATCATGTAAGCATAGCAGTAGCCTTTTGGCCCAATAAAAACCATCGGCATAACCTGCAAATAATATGGCACTAGTCCCTCTTCCATTTTAGGCTTCTTCACTACGACGGTCTCATTGGTTTCCCTCACCCATTTTTTGTACTCCACTTCACTAGAGCTTAACCAAATAGAAAGCTCTAATCTGACATCAACACCACACTCTTCTGCCACCTCTAGCAAATCCATTGTCGAGGGGCTGGAGCATTCGGTTCTAGTAGTCTTATCAAATCCAACTCCCTTCGTGCGATCTTTCTCCCTACCAAATAAAAAAACTAATTTTTTATTTTTGCATTGATGCTTAAAAGATAGACAAAAAGATCCACATTTATATAGTGTCACCACTCCTTAGATCTATCTGGAAACATGGTAGGGATATGTTAATATTAAGCTACGTAGTTTTAAACAGTTGTGACTCCATTCGTTTCCAATGCTAAACTTAGGTTATCCCTTAGCTCGTAAAAATTGTATCCAACAACTTTCATAGAAATAAGAACCCAGCAGGGCATTATGTAAGCATAGCAGTACCTTTTTGACCTAATAAAAACTATCGGCATAACCTGTAAATAATAAGGCATTGGTCCCTCCTCCATTTTAGGCTTCCTCACTATAACGGTCTCAATGGTCTCCCTCACCCATTTTCTGCACTCCACTTCGCAAGAGCTCAACCCTAGATAAAGCTCTAGCTTGACATCCACACCTCACTATTTCACCACCTCTAGCAAATCCATCACCGCTCGGGCTAGCACACTCCGTTCTAATAGTCCAATCAAATCTAACTACATTCATGCGATCTTTCTCCCTACCAAATAAAAAACCAATTACTTTTTAGCATTGATTTTTAAAAGATAGACAGAAAGATCCTCTTTTATATGGAGTCACCAATCCTTAGAGCTGTCAAGACACGTGATAGGAACATGTTAATATAAAGCTACATAATTTTAAATAGCAGTGACTCCACCCATTTCCAACGCCAAACTCAGGTTTTCCCTTGGCTCATATAAATTGTTTTCAATAATTTCCATAGAAATAAGAACCCAACAGGGTATCATGTAAGCATAGTAGTAGCCTTTCAGTCCAATAAAATCATTGGCATAACCAATAAATAATAAGGCATTAGTCCCTCCTTCATTTTGGGCTTCTTTACTACGACGATCTCATTAGTCACGCTCACCTGTTTCTGCACTCCACTTAACTAGAGCTCAACCCCAGAGAAAGTTCTAGCCTGACATCCACACCACACTCATCCACCACCTCCGGTGAATCCATCAATGTCAG
Source organism: Dendrobium chrysotoxum (assembly GCA_019925795.1). Taxonomy (NCBI): domain Eukaryota; kingdom Viridiplantae; phylum Streptophyta; class Magnoliopsida; order Asparagales; family Orchidaceae; genus Dendrobium; species Dendrobium chrysotoxum. Next base: position 8,037,442 of record CM034297.1, on the reverse strand, counting down.
GGCCGTCACACTCAGTTCTAATGGTCCTATCAAAATCAGCTCCATTCGTGCAATCTTTCTCCCAACCAAAAAAAATCAATTCTTTTTTTTATTCATGCTTAAAAGATAGAGAAAAAGATTCTCTTTTATGTGGTGCCACCACCCCTTAGAGCTGTCAAGACATGTGGATGGAATATGTTAATATTAAGCTACATAATTTTATATAGTAACGACACCATCTGTTTCCAATGCAAAGCTCGAGTTATCCCTTGGCTCATACAAATTGTTTCCAATAACTTCCATCAAAATGGGAACCCAGCACGGCATCATATAAGTATACCAGTAGCCTTTTGGCCCAATAAAAACTCTCGGCATAACCTATAAATAATAAGGCATTGCTCCCTCCGCCATTTTGAGCTTCTTCACTACGACGATTTTATTGGTCTCCTTCACCCATTTTCTGCACCCCACTTCGCCAGAGCTCAACCCCAGAGAAAACTTTAGACTAACATCCACACCACACTCTTCCACTAGCTCCAGCAAATTGAACGCCGCCAGGGCCGTTGCACTCCGTTCTAATGGTCATATCAAATCTAACTCCATTCATGCTATCTTTCTTCCTACTAAATAAAAAATAAGTTCTTTTTTTGCATTGATGCTTAAAAGATAAACAAAAAGATGCTCTTTTATATGGTGACACTGCTCCTTAGAGCGATCAAGACACGTAGTAGGAATATGTTAATTTTAAGCTGCATAGTTTTAAACAGCTGCGACTCCATCCATTTGTAATGCCAAACTTGAGTTATCCCTTGGCTTGTACATATTATTTTTAACAACTTTCATAGAAATGGGAACCTAGAGGGCCATCATATAAGCATAGCAGTAGCCTTTTGCCCCAACAAAAATTGTCAGCATAATCTGTAAACAATAAGGTATTGGTCCCTCCTCCATTTTGTACTTCTTCATTACGATGATCTCATTGGCCACCCTCACCCACTTGTAGCACTCCACTTCACCAGAGCTCAACGCCAGAGAAAGCTCTAGCTTGACATCCACATCACACTCTTTCACCACCTCTAGCAAATCCATTGCCACCGAGGCCGGGACACTCCATTCTAAGGGTCCCATCAAATTCAATTCCTTTCGTGCAATCTTTCTCCCTACCAAATAGAAAACTAGTTTTTTTTTGCATTGATATTTAAAAGATAGACAAAAAGATTCTCTTTTTTTGAAGCCACCAATCCTTAGAGACGTTAAGACACGAGGTAGGAATATGTTAATATTAAGCTACATAGTTTTAAATAATAGCGACTCCATCCGTTTCCAACACCAAACTTGGATTATTCATTGGCTCGTAAAAATTATTTCTAATAAATTCCATAGAAACGGGAACCCAACAGGGCATCATGTAAGCATATCAGTAGCCTTTTGTGTTAATAAAAATTATCACACTAACCTATAAATAATAAGGCATTGGACTCTCCTCTAGTTTGGGCTTCTTCACTATGATGGTCTCATTCGTCTCCCTCACCTATTTTCTGCACTCGACTTCACAAGAGCTCAACCCTAGAGAAAGCTCTAGCCTAACCTCCACACCACACTCTTCCATCACCTCAAATGATTCCATCACCGTCGGGGCTAATGCACTCTATTCTAATGGTCCTTCCTTCATTCGATCTTTCTCCCTACCAAATAAAAAACCTATTCTTTTTTAGTATTGATGCTTAAAATATTTATAAAAAAATCCTCTTTTATATGGTGCCACCATTCCTTAGAGTTGTTAAGTCACGTGGTAGGAATATATTAACATTAAGCTACATAGTTTTAAATAGCACTAATGCTTCCTTGATAAAATTTAGATTTTATACCTTCAGTAGATCAACTGAAGAATAGAAGTCCCATAATATAGACTCTCTGATGAACTTGACTCACCGGTGACCTCAACTTCCCAATCACTAATAACGACTTCATTCATTTCCAACGCCAAACTCAGGTTATCCCTTAGCTCGTATAAATTATTTCTAACAACTTTCATTGAAATGGGAACCCATCACGACGTCATGTAAGCATAACAGTAGTCTTTTGGCCCAATAAAAACCATCGATATAACTTTTAAACAATAAGGCATTGGTCCCTCCTCTATTTTGGGCTTCTTCACTATAACAGTCTCATTGGTCTCCCCCACCCATTTTTTGCACTCAACTTCGTCAGAGCTCAACCCTAGAGAAAGCTCTAGCATAACATCCACACAACACTCTTCCACCACCTCCAGCGAATCCATCATCGCCAGGGCTGGCGCACTCCGTTCTAAAGGCCTTATCAAATCTAACTCCATTCGTGCGATCTTTCTCCCTACTAAATAAAAAACTAATTCTTTTATTGTATAGAGGCTTAAAAGATGACAAATAGATCCTCTTTTATATGGTGCCACCACTCATTAGAGCTGTAAAGTCACATGGTAGGAATATATTAATATTAAGCTGTATAATTTTAAATAGTACCAATGCTTCCTTGATAAAGTTAAGATTTTATACCTTCAATAAGGCAACTGAACAACAGAAGTCCTAGAATATAGACTCTCCGATGAACTCGACTCACTAGCGACCTACACTTCCCAATCACTAGCAGTGATTCCTCCCATTTCGAACGCCAAACTCGGGTTATCCCTTGGCTCGTACAAATTATTTCCAATAACTTCCATAGAAATGAGAACCCATCACGGCATCATGTAAGCATATCAGTAGCCTTTTGGCCCAATAAAAAACTATCGGCATAACCTATAAATAATAAGGATTTGGTCCCTCCTCCATTTTGGGCCTCTTAATTATGACAATCTCATTGGTTTCCCTCACCCATTTTTTGCTCTCCACTTCGCCAGAGCTCAACCCCAGAGAAAGATCTAGCCTGACATCCAAACCATGCTCTTCAACCACCTCCAGCGAATCCATCGCCGCCAGGGCCTGCATACTCCGTTCTAATAGTCCTATGAAATCCAACTCCTTTCATGCGATCTTTCTCCTTACCAAAAAAACCAATTTTTTTTGCATTGATGCTTAAAAGATAGACAGATATATCCTCTTTTATATGGTGCCACCACACCTTAGACATGTCAAGACACACAGTTCGAACATGTTAATATTAAGCAACATAGTTTTAAATAGCAGCGACTCCATCCGTTTCCAATGCCAAACTCAGGTTATCACATGGCTTGTACAAATTATTTCTAACAACTTCTATAGAAATTGGAACCCACCAGGGCATCATGTAAGTATAGTAGTAGCCTTTTGGCCCAAGAAAAATCGTCGACATAACCAGTAAATAATAATGTATTGGTCCCTCCTTCATTTTGGGCTTCTTTACTACGACGATCACATTGGTCTCCCTCTCCCATTTTCTGCACTCCACTTTGTCAGAGCTCAACCCCAGAGAAAGCTCTATCCTGACATCAACACCACACTCTTCCACCACCCCTAGCGAAAAAATCATCATCGAGGCTTTCACACTCCGTTTTAAGGGTCCTATAAAATCCAACTCCATTCATACGATCTTTCTCCCTACAAAAAAAAAACCAGTTCTTTTTTGCATTGATGCTTAAAAGATAGAGAAAAAAATCATCGTTTATATAATTCCACCACTCCTTAGAGCTGTCAAGACACGTGGACGGAATATGTTAATATTAAGCTGCATAGTCTTAAATAGCAGCAACTTTGCTTGTTTCCAACGCCTAACTCGGGTTATCCCTTGGCTCATACAAATTGTTTCCAACAACTTCCATAGAAATGAGAACCCAGCAAGGCATTATATTAGCATAGCAGTAGCCTTTTGGCCCTATAAAAACCGTCAGCATAATCTGTAAATAATAAGGCATTTGTCCCTCCTCCATTTCGGGCTTCTTCACTATAACGGTTTCATTGGTCTCCCTCATCCATTTTTTGCACTCTACTTTGCTAGAGCTCAACCCCAAAGAAAACTTTAGACTAACTTCCACACCACACTCTTCCACCAACTCTAGCAAATTTATCATCACTAGCGCCTATGCGCTCCGTTATAATGGTCCTATCAAATCCAACTCCATTTGTGCGATCTTTCTCCCTACAAATAAAAAACAAATTCTTTTTTTTATTGATGCTTAAAAAATAGACAAAAAGATCCTCTTTTATATGGTGCCACTACTCCTTAGAGCTGTCAACACACATGATAGGAATACATTAATATTAAGCTGCATAATTTTAAATAGCTGTGACTCCATCCGTTTCCAACGCCAAACTCGGGTCATCCCTTGGCTTGTACAAATTATATTCAACAACTCCCATAGAAATTGGAACCCACCAGGGCATCATGTAAGCATAATAGTAGCCTTTCGACCCAATAAAAAATGTCAGCCTAACCTGTAAATAATAAGGTATTGGTCCCTCCTCCATTTTGGGCTTCTTTACTACGACGGTCTCATTGGTCTCCCTCATGCATTTCTGCACTCCACTTCTCTAGAGCTTAACCCCAGAGAAACCTCTAGCTTGACATCCACACCACACACTTTCACCACATCCAGTAAATCCATCACCATCGGGGTCGGTACACTCTGTTCTAATGGTCTCATCAAATCCAACTCCATTTTGTGATCTTTCTCCCTACCAAATAAAAAACCAGTTATTTGTTTGCATTTATGTTTAAAAGATAGACAAAAAGGTCATCTTTTATATGGAGCCACCAATGCTTATAGCTGTTAAGACACATGGTAGGAGTAAGTTAATATTAAGTTGCATAATTTTAAACAGCATCGACTCCATCCATTTCCAATGCCAAACTTGGGTTATCCCATGGTTCATACAAATTATTTCTAATAAATTTCATAGAAACAAGAACCCAACAAGGAATCATGTAAGCATAGCAATATCCTTTTGTCCCAATAAAAATTGTTGGCATAACCTGTAAATAATAAGGCATTGGGCCCTCATCTATTTTGAGCTTCTTCACTACAACAATCTCATTGGTCTCCCTCACCCATTTTCTGCACTCGACTTTGCCAGAGCTCAACCCTAGAGAAAGCTCTAGCCTAACCTCCACACCAAACACTTCCACCACCTCCAGCGATTCCATCACCGTCGGGGCCTACGCACTCTATTCTAATGGTCCTATCAAATCCAACTCCATTTGTTTGATCTTTCTCCCTACAACATAAAAAACTAGTTCTTTTTTTGCATTGATGCTTAAAAGATAGATAAAAAATCCTCTTTTATATGGTGCCACCTTCCTTAGAGCTATCAAGTCACATTGTAGGAATATGTTAATATTAAGCTGCATAATTTTAAATAACACCAATGCTTTCTTGATAAAGTTTGGATTTTTATACCTTTAGTAGAGTAACTGATGAATAGAAGTCCTAGAATATAGACTCTTTGATGAACTCGACTCACTAGCGACCTCCACTTCCCAATCAATAACAGCGACTTCATAAGTTTCCAACGCCAAACTCAGGTTATCCCTTGGCCTGTATAAATTATTTTTAACAGCTTTCATAGAAATTGGAACCTAGCACGACATAATGTAAGCATAGCAGTAGCCTTTTGGCCCAATAAAAACTGTCGGCATAACTTGTAAACAATAATGTATTGGTCCCTCCTCCATTTTGGGCTTCTTTACTATGATGGTCTCATTGGTCTCCCTCACCTATTTTTTGCACTCAACTTCACTATAGCTCAACCCCAGAGAAAGCTCTAGCCTGACATCCACACAACACTCTTCCATCAATTATAAAAAGCTACCAAAAAGGAAAGAGCAATAAATCTGATTACAAAACAACAGAGCTTAGGTAAACCCACCAATAGCTTCCAAAGCATGAAATCAATGATTATTGTCTCCCAAGGTACCAAAAATACTTGATAGTATCTATTCAGGGGCACCTTTGCGAGTTGGTTGCAAAAATAGCACAGTACAAGGGTTTTCATCATCACCCCTTTAAAAAAAATGCTCGAATCAGTATTATGATATAGAGTTGGCATCTGCAGTGGTGGAGCCAGAAAATTTATTGAGGGGGGGGGAGGGGTGGGGCCTAAATTATTTTATTAAAATCTTCTCTCAACTTTTTTCATCCGGGCTTAGGACCGGCATAGACAGTTTTAAAAATTTTATTTTAAAAAATAAAGTACTAAATTTAAAATGAAGTACACTTACAATTTATACCTTTTGTTCTTCATATTTTGAAATAACTGAATAATAACGTCATTGTCAATACAATCTAAAATTTCTTTTTCAATATAAGCGATCAAAGTATCAATCATCACTGATCTCCAATTCGATTGCATATCCAATGTTTTATGATTGCCATTGCAGAAAATGCTCTTTCAACTCCTGCTGTTGCAACGGGTAATACTAATGCCAACTTCAATAACCTAAAAATAAGGGGATATAGTATTTTCTTCGTGGTTTGAACCATTTTTTCGGCAAGACTTCCTATATCCTTTAATAATGAAAATTGTACATCAAGCCGTATATCCATAATGTAAGTTTTCAGCTGATTATCAAGAATCATCAAATCAGAAAGAGTAAAATCACTTGGATAAAAGTTTACCATTTTAATTAACTTTTCTTTGTTAAATGCACAAAACAAATTTGATGGATTTAAACAAGCAATGCATAAAAGTAATTCAGTATTAGCTTCTGTGAAATGATTATTCAACTCTTGTAGTTGCATATCTAGTACTGTGTAGAAAATATCAACTCGGTAATGATGTAAATTTGTCATTTCTTGAAGTCCACGTCGTGATCGTCCACGGGCAACCCATTTATCATTTAGATTCGAAGTGATAATTTTATGTTCAACACAAAATAAAGACACTTTTTTAATGAAGTCATCCAACTTGTTATCTCTCAAAAAGATAACAATACAAACAATATGCTTTATCCTTTTCAATACTATATTCTAATCAACTAGAGTATCTATCATACCATCTCAGATTGAAACGTCATTCTTTCATCCCAAATTTACTTTTAGGGAAGTCATGATTGCGAGGCTAACATGGCCCTTTTTGCAAATATGATCTTCGAAGTTGATCAGTATGTTAAAACTAAAATCAGAAATAGGCATACGTAATCCAGGATCTGATTGAAGATTCTCTAGATATGTTACCGTGTTTTTTGATGATTCACTATCAGTTCGAATTCTTTTTTTATTTTGTGCATCATCCTTATTTTCTGTTTTCTCTATTGGTGTCGATACGGAAGATTTTGAGGACTTCTTAAAATATTTCTCCATAATCTTTATGTAAGTTTAGATTCGTGAACTACATAAAACTTAAAAAATATAAACTAAATATAAAATTAAGAATGAAACACAAAGCAAATTATTTTTGGTTTTTCTAAATAGGTAAACAAACAATTGATATTCCTGAATTTGTTTTTGCTATCCTAAACTATTAAACAAGAAATTGCATTATGTATTGAAATAAGAAAACAATAAACAGTAAACTACATAAAATTTTTACATGATATTGAGATTAGATCAAACAAAACAAGTTCATATTTTTTATTTTTTTTATCCTAAACAGTACACCGACAGCCATTTTCAGTAAATGAAAATAAAAAAACAAAATAACAAAAACCTATAAGTCTATAACCAAAACCAAAAGGATAGAAAAAAAAATTAAAAAAAAAATTTTTTAAGTTCCTTACCTGTGCAGCCGACCAGATCCAGGACCAAGACGGAAGGGAGAGCAGCTGCCGTTGTGAGCCAAATGGGAAAGCAAGGGCAGACGCACCGGCGGACTGCGGTCTGCGGACACACCAGCGGATGGCTGGTTCCGATGTTCCGTGCGCAAGCAAACTAGGGTATGCGAAAGCTTTTGATTGCGTGACAATTTCATTTTTTTTTTAATTTGGAATGTTGAAGGAAGCCTAATAGACAATGGCATAATGTCTATTAATTTTCCAAATTTGGCACCGCTACTCCCTCCAATCGGCAACCAGCAAAAAAAAAATTTTTTTCGGAGGGGGCATATGCCTCTGCAGCCCCCTCCTCACTCCGCCGTTGGGCATCTATTAGCCTCGAAGGAGCAAAGTTAAAGATACAATCCCCAGCTTGCTGCAAAACAAACCACAATTGAAGGCATAGATCAACCCACCCTATAGAAAACTTTGAGAAATAGCATCCAAATTCATAGCATCAACCATGAATAAAAAAAGGATAAATCACAGCTTAACAAAATATAATCTAATAGAAGCAAATTCAACAGGGGTTAGTAGTAGAGATCTTTCAAAAGAGAAGGCAAAATAGACTGATGGCACCATCTCTCACAATTCATTATGATGGTAAATTTAATTTAGTCAATAATGATAAAATCATTGAAAAAAGTCCCTCTAAAAATACGATTGTTCCTCTCTTGTCAAATATAGAAAGCAGTAATATGTCCTCTCAAAAGAAATATTGTGTAAGGAAAATTACTTTAAAAATTTTAAGAGATAAATATTATTATATATAATTTTTTCTTTTAATTGTATTTAAAATTTTTGGGTTGTACTTGCCTATTGTAGAAGAACGATGTTTGATTGTTGTATGAGATTGGACTCACCCCCTTTCTAGCAGAGTACAAAAATATTATAATCATAGAGACTATTTAGTGGAATCTTAGCTAGATTTGGCTAGTCGTCGACGTAGACCAAAAATTAAGGTTCGGCTGAACCATGTAAAATATTTTGCCATTTGTCACTTTTTATTTTTTCATTGCAGCTGCAATTTTTTGGATTTTAATTATCATTTTAACATATCATTATTTTCTACAAAAATTAAATTTTTTTTTTATTTTATTAGAAATTTCAAAGTATATCTAATTCATCCACCCTTTGAAGTACCATAGTAACTCTCAAATTAAGTTGAGAAAAGGATCTTATCAAATGAATCATTACTCTAACCACAATGCTAATCCCCACCTTAAGAAAAAATCACTACGTTAATTTTTAAAATAATTTTTTGTTTAACAAATCATTTAAATAAACACCAAGCGCAATATCTGAATGCAAGCAATGGCCGAAATAATTTTCTGAATCCACAATTCAATATCCGATTCTTCGATAAAGACCAAAATTTTCTTGACAAAGTTCATATTTTTATACCTCAAGCAGAACAACTGAAGAACAGAAGTTCCATAATTTTGACTCTCTGGTGAGCTTAACTAACTAGTGACCTCCACCTGCCAATCACTGGCAGAGACTCCATCCATTTCCAATGCCAAACTCGGGTTATCTCTTGACTCATACACATTGTTTCCAACAAATTCCATGAAAATGGGAACCTAAAAAGGCATTATGTAAGAATAGCAGTAGCCTATTGGCCTAAGAAAAATCGTCGGCATAACATGGAAAACATAAGGCATCAATCCCTCTATTTTTGGCTTCTTCACTATGACAACCTCATTGTTCTCCTTCACTCGTTTCCTGGGCTCTGCTTCGCCGGAGCTCAACCCCAGAGAAAGCTCTAGCCTGACATCCACACCACCATCTTCCACCACCATCGGCAAATCCAGCAACGTTGAGGCCGGCGCCCTCCATCCTTATAATCCCATAAAATCTAACTCCATTCTATCGATCTCTCTCTTTATCAAATCAAAAACCAATTTTTTACACCGATGCTTAAAAGATAAACAAAAAAGATCATCTTTTATATGGCGTCAATGCTCCTCAGAGCTGTCGACACGTGGTAGGATTTGCATAAATTTTGATAGCACCAATGCTTCTTAAAAAAAAAGCATTGAAGCATGTTGCCATTTATTTGAGGACGAGAGTAATTATCGTAAAACTTTTGGCTATCAATTAAGAAATCTTGAATTTGAAAGTTATGTATGTGATGCATATATGAATTTGTCTTAATTTACTTGAAGTCTCAAAAATATTAGGGCCAATGTCTCTTAATAGCATTTTCTTTGAGGGTTTTATTATGTTTGAGAGCATCTTAATAAAATATTAGTTTTAATTTAATTAATAAAAAAATGAATGGTTACACTTTTTTTTTAAATTAGATTTATCGCTCCATGGACGGCGGCATGCTGTCGATATGGACATGTCGTTACACATGTGACAATGTATATATTTTTATTTTTTATTGATGAATTTTTGGAGTTAATGCTATTAAATTATTTTTTCCCCTTTTTTACTAAAATGAAATTATATTTCAATTTAAAATATTTTGTATTTTTTAGAATTTGTTTAACATTTTCGGTAGGGTATAATATACTAAAAATTGTTAGCGTACCTTAAATAATATTCCTATTATTTTGTAAAAAATGTGCAGACTTAAAGGATTTATAAGATTTATGAAATCCTACTTGTATCCAAATAGGCCCTTAAATAATGACAGAACATATCCTCTTTTTTTGGGTAAATTGAGGATTAGATCGTATTTCACTGGTAGATCTATAAAACCTTCATATGCATTACAAGTTATGATTGATCACAATATTGTATTAAATAATAATAATAATAAATAAAAAGCTATCAAAAAAGGAAAGAGAAAAATAATTTGATTACAAAATAATGAAGCTTAGGAAAACCCACCAATAGCTTCCAAAGCACAAAATTAGTGATGATTTTCTTCCAAGGCGGCAAAAATATTTAATAGTATCTGGTTGCAAAAATAGCATAGTACAAGGGTTTGCATCAGCACCCTTTTCCACAAAAACCGTCATTGATAAAATGCTTGAATCAATAATGAAGGCAGTCATTATAATCAAAGCCAACATCCGCTAGCCCCGAAGGAGCAAAGTTAAAGATACAATCCCCAACTAGCTGCAAAACAAACCACAATCGAAAGCAAAGGGGTTTTGTAGTAGAGATCTTTCAAAAGGAAAGGCAAAGCAGGCTATGGCACCATATGAACTCTAACCTAAAGGTGATCATATGAACTCTAGCCTAGGCTAGAGAATCAAGCAAGAGATGTTAGATTCAATCAAGTGAGAGTAACCTAGACTAAGAATGACAAACTAGAAGTAACTTAAGTTAATCAAATCCAAGCATCAAATGACTCCTAAGTTATTTTTGAAAATTTATACCAACAAATATAACATGAAAACATCCACTTTAGATCGAGAAAATTAGCAATATTAGTAGAAAAATATTAACCATATGAAATAAAGACATAATCGATAAACCCTTTAAAATTAGTAACCATAAATCACCCTTAGAAAGAGACAAAGTCTTCGTTTGGGATGATTTTTTTATTGCTTTTTAAAACAAAATTTTAATAAAAAAATTTTAATTTTTTTAACTAAAACTCTATTTTAAAAAGCAATAAAAAAGTCGTCACAAACAAAGCCATAGACTAATTAGAAAGCCAACAAAATAATCATGCAAAAACATCTTTCCCACCAATGAATAACTTTATATACATTGTTATGTTTTCACAAACTAATGCTCAAGAAACCTCAAACAATATTTAATAAAAAAAGAGGGAAAGAAGGAAGTTGAGTAATTCATGATGAAAGAGCCACAGTTATCTGCCTCAGCGAATGCTGAGTCTCAGGCCCTCCAGCTGGCCTCACAAAACCAGCCTCCGAGAAAGAGCTTCCATGGCAGTAGCATAGAATTCTCACATCTCTCTCAGAGCACAGGTATAAGTGCTCATTGATCTTCTTTCCCTCAATGCTTTGAGTATAAAGTTAGGCTTCGTTTGGGATAGCTTTAGACCACTGTTTTTTTCCTACTTTCAAAATAATTTTATACTGAAAAATAACTTTACGAAATAGTAAGAAATTCATGGCAAATGAAGCCTAAAGCTCTACACTTTCGGCTTAAAGCTGGCTTTTTTCATCCTTTGGCAGGAGTGGGTGGTTTCTTCGGTGCTGGTTTAGACTCCCTGAATATAGAAATAAGGGAAGTATTCTATGTAGTGGCACCACTTGAATGGAACCTTGAATCATTGGTGGTGGTGTTGCTTTCTCCTAAAAAGGAAAACAACGTAACATGTGAGTAATTAAGTTGGGAAAAGTAAAACTTGAAGCTCGTCTCTAACCACAATTCTAAGCTTACCTTATTTAAAAAAATCATTATTTTATATTAAAAATAATATTTTGTTCAGTAAATTATCTAAACAGAGAGAATGCAAAATAGATGTAATACAAGAAGGAATACAAGCAATTCCCAAAATAATTCTCCAAGTCCATATCGGATTTCAATTGATTACAAAAAAAAAACTAAATTTGTTGACAAAGATAAGAACATTATACCTTTAATAGAAAGACTGAAGAACAAAATTTCTAGAATGTCCTTTCTCCGGCGAACTCGACCCATCCGTGACCTCCACCTGGAAATCATCGACAGCCACTCCATCCATTTCTACCACCAAACTCTGGTTGCGTGTCGGCTCATACACAAAATTTTCAACAACATCTACAGAACTAGGAACCCAACAGGGCATCATAGTAACATAGCAATAGCCATTCATCCCCAGGAAAATCACCGGCATAAACTGTAAACCATAAGGCACAAGACCCTCTTCCATTTTTGGCTTCTTCCATTCGACCGCCTCATTGCTCTCCCGCACCCTCTTTCTGGATCCCTCTTCCCCGAAGCTCAATCCCAGAGAAAGCTCTAGCCTAACATCCATCCCACTCTCTTCCACCACCGCTGGTGAATCCATCGCCACCAGCACCGCCACACTCCATTCCAATCATCCTGTCAAATCTAGCTCCATTCCAACTATTTCTCTCTCCCTACTATTTTTGGACTTTTTAGCGAATTAATACAAACTCACACATATATTAAACATGCAAGTTATGAATTCAAAAAAAATTTAATTAATTGCTTGAACTTTCAACAAACAGATCAAAATGGACTGCATCTGCCTACCAATTCAAAAAGGAATTTTTAGCTCTTATGCTATTACGAATGGATGTAAAATAGCATCCGTTATATAGCACCACTAATCGTAGGAGATCACGACACGTGGCGCGTATAAGAGTGAAGCTACCTCCACTAAGAGAGGGGAAGAGAACGTGGTAGCCAAATAGGGAGAGAACATAGTAGCAGTACGCTACACTTAGCTGTGTGGTTCCAAACAGCATGAAAGCATGTGGCCGTCTTGTTTGAGGACACGCGTCCGAATGGCGAGAAGAGGACACGTGGATAAAAGGGCGTACCTCGTAAAGGTAGTTTTCATCTGAGGGTAATGGAGCAGCCACGTTCAACTGAATTTCGTACAACCGATGGATTAGAACCACCCTATCTAATTCACATCTCATACATGTAAAGCACACTTTGTCTCCTTCTCGTCTCTATACATACTCATGCAAAATGTATAGTGAATGTGCTAAAAAAGTAATGAATAATGTGGCAAAGGTTTTTTGTATATGGTATTAAAGCTACTAGCCTAGTGATACAATAGTCTCATAGTTCATTGAGCGTCCGATCACATCAAATCTATCAAGCACAACATCTACCTTGCCAATGAATGACCCTTTGATTCCGTCCTCTCTCAAAATAGTCATTTCCAATATTCACACTATCATACCTACCCAAATCTCACATGACAACTACCCTACGTGGAGATCCCAAATACAAACTCTTTCGAGCCAACTATTTTGTCAGCCTACTAGATGGCACGACATATTCGCTACCAACTCTTCTTTCTAATTCTAATGGCCAATCACAATCAAACGCATCATTCACCTAATGGCTTGTCATCGACCAAAACCTCACTGCTACCATTTGCTAGACACTCTAAGCCCTGTCCTTACATATTTCATCAACCCCAACTCATGCCGAGATATGATATAGAAAACCACCATCAAATGTTAGCCACAATCCTTGAACTGCTCTTGAGTTATCCAGCTCATAAATGAACTCAACAATATGTCCATGAAAAATCAATCGATGATTCAGTACCTCATGGAGAGGAGATTGAATAAATCGCTAGTTGATAATATTTATGCCATTATTTCCACCGTGGAAAATACAAACACTATTCTCGAAACCTTAAATGGTCTCCCATCACAATATCAAGCTTTTAAAACTTGAATTTGGACTCAGCTCAACCAATAAGTCTTGAGGACATGTTTTCTCTTCTCATCATCATGCAGATAAACTTGGGAGCTGAACTAGCTAAGGAACTAGCACCACCTAATCCCCACTCAGCTCTACATACATTAGGTGGCGGCCCATACTGTAGTCGTGGTTGCCTATACAACAATCAAGGCAATTGTAATCCTTCAACACTAACTAGTTTCTGCAGAGCCTAGTCCAATCCTCCAGTTATCTGCCTAATTTGTAGCAAGTGTCATCATATCTCCCTATGGTGTTGGGACTAACTATATGCCATCTATCAACACACGCATCTCTTAATGTAATGCTAGTGAGCACCTCCAAACCAACAAAAGACTGATTTATTGATTGCTGAGCATCTTCTCATCATAACCCTCTTTTTGACAACATTATTCAACCCGCAACTTACAAAGAACCTGATCAAATCACCATCACGAATTATGGCTCTCTTCCCATTTCTCACAAAGGTTAAGGGATGCTTTGTAATGACTCGCATGTGTATTATATCAATGATTTGTTAATAACAAAATAGAAATGATACATCATCAAAAAATTATCTTAATTAGGCACGAATCTTAAGGCAAAATCAAGTTGGAAGCTTCAAAAATTAAAATTGAGACCATCCGAACTCTGATTTCTGCAAACTTACAGTTGAACTGGCATCTCAAAAAACCAAACCCAACGACAACAAAATCGACCCAATCCGAGCCCAAATGAGTCAAAATCAAAGACTCGAAGCACTTTTGGAAGGATCAAACCATAATTTGGGTTACCAAACGGTCTCCAATCATGACATACTTATAGTCGAATCGAGCGGCTCGACGAGACGAATCCAACAAGCCCAAGATCATGAAATTATGATATCATTAAGACAGTTAAAGGTCCATTAAACGGTGCATGATCGTAGGAGTCAAGATCGACCGTCCATCCGAATCACTCACAATTTACCCTTGATCTTCAACTTATTTACAAGTCATGCCACTCAAGAATTCTATAAATAGAACCTCATTTCCTCTTGAAAGAGGAGGGAAGCCAAAAGAGAAGAAGGAAGAAAGCTCCAGCTACTAGCTCCTTTTCGACCACTGCAGGGGTTCTGTCGCACCACCGTCGGACCACCACCTGAGGCCTGGAGTTCCGTCGAACCACCACCTGAGGCCCTGAGTTCTGTCGGACCACCACATGATGCCCGGACTTCTGCCAGGCCACTACCTTACATCTACGATCCTCCTGACCTCCATCGCCTGCCAACTACGGGCCTTCTTACCTCCAACACCGATCAACTATGGTTTTCTCCTCCATCATCAGTCGACTATAGTCTTCCCGACCTCCGTTGTCTGTTGACTATGGTCCTTCCGACCAAACAAACATGTCTACATTGATTACTGTAATTCCCATCATGTAATGCACTTTATATGATGTACATTTATTACATCAAGCCAAGGCCTTCTCCCGAGGAAGGGCCTCATTTGTAATCAACTGCAAACACTAGTGGATTCATTCAAATTGGGCTAGGCCTCATGGTTTTTCCCCTTTTCAGGGGTTTCCCCGTAAAAATCCTGGTGTCTCATATGAATGCAACACCCTCTCTCTTATCTGATTGCATACTAGATCTTCGTACAATGCTAAGACGTTAAGCCTTATATTTCTCTATCGCCGCGAATACTCCAAGATGCAACAAGAAACATATTGAATTTCCTGCATGGGAGCATCGCAGCGCTATGCTGGTGAGCATAGTGGTGCTTCTCTCTCTATTTGGAGTTTTGTGGAATAGCGAGCGCATTAGTGCCAGTTCTTCTATTCTATAGTGTTTTGAAGCAGCATTGCAGTGTAGTGGTCCTGAGTGCTACAACATTAGGTCACTAAAATTATTTTTTTAAATATATTTACCACTATCTTATTAGGCACCCCTAATTCATCCCTCTAAGCCACATTTCACATCATTTAGCCATAGAAGAGAAGGGGAGAGAGGAGAGACAGAGGAGAGAGAAAGTGGGGTTTGAGGAATTTTTTTCATCACTCCAATTATAAAATTTATTCTAATTGTGGTTGATAACCTTTATCTTATGCTTGTTTCGAATAATTTTAATTTTTATGATTTTCTCTCTCCTAAATTTGATATAAATATCATATCTCATTATCTAGTCAATTTTTTAACTTTTCCCGCAACTTCTTTTTTGCCGGAAAATTTTTCCTATGCGGGTTTTATTGACAGAAAATTTTTGACCGAAAATCCACCAAATATTTATCAATTTTTGACGAAAAATTACACCGGTAATAGGAGATTTTTTTGTAGTGAGTCAATATCACATTTCAGTATTTTTATATCAAATCACAATACCTTTCCTTCCAACCCATTTTCAATAGATCATTTCCCCACTCATTTTACATAAAAATTTTTATACACATTTAACTGGTGAAACTGTAATAGAATCATATCAAAATCCTTCAGAATGCTCAAATCTATAACTTATCAAAAGTTTTACAATGAAAAGTTACGAACAGGAGATAATACATTTTTGATAAATTTTAAGTGACAAAATCCATGAAAATCAAAATAATTAATAACAGAAGTAAGAGGATAACTACTTATAACAACAACAACAACAACAATTAAGCCTTTATCCTACTACGTGGGGTTATGGATAGTTACTTAAAATAATCAAAAGAATTTTTATAACATAAGCGATGGACAAAAAATGACTAAAAAATTAGCTTTCTCTCTCCTCTTCATTATCCTTCTCCCTTTCCTTCCTGAACAATCCACGGCCAAAATGGGGGAGGTCGCGATGCTGAGGTACTTTAGTCCTTATGTTTAAAATAAAATATATAAAAATATTATTAGTAGCCTAGCGCCGCAACGCTCTAGCACACCACCGCACGCTACATGTTGAATCCAAAATTACTGTATAAATAAAGGCTTCAACACTACGACGACTATTTCTAGCGCCGCCATAATCTCAATCCTAATGCCACTGCGCTCAAAAGCACAACACCGAAGTGCACTAATTCAAATAGAAATTTAAAATTATATTTTAAAATACTTTTCATTTTCATATTGTTACAATAGTCCCCAATATTAATATAATTTTCTTACACCCACTGTAAATGATAAATGCACGATTTAACATGACATATGCGTTTAAGTAAGTACGACTGTCTAGTGATTGATTGATTTAAGTTAGCCAAATCAAGATACCCTATATAGGAGTACGAGTCGATATGCATTCTTTTAAGTAACGTTCATGGTGTAATCCTAACGATATAATATACAAGATGGGAGTCATAAGGGAACAAGATAAGATATGTCAATGGGCAAGTGTGATAACTCTTACAAAAAGCTATATATATATATATATATATATATATATATATATATATATATATATATATATATATATATATATATAATGCTTGAAAATGATATTTATCACATTAATATGCATCGATAATTGATAGAACATAGACATGATGCATTGATACTGATATCATATAGGCATGTACTAGTAACTGATAGAATATTAATATGAAGGTATTGATTCATATGATAACCTCTCATGTAGCATTTCACATGATACACTAGGATATGATTGAGATATGGATTCTTGATCCACCATGCAAACATTAATATTGATTGATATTGTTCACAATGATCACTACTATGAATTGGAATTATTCATATTGATTGCTAGATGTTCACACTGATATAATACAAATGATTACACGCATATTATTTTTATTTTGTGTATTGATCACTAAATGTTCACACTGATCACTACATGTGTAACATACTGGGCTGTTAGTTTATTATATGATTTACATGATTTCAGGAAAGGATAAGAACTTAGACAAATTAGGTTCGTCTAAGCATGATGATATGCTTTAAATTAAGATGGTAGTTGAAGTGAAAAAGATCATTTATGTGTGCAGGCTAAATGATGAAGTAAGCTAGTCAATATTATTACTTTGCTTAATTTAAAATATGTGTTGGTTTATGCCAAATGGCTTGATATCCCATAATGATATTGGTCTAAATGGAAGGCTTACTTTCAAAAACTATCATGAAGACTAACCTCAAATGTTGTGAATGCAAGCTAAGAATGTAGCAAGCTTACACTAATCACTTAATTTGTATCACTACGGGAAAATCTTCCATTACTGGCGGATTTTTCTGGAGGACTATTTTCTAGCGGCTTTCTAGCGGTCTAATTTTTCAAAAGAATTTCAGGCGGCTTTCCAGTGACTTTGTTTATGACGGTTTGTAATAATTTCTGAAAATCATATATTCGTAATTTAATTAATTAATAATTTATAGTTTATTTTAATTAATTATTTAATTTATTTTATTTAATTATTAATTTATTTTAATTAATTATTAATTTAATAACTTAGTCTAATTAATTATTAATTTAAAAACTTAGTCTAATTAATTATTAATTTAATAACTTATTTAATTAATTATTAACTTTAATATAAAATTATTATTAATTTTTAATTATAATTTTTGTATAATTATAGTTTAAATAAATAATAATAAGCGTTTTAATGCATTTACCCTTCCAGTAAAATAGTTGGGACTTAGAAAAAAGTTTGGACTCAGTTCGAATCCTGGGCAAGCCGCGCGGCCGGGCAACCGAGCAGGCAGCTCGGGTAAGCAACGGTAGCGCGGGCAGGCAACCGGCAACGCAGGAGCTTGGGCGGGGCAGGCAACGCAAGGTCGCGGGCAGGCTGCCCACTAGTAGAGCGGGCAGCGAAGGCGGGTGGCTGGGCAGCCGAGTAGCTTCCTTTTTAAATTATTATTTCTTTATTTTTCGGCGGCCTTTTTCCACCGAAAAACAGCCGAAAATATTTGCCGCCAAAAAAATCCCGCTAGAAATATTTTTCCTATGCGGGTTTTACCGGTGAAAAAGTTGTCGCCGGAAAGCCGCCTGTAAATTCCAAAACCGCCAGAAAATGACCAATTGCCGTCGGAAAATGCCACCAGTAATAGGAGATTTTCCTTTAGTGTATAATATGCATAGACATACAGTGTCAGATTTATCTCATGTTAATCAAGTCCAACCTAATTTATTAACATGGGATAGAGAATCTTGGTGTGGTGCATAATTTGTGACCTTGGATTCAATTTAATAGCAATGATTTAAGAAAGTGATGCAATATGTGGTTAAATCAACTTAGCACATTAGGATGACTTAGGCTTGTTTGGGACAGTTTTCTTACGGCTTTTTAAAGCATCATTCTAGTATAAAATTTTTTTGAAAGCAATGAAAAAATAGTTGTCAAAAGCTATCCCAAACGAAGCCTTAGTTTAATTAATAACTCACATAAATATGTTGTATAGTGTTCTTAACTAAAAATTTGCTCAAATGGTATGATCTAAACTAAATAAAAGGATATCTGGATTTTTATGTTTTTCTATTTTATTTTATTTTTTTTAATTTTGATTATATTAAATATGATTTTGATATTTGAAATAGATAATTTAATGTTAATAAATTGCATTAAAACCATCAAAAATATAAATTAAAGACTTTTATTTTGAAATGCATGATAATTAATAAAATCATAAATCAACACCAATTTTCCTTAATTGATTATATAACTAGTTAAGAAAAGTAAGGTTGATAATTATTGGTAATTAATAAACTTTTGTGTTCTAACTATACTTAATTAAGATCATTACCACACCAAATATTTTTAATTTTTTTTGAATTCTTTACTATTTTTAAAATAATTATTAAAATAGAAATTAAAATAATTATTTCAAAGATGATGTTTTATTTATTAAAAGTTTATGCATGCTCAAATTGAGAAATTATGCACGGCTTTTTTATTAAACCTGCAATTAAAAATGAAATAATTATAAAAAGTATGATGTACTTAATTATAAAAAATAAATTTTAAAGCTTGAATCTCCCTAGCTAGAGACAAAGCTCCCTTGTGCTTTTAGGTTAACTTGGTGGCAGAAGCCACTAGAAAGGGCTAGGATACTTAAATACTCTAATGAAATCCTTAAAGACATCCTTAATGACTTGTCCATCGAAGAAGTCGTGCTCGACCCCCCACAAAAAAAAATTTCCTTAATCAATCCTTAACCTTTAATGAAAATTTAGCTCTTAATAGAACACAATTGAGAAAAAATGATTCATGTAGCCGATCCCATGTAGTGGTTAAAGGATTGATATTGTTGAATCGTTAACCTAAGTTTTGAACGCTAGTTAACTATTTGGAACTTAGATTGAGCCAAGGATTATCAAGTTTGATGGCAGCGATCCGTTTGATCATTATAGACTAGTAGTTGGCAGGCAATCCGAAGTTACTATAGTTCAATTAGATTACTATTAATTCTAATTAATTAGCTTATGTTAGGTTTAGTTAATTTGGAAGCTAATTGAAGCTCTATGGCTAATTTGAGTTGAATTTTGTTAGGAATCTAATTTGATCAACTAGGTCCCAATTATTTTAACTAGGATCTTAGAGCCAATTCGGCTAATTCGAAGCTCTATTGAGTTCAATTATATTATGGCAATTAATTTTGATTAACTCAAGGAGTTGGCTATCCAATTTGATCAATTTGATCAAATTGGCCATGTTAGATTGAATAAGTCAACTTGAGTTAAATGGGTAGCCCAATCAAGAATTCATTGAAGTTTGATTGGCCTATGGTTGATCTACTGAGACTCATTAGAAGTTTGGGCTCAATTAGTTTGGAATGGGTCTAATGAATCAACTTATGTTATCTTAGATTCAAATTGTTAATTAACTAATCCAATTATCAAATTAATTTGATTATGATAATTGATCTAATCATCAAATTAGCACAATTAGACTATAATTGATATATTAGGATCTAGTGAGACCATTAGCTAATGTCATTTGAATCTATTCTAAGTTTTGAGTCCTATTGAGTCAATTAAATCACATTGGATTATCCTGGATTTGAGCTTTATCGAAACTAGCCCAATAGTCAAGTTGGCTTCATTTTTCTATGTTGAATAATTAAACTTGTTTGAAACATATTTGGTCAATAAATTGAGCCAATTGACCAAAAATAATCAACTAAGTCCAAGAGTTAGATTTAATAGGCTAAGGATTTACTTTTTGTCCAACCCAAGACTAACTACAAAATTGAGTAGTCAATGGTAATTAGTTAGTTTTAATATAATTAAATTATTATAATTGAAATTTAAATGTTTTAACCACTTATTGACCCATTGGGCCTAATTAGGTTAAGCTCTATTTAATTTTGACCATAATGGTTACATAGGCTCAATTAGGTTTTATGATCAATCTAAGATTGATTCTAATTAACTCAACTTTGGTGTGCAATTTTAATAGTAATAGATCTAGTTGTGAGGTTGTGATTTTAGATTATCAAGTCATTAAAAATAGTGCTCACTTAAGCTGTATCAGGTCGATTGTTCAAAGTGATGGTGAAATAGATAAGGGTATTATTAGTAGAATTCAAATTGGATGGTTGAAGTGGAGGAATGCATCGGGCATATTGTTTGACAGAAAAGTACCCCTCAAACTTAAAGAAAAATTCTATAAGATGAAGGTGAGACTTGCAATACTTTTTGGCACAGAATGTTGGTCATTAAAAGAGAAGCACTAAATTAAGTGTTGCAGAGATGAGGATGCTTAGGTAGATGAGTGGCTTTACATTTAGAGATATAATGCGCAATGAGTATATACGTAATAAGGTTTGACTAGCTCCAATAGCAGATAAGATGGAAGAGCATAGCCTTAGATGGTTTGCATATAAAATGTCGGCCTTCCAATGACCTGATTAGGAGAATAGATGTGTTAGATCCAACCTATGTTAAGAAAGGTAGAGGTAGACCTAAAATGACTTGGTTAGAAAGTATTAGAAATGACCTTTGTTTATTAAATTTAAATAAGAATTTAACTTTTAATAAGACACAATGGAAAAAAAAGGATTTATACAGTTGAACCCACATAGTATTTTTTTTTTTCCAAACAAAAATTACCATTAAGAGAAAAAGATACAGCACAAGACCACAAACAGGGCCAGATCAATAGAATTACAATCAATGATAAAGCAAACTGAGAGTAGGATAGACAAAATCGGAAGAATATCAGACTCAAACCGACACCTAGTTGCCAGGAAAGGGTCATTCATGAAGGCACATCCGAACCGAGAGGCAGCCAAAAATACCAAAACGAGCCACCAAGGTTGCCAACCAACCCTAGCCATCCAAGGCGCATGCAGCGTAGCTACTTCATCATCATCCATTCCGAAAAGAATCCAGCATCGCAACAAAAGCAACGGAATATAGGATAAATCCAAAACTTCCAAAAGAAGAAAATCATTTCTTCTTGGAATTCTGTTTACGTTGCCTAACAAAATTATCGAGCGAGCCCGTATCCAGGGTGTTATCAAATCTAAGAATAGTCAATATGTAGAATTGAAACTAACTTCGCCATAGCTAACCTTGATTTAGTCAATCACACCAAACAATAAAACTAGAGATGATTGTATAAACTCTAGCCTGGGCTAGAGGATCAAGCAAGAGATGTTAGACTCAATTAGGACTGCAAGTGAACCAAACGTTCGACGAGCTACTCGATGCTCGGTTCGATTAAAGTTCGTTTGTGATCGTTTAACTAACTAAACAAACAAACTTGAACAATATTTTAAATACTCGATCCTTAAATAAACAAGCTTGAACACTAATGTATTCGGTTCATTTATGTTCACGAACAAAATCATTTGAAGTTCATGAACAAGCTCGACATTAAGCTCGATAAAAAGCTCGATTCATAAGGCTGACTGTGACATTCAGTAGTTCATTAAGGAAGAAAATCTAGTAGTTCATTTTGATTGCTTAGAATGGTGGAAGGCTAACTTCATATTATTGTTTATTCAATTTATTGTTTGCTAAATATGTTCACGAACATAGCTCGTTAAGGCTTGTTTGTTTAAAGCTCGATAAGCACTAAACGAACCAAACATGAACCGAACATGAACCAAACATGAACACCCTTAAATTAAATGAACCAAACATGAACACAAACAATAAAGCTCGAATCAAACACGAACCAAACTTGAACAGGCTAATGATAAACGAACTCAAACATGAACACTCACATGCTCGGCTCGGCTCGGTTCGTTTGCAGCCCTAGACTCAATCAAGTGAGATTAACCTAGACTAAGGATGACAAACTCAGTCAAACAATCAAATGAGCAGGAAGTAACGAGCTAAACAAATCCAAGCATCAAATAACTTCTAAGTTAATTTTAAAAATTTATACCAACAAAAAATATAACATAGTACACATATCCACTTCATATGAGAAAATTAGCAATATTAGAAGAAAAAAACATTGAAC
This sequence comes from Dendrobium chrysotoxum, assembly GCA_019925795.1. Classification (NCBI taxonomy): domain Eukaryota; kingdom Viridiplantae; phylum Streptophyta; class Magnoliopsida; order Asparagales; family Orchidaceae; genus Dendrobium; species Dendrobium chrysotoxum. The sequence continues at coordinate 8,014,090 of CM034297.1, read as the reverse complement.
AGTTGAAATAAAGACATTATTGATCAACCCTTCAAAATTGATCATGAGAAGAGTAAACATATCAAACAAAAAAAAAAGAAAAAAAAGAGCTTTCATAGCCATAATTCTCCTTTGGCAAGAGACGAAGTTTCCAATTACAGAGGCAATATAATAATTACTCAAAATATCTTTCCCACCAATAAACAACTTATATATATTGTACGCAATTCATCTTGATCTGTTGGTTGGAAGTTTTGATCATCAACCAAGAGGTCTTACATTCGAGTTTTATATATGTAATTTATGTATGAGTTTACCTATAAAAAAAAAACTTTATGTACATTGTTGTTTTCACAATCTAATGCCTACGAAACCCCAAAAAAATATAATAAAAAAGGCAAAAGAAGTTGAGTAATTCATGATGAAAGAGCCACAGTTATCTGCCTCAATGGATGCTGAGTCTCAGGCCCTCCAGCATGCTTGACAAAATCAGCCGGCGTGAAAAAGCTCCCATGGCAGTCACATAGAATTCTCACTTCACTCTCAGAGCACTGGTATAAGCACCCATTGATCTTCTTCCCCTCAGTGCTCTGCGTAGAAACTACAGCTCTGCACTTTCGGCTTAAAGCTGGCTTTTTTCGTCTTTTGGTAGGAGAGGGTGGTTTCTTCAGTCCTGGTTTAGAGTTTCTGAATGAAGAAATGTGCGAAGTATTATCTGTAGTGGCATCACTTGAATGGCTCCTTGATTCATTAGTGCTGCTGCTTTCTCCTGAAAAGTAAAACAGTCTTACAGATGAGTAATTAAGTTGGGAAAAAGGATCTGATCAAATGAATCATGATGCTTCAAGCAGAATAATTGTCATTTAATAAGTTCTTTGTAGTTTTAAAGGGGATTTTTTAAGTAATTTCAAAGAAAATTGAGGCAAAAATCATTGTATTGCACAATGATGAATGATCCAGAAGCTGAAATTCGATTTCTACTGAAATTTTTGATATATAATGAATTGTTTATTATCTAAATCTTAAAAATCCTGCAACAAGATCAGCAATAACATCAATAACAAGAATAATAATTCCCCTCCTTATCAAACAAATTAGGAGCTCATCTCTAAACACAATTCTAACCCTACCTTGCAGGAAAAAATAGAATTTTGTTTAGTAAATCATCCCGACAGAGAGCACGCGACATAGATATAATACGAGAAGGAATGCAATCAATTCCCAAAATAACTCTCTAATTCAACAACCCGATTTCAATTTGTTAAAATAGAAAAGAAAAAAAAACCTAAATTTTCTGACAAAGATCAGAGCTTTATACCTTTAGCAGAAAGACTCTGAAGAACAGAGGTCCTAGAAATACTACTCTCCTGCGAACTTAGCCGACCAGCGACCTCCATCTGGCAATCACCGGCAGCGACTCCATCCATTTCCGCCACCAAACTCCGGTTGCCCGTCGGCTCATACACACTATTTTCAACAACATCCACAGAGCGAGGAACCCAGCAGGGCATCATAGAAACATAGCAATAGCCATTCGGCGCCTGTAAAATCACCGGCATAAACTGCAAACCATAAAGCACCAGACCCTCCTCCATTTTCGGCTTCTTCCCTTCGACCGCCTCATCGCACTCCCGCACCCGCTTCCTCGACCCATCGCCGGAGCTCAACCCCAGAGAAAGCTCTAGCCTGACATCCATCCCATTCTCTTCCACCACCGCCGGCGAATCCATCGCCACCGGCTCCTCCGTTCTTTGCTCCAATCGTTCCGTCAAATCCAACTCCATTCCAGCGATCTCTCCTCCTAACAAATCAAAAACCAGTTTTTTGCTCTGATTTTTAAAACGATTGGAGGAAAATATCCTCGTTATATAGCGCCACCGCTCCTCGGAACCGTCGACACGTGGTTCGTTTAGAGCAAAACCGGTTCCACTGAGAAAATTGTAAGCTGTTTTTCTTCAAACAGCCTTACAGCTAGTTACCGTCTTATCTAAGGACACGTGTAATTATTGTAGTAAACGTGGCTTATTGACGTATCGCTGTGCTAGAGATGTACAAAATAGGTGAGAAGAGAGACACGTGGCGAAAGATGATGACGCGTGGTTGTGTTAGTTGATATGAGTACGGGTTTTAAGGTGTGGAATTGCCTTTTATGTAGCGTATTACCACGTGGCGTTGTTGGAGAAGGTTGATGGGGACCTTCGGGATGGTAACGTTGCGCCACGTGCTGGGCAGATGGTGAAGGGTCTTTGCAAGGAGGCAGATTTTGAACGATGCGAGGTTCTATTCCTTACAGATGGCCAAAGAAACAAATCATGACGAGGCGGAAGATTCTGTCCAACAAAAAAATATATTTATTTATTTATTTATTTTAACATTTAGGTCAATTAATATTTTATTTGAGATTTTTTTTTATATTTTATAAAACTATTTTTTAATTAAAAAATTAAGTAACATCAAAATTAACAATTCTCATAGTCTTCGTCAAAATCCCATCATCCAATCATTGTTGCCTCACATGCCATTGGTCTCGTCACTGTCATTTGCCAATGTACAAATCAGTGGATCTTTGAGCCCCTTTCTTGGAGAGAGATCCTTTCGCAACATCATGGCCCTTCATTGACATCACAACTTACTTGCCCTCCGTTGTTCTCACAACTTCCTCGTCCTCATAGGTGTCATTGATTATGAATTCATTTCCCAACAAGATCCGATCACATGTCTCCCTTCACCGTCATCACTTCATCGCCCTTCTCCACAAGCATGTTGTTGTGACTTCTTCGCCCTTTGCATATGCTGCTGGTCACAGGAAACCCTTTCCTTATGAGATTGGTCTTGGACCTTTCCTAGTGAGACGTTGTCGCGACTTTACGACAAGAGATTTATGGAGGCCATTAACTCGTGTTAGCACACTGTTATATTATATACAGGATGAAGTTTATATGCTATAGTTTTAAGTATTATGTAAATAAATCCCATCTTTTTTATTATTTGATTTGATATAGAATATTTATGTGGAAGATATTGAATATTCAAAAATATTTAGTTCTGATGGTTTCAGAATTTACATAAATTGTGATGATTTTAAATGCAATGAAAATGTAGTGCCAGCAAGTTTAGAACCCCCCTCATGGGCATCACCTAGCTATTTGCCCACTTGCCTGCCCCCACCGTTGCGTGCTGCTAACATATCATTGTCATTGTATGCAATATTAGCCGCTAGTTACCACTAACCGCCACCCCAAGGCACTATCCATCATCATTCATCATTCATCATATGTCAATACAATTGCAATTTATCATAACAAACATTAAAAAAAAAATTTCAATGCATTTACTTTGCATCCAATTAACAACTCATGTATTTCTAAAATTCATACATTAAAATCTCTTTGCATTTCTAAAATGCATGGATATCATATATATATATATATATATATGTATATATAAAGAACCTTGTTATATTTTTATTTTTTTTACACATTTCATGGGAATATCATAATTTTTTACATATATCCACATATTAAAATTTTCAAATTTTCATATTAATTAAATACAATAAAAATATCATATGTCAATTTTCTAAGCCCATTATGATGGGATATCTAGAATCAATTTTTCAATTGAATACAGAGAGAGAAATATTGCAAATACTCATTGAATTCAAAATTATTTATGAATCACACTAAAATTTACCTATAAAAAGGAAGAAGAGAAATAAATAGAGAAAGAGTGAATTCTAGAGTAAATAATCCTAGGCATTCATTAGAATATGCTTGAGTATCAAAATTTCTAAAAATTGAGCTCATTCCTTGACTCCCCTTTACATATATATAAGTTCGGACTTGAGCATTATAGAATTATCTAAAACTAGGCAATAAAAAATAAGAAAAAAAATACAATAGTCATGTAGCCTAAAATTTCGTTAAGTGTGTTAGCAATCAATTTAATGAAATTTGACTTGAGGAGGTCATTTGCCAAAATAATAAGGAGTTATTGACTTCTCTAGCATTAGCCAATGCATAGAATTGTGGTAGTCTCTCATTTAACAAGAGGAAATCATTCACTTGATCAGTCACTAAGGCCAACTTGATTAAGTCATTCTCATTAGCTTAGGGTGATTTCTCATAGACTTGGCTAGTTGAATTTGTGCTTCGATGGAGGTAATCGAGCTGCCTTTGATTGAACAAGACCGCAACTTCGCTTGAATCTAGCTTTTCAAGTTCTTTAATTCTCTTATATTTTTAAAACAGTACTCCAAAAAGAATAAGAAATTTAAAATTTTGCAAACATTTTATAATTAAACATCCTTTAATGCCTATAGGTAGGGTTGTCAAAACCGGGTTTCGGGTCGGGTCTGGTCGAACCTGGAACTGACCTAGGTTCATACAGGTCGACCCTAACGACCAGGATATGTAAACGGGTCAGAAATTCGGACCCGAACCCAACCCGTTGGGTTGCCGGTTGACCCGACCCGACACGGTTGAGCTTCTGGCGGTGGCGGGACGATGGAACGGCGGGCTGCGAGCGAGCAAGACGGCGAACGGCACGTTGCGGGCGGGCGCGAACCCGAATAGGTAGGCTCGGGTGAGAGCGGGTGAGCGCGTGCACACGCGGGAGGGCGCGGGCAGCCTCGGATGCGATGCGAGCAAGGAGCGAGCAACCGTGGGCAGTTTCGGGCGAGCGCCCGGGCAGGCGCGGGCAAGGTCAGGCAGCACGGTCAGCTCATTTCAAACTGGTTTCCGGGTTGACCCGGCAACTCAACGGGTCAACTTGAACCCGACCCGTTTTCAAACGGGTCGAATCCGGGAACCCGAACCCAACCCGTTTTGAAATCGGGTCGAGACTAACCCGAAATTTCCGAGCGGATTTTCGTGTCGTGTCAAATATTGACACCCCTACCTATAGGTAATTTGTCATTTTTTATTTTTTGATATTAAATATTAATCAATCAATTTTATTTTGATGTTTGGCATTGTCATTGGTCCATGTTAGTAGATCCTTAGTTTTCGTTTGTGACAGCTTTCTTATTGCTTTCTAAAGCAGTTTTTTAATACAAATTTTTTTTATTTCAAAATTTTTTTTATATTAAAAAAATGCTTTATAAAACAATAAGAAAGCTATCTCAAACAAAGTCTTATTCTATAAATATGGGATCAAAACTTTTATTAGACTGCACCTTGATTTTCTTGCTTCTTTATTGGGTTCTACGGTTCTTCCCCTTCACAAAGACGGAGGTCCCTATGAATAAAATTAATATACCAAAGTATGAAATTATTAGGGAAAATTTTCGAAAGGATCTTGATACTAAATTGTTTTAGTTATAGGATCATTAAAAAAAATTTTAAAAAGGATCATCCACGTGAACAGTGGTTTCGTTTTGTAAGAAAACCCAAAGTATGGTTACGTTTTACACAGAAAACGCAACACAGGTGTGCATTTTTTTAGAAAATGCAAAGCCTCACTGCGTTTTGTGCAGAAAATGCAAAGGGCCAATGCGTTTTCTTCTTGGAGAACCGGACCCCCCCCCCATTGAAGGAGGAGAGAGATAGAGAGAGAGGTTAGAGAGAGTTAGAGAGAGAGAGAGACTGAGAGGGGAAAAATTATTAGGTGCGGACACCAGACGTAGCTCTACGTCCGGACTCCACTAGAATGGCGCCACTAGTCCGGACTTAAAATTATTGGATTTATTTTGCAATTAGTGTTATATATGAAGAGGTTACTCTTCATATATAACACTAATTGCAAAATAAATCCAATAATTTTAAGTCCACCCTCATACAAATTATATCACGATATGCTAACACAAATTTTTTTTTTTTTTATAAATCTCATTTAACAAACTTAATAATTATTATGCCAAAAATATATATTTTAACCCTCTCAGTATTTTACTAAATCTGAATTTATATAATTTACTACCATCTAATACTTCTAGCAAAAAAATATTTATATCATTTTGGCAGCTTTGGCGTTTTTTTTTTATTTATTCAAAGCGTAGAAAAATGCAGTCCATCAATAAGAAATTTTTTTATTTTTTGTTGCGACTTTGAAAAAAAAATTACTTGAGAATATTCTGATCAAAATTTAAAATTTTTGATGTATTTTGATGTGAATGTGATATAAAAGTTGATTAATTAGTCATATATTACACTTATCTAAAATGATGCGACCTTTGACGGAGTATTAGTCTTCTCAATTTAAATTTTTTTGGGACTGTTGCGGACTCAAATATACGCGGCGATAGATTTTAATTTTTCGTCTCAGCGTTATACGTATATCCAGCACACAAACAGAATTGAAATAGTAACACTAGAATTTTTACGTGGAAAACCCTGGTAAGGGAAAAAACCACGGGGCCACGCCCAGTTGAAAGAGTTCCACTAGTGTTGTTTGAAATGCACGAGGCTGATTCGTCCTTTAAATTCAGGACGATCAGATTACAATGAGTATCAGTTACAAGGCTAAGCAGAGTTCCGACGTCACTCGGGTGTCTGGCAGAATTCCGGCGTCACTTGGAAAGAATTCCGGCGTCACTCGGGCGTCGGGTAGAATTCCGGCGTCAGGCAAAATTCTGATGTTGCTCCGGCTTCGGGCAGAGCTCCGGCGTCCCTCGGGCGCCCGATGGTGCTCTGGCGATGCTCCGGTGGAGTTTCGGCGGAGTTCCGACGGTGTTCCGGTGGTGGTCGAGGAGGAGCTATTTCCTCCTAGACTTCTCTTCTCTTCTTCTCTTCTTGGCTTGGGTCCCTCCTTAAGAGAAATGAGGGGCTATTTATAGTTTTTCTGGAGTGGCAAATAAGGAGTGATCCGGATGAACGGCTGATATTGAATCCCTTGATCGTGAACCGTTTATTGAGCATTTTAAGGTCTTAGTGGTATCAGAATTCTACGATCTTGGGCTCGTTGGATTCGTCTCGTCGAGCCGCTTGATTCGACTATAAGATCGACAAAATCGGAGACCATTTGGTAACTCAAATTGTTGTTCGAGGCTTTCAACAGTGCTTCGGGCACTTGGTTTGGACTCATTTGGGTTCGGATTAAGTCGAATTTGGTGTCGTTGGATTCGTATTTCTGAGACGCTCAGTTTGATTATAAGCTTGCTGAAATCGGAGTTTAAATGGTCTCCGAATTAATTTTTGAAGTTTCCAACTTGAGTTTTTTCTCGAGATTCGTGCCCGATCAAGATAATTTTTTGGTGATATATTAGTTGCTCCCCCTATTTTTGGACGTCGAAGCTCCAGGAGTTCGAAAATACTTGTTCCAGTATTTTACATTGGCCGAATCACAAAAAATTACGTTCAAAAAGATATAATTTTGCTCAAACTCGATTGTAGAGGCCTCGTTGAGCTCCGAAAGTATCAAAATTGAGTCCGGAACGTCGAAAAACATGTCCGGGGACCCCAAAAAAGTCGAATTTGGACCGTTTGGGCCCAAAATCGGAGCCCGGGAACGGGTAAGCGGCCGAACCGGTCGGCCAGCCCGGCAGCCACCGCTGGTAGCGCCCGCGCGGGCCCGCGGGCAAGGGGTGCGCGGCAGCAGTTGCCCCCTTAAATTTTTTTTGTGGGGCCCACAAATTTTTTTTTTGTGGGGCCCACAAATTTTTTTTTCTTTTTTATTTTTTTTATAAAATTCATAAATGACCATTTTTTGCCCAAAAAATTCCGAAAAAAAATCCAAAAAATTCTGAAAGTTTTTGAAATCCTTCTAGAAGCATCCTCCCTCCAATTTTCAAATATTTTCCCCCTCTTTCTTCAATATTTCCCTCTCTTTTTCTCCCCTTTCATCCTATAAATATCCTCCTTGGGGTAGGGGACAAAATGCCCATTTCTTCCTCTTCTCTTCTCCTTCTAGCTTCTGGCATTTTGAGGCATTCCGCTATTTTTGAGTAGGTGACTTTCCCTACTCGACTCGGTGCCCCTCTCTTTGCGTAGAAGTTAGCCACTTCACTTTTTTAGGAAGGGAAGCGGAATGGGAGTTAGAAATTTCTCTCCTTTAAGAGATCATGTGGAGGTGAGATGTTAGTCGGAGGGAGTATGAAGATGGTCGAAAGTCAAATGTCGGGAAGAAGTACGGCACCGGGTAGAACTCCGACGAAAATATGTCAGCGGGAAGAAGTCCCACTACGGGTAGAAATTCGGTGTCGGGTAGAAGCCTGAAAAACATCTGACGACAGGCAGAAGTCTGACGTCGGGAAGAAGTACGGCGTTGAGTAGAACTCCGACGAAAATCCGTCAGCGGGCAGAAGTCCCACGACGGGTAGAAATTTGGTGTCGGGTAGAAGCCCAACAAACATCCGACGATGGGCAGAAGTCCGACGTCGGGAAGAAGTACGGCGTCGGGTAGAACTCCGACAAAAATCTGTCAGCGGGCAGAAGTCCCATGACGGGTAGAAATTTGGTGTCGGATAGAACTCCGACGAAAATCTGTCGGCAGGCAGAAGTCCCACAACGGGTAGAAATCCTGCGACGGGAGAAAGCTCAACATATGTTAGAATTCCGATGAAAGTCCTGCGATGTGTAGAAGTCCTCCAACGGGAGGAAGCTCAACATCGAATAGAATTTCGATGCTATTTTAACAGAAGTTTGTCGATGATGGACGATCGGGTGGAAGTCTGTTGGCAGTCAACGACCAAGTGGGGAGCAGAAGGAGAGAGTTCAAGGGTGCTGCTATCAGCAGTTGAACGAGAAGTCGATGATGGCGACATCCGATATCCCTGAGTTAAGGGGTTAAAGCAGTGTGCTATGTTAGTAGTCGGGCGATATACTTATTGTGTAAACTAAGTGGAGGCCTGATGGTGATCAGGTTACATCTTTTCTTGGAAGAAGAAGTTGTACGAGATACTTGAATGCATAATAAAGAATAGGTCAATTGAATCCACTAAGGATTTTTGACCATTTCGAAGTTTCTTCTTGCTTGATAATAGCAGCTTGTACGAATGATGCCAATGTACTTTTTGATTTCAACTTCTAGTGAGAAGAAATATACATTTGAATCTGAATTATGTAACTCCAATGATATTGTATATGAAAATTTGTCCCCTAGAGGGAGCTGAATTGTTATTGCATCTGTAAGACATGCTTTGATATATCTGAGATTGTAAGTCAAAGCTCTTGCTTGATGACGTTAAGGGAAGATGTTAGATTAAATCTCCCTAGGAATGATCTTCCAATGATTGAGATACAAGACATCCTCCTATGACGTTTGACCTATATGAGGTTGTATGTCAGAGCCCTGCTCAATGACGTTAACTTGTATAGGAGAGGTTGAGGGAATCCATCAAGGATGTGAGACATATCCGAGGTTGTATGTCAAAGCCCTGCTCAATGACGTTAACCTATATGGAAGAGGTCGAGAGAATCCACCAAAGATGTGAGACCTATCTGAGGTTGTATGTCGGAGCCATTGCTCGATGACGTTAACCTGTATGGAAGAGGTCGAGAGAATTCACCAATGATGTGAGACCTATCCGAGGTTGTATGTCGGAGCCTTTGCTCGACGACATTAACCTGTATGGAAGAGGTCGAGAGAATCCACCAAGGATGTGAGACCTATCCGAGGTTGTATGTCGGAGCCTTTGCTCGATGATGTTAACCAGTATGGAAGAGGCCGGATCGAATCCCCCTGGGATCAATCTTCCAATGATTGAGATGCAATAAAGACTGCGTATTTCTCAGATCATGGATAAAAAGATTATATTTGTCAGTAGTTTTTCATTGTCATTTTTTATTCTTTTTTTTATTTTTAAAAGAAGGAGACAATATTAAAACTAGGCGAATAACATATTATATTATTATAAGACAATACAATAGTTCCCTTGTACAATATAAGAGATACATATAGGGACAACCATATCATTTGACTTGGTAGAAATACTAAGGACATTAGAGTGACATCCTACTTATCATAGAAGAGATACACGATGACACATGACAAGTAGTATTACTAATAAAACTACACAAAGTGCGTGGTCATCCAATCTCACCAACCATTTGAATATTATTCAACAGTTGTCTTTGTTGTTGTTGATTTTGCCCCCCAGTTGTACCAGTTTCATCTCGAGCAGATGAGTTTTGGATGAATTATCGGAGATATCCTTGTCGGATCAACCTCTCGATCTCATCCTTGAGTTGCTTGCAGGCTTCGGTAGTGTGTCCACGACTACGGTGAAAATAACAATATTGCTCCTGGTTTCCAACATTCGGCTTCAAAGAATTAGGCCACTTGATATTTTTTTTATCTCGAATGGCCATTAGTATGTTGGTTCGAGTTACATTGAGAGGCGTATACTCTTTTTCATGTCGGAACTCGCGTTGTGGTACTGGGGGTCTAAGAGCTGAATTTTCCTTTTGTTGCGAAAATGAGTCCTCTATTGTAGGGGCGTTTTTACGCTTTCCAGAAGTTTGCTCAAATTACTTCCTGTGGGCATTAATAGCTTCATCCGCTGATATTTGTGCCTCCACACGATGGATCAAATTGGCATATGAATGAACAGTGTCACGCATAAGTACAGAATAAAAGGGGCCAGGATGAAGACCTCCAAGAAAGACCCCTCTAAGCAATTCTGGGTCTACTCCTGGAATCTGTCGTGCCTCGGTGAAAAACCGCTGAAAATACTCCTTTAACAATTCTCCCTCATTTTGACGAATCCCGGAGAGGTGGGAAGAATCCTTAGCAATTCTTTGATTGGCTACAAACTGTTTAACAAAGGCTTTGGCCAATTTGACGAATGAAGGGATCGTTCCGGATGGAAGAGAATAGAAACATGTTCGCGCCTGTCCTTTGAGTGTAGTAGGAAAAACCTGGAAAAGGAGTGCGTCTGAGGCTCGTTGAATATGCATGATGGTCCTGTAATGGTCGATGTGCTCGTACGGGTCGGATGTCCCATCGTAGGATTCGATGCTTGGCAGCTTAAGGCCAGCCGAAATAGGGTGTTGAAGAATAGCTTCTGTCAGGGGTGACGACTCCTGCAAGTCCCATTGACGAAGGGGTTGCCTTATGCCTCCTGCAGGGAACTCTTCTCGGACCAATTATTGTAGTTCATGGCGAAGGGCATTGCGAGGGAGCTCAGCAACGTGTGGTCGGGCTAACTCTTCGGGGAGGTCCAAAGGAATACGAGGTTGCCGACCTGTATGCGAAGGATGGGTAGAACTCGTTGTATCAGCCAGTTCATTATCTTGATGTGATTGCGGATGTCTCCTTGGCGGAGGAAGAGGATTTTCTGCTTGAAGATGTTCGAGTTGAACAGCTTCTACCCGTGGCGGATCTCGAGGGAGAAGAACCTCCTCCTGTGGTGCTAGTGCCGGTTGTCGAGTCTCTCATAGGAGTTGTAGGATCTCGTTTTGAGATTCTTCCATATTTCGAATTCGCTCCTCCAAAGAAGGCCCTGAGGTACTTTCTCCAGCAATGTGTTGCCCCCCAGGAAAAAAGGAGGCAGAAACTTGATGTCCATAATTTATAGACTGGTTTCTGGATTGATGAGAGTGGGAGCGGGAGGCTCCTATGAGGTGATTGCTACGCCTATTGGCCATGAAAATAATATTTAGGAGTGTGGGATAGTGATTCCCACAGACGGCGCCAAACTGTTGCGGACTCAAATATACGCAGCGATATATTTTAATTTTCCGTCTCAGTGTTATACGTATATCCAGCACACAAATAGAATTGAAATAGTAACACCAGAATTTTTATGTGGAAAACCCTGGAAAGGGAAAAAACCATGGGGCCACGCCCAGTTGAAAGAGTTCCACTAGTGTTGTTTGAAATGCACGAGGCTGATTCGTCCTTTAAATTCAGGACGATCAGATTACAATGAGTATCAGTTACAAGGCCAAGCAGAGTTCCGACGTCACTCAGGTGTCCGGTAGAATTCTGGCGTCACTTGGAAAGAATTCCGGCATCACTCGGGCGTCGGGTAGAATTCCGACGTCGGGCAGAATTTCGATGTTGCTCCGGCGTCGGGCAGAGCTCCGGCGTCCCTCGGGCACCCGGTGGTGCTCTGGCGATGCTCCGGTGGTGTTCCGGCCGTGGTCGAGGAGGAGCTATTCCCTCCTAGACTTCTCTTCTCTTCTTCTTCTCTTCTTCTCTTCTTGTCTTGGGTCCCTCCTTAAGAGAAATGAGGGGCTATTTATAGTTTATCTGGAGTGGCATAGCCCGTAAATAGATGAGGGATCAGCGGCAAATAAGGAGTGATCCGGATGAACGGCTGATATTGAATCCCTTGATCGTGAACCATTTATTGAGCATTTTAAGGTCTTAATGGTATCATAATTTTGCGATCTTAGGCTCGTTGGATTCGTCTCGTCGAGCCGCTCGATTCGACTATAAGATCGATAAAATCGGAGACCATTTGGTAACTCAAATCTCTGTTCGAGGCTTCCAACAGCGCTTCGGGTACTTGGTTTGGACTCATTTGGGCTCGGATTGAGTCGAATTTGGTGTCATTGGATTTGTATTTCCGAGACGCTCAGTTCGACTATAAGCTTGCTAAAATCGAAGTTTAAATGGTCTCCAAATTAATTTTTGAAGTTTCCAACTTGAGTTTTTCCTTGAGATTTGTGCCCGATCAAGATAATTTTTTGCTGATATATCAGGGACATTTAGGCCAATTAAGATAAATTCACACACATATCACATACATAAGACTAGAACCCAAAACATTTTGATTAGTAGCCAAAACATCCAACTAACAGACTAAGTTGAGTTGCATTCTCATTCAAATTGAGACTTTAGAGCCTGAATCAGTCACAAGTTGAACACAAGGGCAATGTGTTGATATTATCTACCTCGTGATCTATTCTAGTGATTTTGATGATAACAAACATATGTTTGGATATTCTAATTTGTGTGCTAAGTATTTCAGATATAATGGCTTGATGAATGTGCATGATATGGGATGTACATTGAACAACTCAAGTTAAATCAAAATTTGAATAGAAAGAACTCAAGATGGACCAAGATGAATAGCTTGAAGGTTTTTATATATATGTAAGAGTTTCTTATATGCCTATTAATATTTACTTGCATGGTTTGATTTACTCACAATCTAAATATATATTAAAATAATTTATATATTATTAATTAAGGATAATAAGCTTAATTTATAAATTTATAAGATTCTTTTATTAAATAAATTTTATATGCCTCGTATAAATGTTATCAAATATGAAAAGATAATTAATCAAGAAAATTAAATGTAATAAACGTATATGATAAAAAATTTATTATATATTTATTTTGAATTGAACTTGTTTCATGTAAATTTACTGATATATAATTAATATTATCAAAATTATAGTATATTATTGTATGAATAATTAATATATCTTTAAATACATTAAAATATGCATATATTTTTATTTTGCAATATATGATATTATGTTGATGAAAACATGACTTAATTTTTATTGCATTAAATTCATTGGATTCTGTACATAAAAATTGATAGGGTACATCACCTACTTTGCAGTTAAATTAAATTTATAATAAATTTTCAAACATTATCTGATTTTAATATTATATGTTGGGTAACTATTTTTGTCTTATTTTTTTATATATAAAGACTTTTTGACTTTTTCATGTGACTAGCCATTTTATAACCATTTAAAACTTATATTTATTTAGTATAAATAATATTTTTATCAAATATTATATTATTAGTTGATAATAATATTAGAGTATTAGTTTTATTCAAAATTGATTTTATTTATCATTTCCTTTTAAATATCCCTCTTTCTCTTCTTGTGAGGGTTGTTCGAAAGAAGAAACTCCAGCATTTTTTTCATTCCTTTTTCCTTCCTTACATGCTAAATCTTGAGAGTAGAAACTTTGATTTTCATTCTAATAGCTCTTTTCATTTAAGAGATCAAATTCTTGGTTGAAAAGTTTCAACGCACTAAATCGTATAACATCACTTGGAGTTCTTGAGTCTGCTTTTTTTCTCTAAATATTTATTTGCTATTCTTTAATTTTTACCATATATTTTTTAGAATATTTATTATTTCATGAAATTCTAGTTGAAAATGTTATATTATATTTTCTATGTTAAATCTCTTAAATTCATAAATAGCAAAGCAAGTATTTTTATTTTCTTTTATTTGGCATAGATTTTCATTTCAAATATAATTTATTTTTAAAAGTATTATATGATTTGATGATTTATATTTTAAATCAGCAAGAAAAAATATTTTTATTTAAGATATTATTCATATTTATATCAATGTATAAATCTATCTTAAAGTGAGCAAATTTTATATGACATTTGCAAGTAACGATATAATTAATATTAAATTATAAAATCACCTCAAATATTTTGATTATTTTATTATAAGATAATTTGAGCTTATATTATTTACATTAAATTATATATATTTTTTCTTAATCTAAGATATTTGGCTTAGTAAAATTTAAATTGTAAGAGTACTTAGGTTGTAAACAACTTTTTTGGTTTAAAGAAGTGAGGTTTGCAAGATAAATATTGGATTAGTGGATTATAGCCCGAGAGTTGGCTAACGTGGTCGTAGGCTGGATTGGAGCTCGGGTCAAACCACGTAAAAATATTGTGTCTATTATTTTATTTTATTACATATATTTTTATTTATCATTTACATAGAAATTTGTGTGTTTATTTTCTTGTCAAATAACTTCAAAATTATTTTAATTACTTTCTTTTAATAAAAATTTCTAAAACCTAATTCACCCCCCCTCCCTCCCTCTTGGGATGTCATAGTCATCCAACACAATGGTCAGTATAAACCTTTTGATTAATAGAAAGTTTTGGAGGCTTAATGTTTTGTATCCTAATTCAGTAGTTTGAGTGAATTAAAGCGTAAACCCTCACACACTATATATACAAGCTTAGAATTAAGACCTCTGGGTTGGTAGCCAATGCTCACATCAACTTGCCAAGTTGGGCTCAGTAGGTTTTCCTCGGTTTAATAAACATAGTTTCAACAGATATTTGAGTAGCGATGAGACGTGTTAGAAAAGCTAGAATTATAATGTCTTTTATTAAATTAATGGACATATTGATATAAGAGTGCCTATATAAAAGTGTAATAAAAGAAGATGGATTTTATTAGGGATTTGAAATTGGTTATGTAATAGATATTTGAGTTGAGTTAGGTATATAGGTATTTAATAAGCTATTATTGAGTCAATAATAGCTTTTGCGTTCCATAAATAGCCTCCATTTGAAGATATTATGATGAATGAAAGAATGAGGCAAGTTTCTCAATGCCTTATCTTCTAGAGCTGACGTTGAACACAAATTCGCAGTTTATTTGAACTTGTTAGCGAACTTAAATATATCTTTTATCCCTATAATCCTCTAGGGCTGTAATAGATTTACTTGCATACCATAAAATTTCGATTTATTTATATATGTAATACTTAAAGCTTTATATTTACTTAACACTCAAGTAAAAAATATTATTGATGTTAACTTATGTGAGGTAAAACACACATTTTCAATTTTCACACCTTTATAATAATTTAGATACAAAAATGGTACATCTGTAAATATTTAAATTTAGGTGTTAGTTATGTAAATATATAAAAATTTTATAGTATGTATATAAATCCCTCTAAAGAAAAATTCAATAAAATAAATATATTTTATCAGAATAATATATTATAATAATTATTATTATAGATTTTTATTATAAATATTAGACATATTTTAATATTTATATGATAATAAATAATTTTAATAACTCTAATAAAAATATATAATATAGTTGATGTGCACTTGATTTTAAAAAGATCTTAGAGTTTTTTAAAATTCAAGGAGTAAAATTGCCTTGTGATTTTGCTCCATCAATGATTGGTGTTGAAATCCAGGATCTCGAGCACTTAATTTTGATGGTAACAACTTAATACTTACTGAATTTATATGGACTTCCTTTAAGAGTACAAATATTTATCTTTGTCTATGAGCACTAATATTTCAAGTCAGATACATACTGCTCAAGGTTGCTGGAGACTCAAACTGGGTAGAATAGGATATTGAAGAACTTGTAATTTTTATATTCTTTATTTTTATTTTTTTGAGTATGCCACAAAAATATGTATGTAAAAGGAGCAACCATACACACACACAAAGGGAGATTTGTTTTCATGTTAAAATTTTTTTTTACAAATTTATCGTACTGTACGATTTTCAATTGTACTGTACGATAGATCATTAATACTCAGGCTAACGGCTATTTCTAGATGATTAGTTTTGTAACCTAATTATATTATACGATGATAATCGTACTGTACGATGAGGTTCAATTAGAAAACCCTAGCCGTCAGAATAAGTTTGGTAAGTTTATAATTTTGATTTTCTGAAGTATTCGTACTGTACGATCCAGATTTTAGATTATTTGAATACTTATTAAAATTATCTCCCGTAATCAAAAAATAAAACTTTAGTTTCTTAATTAAATTAGATCGTACTGTACGATATTATATCATACCATACGATAGTTAGAGACGATTTCATTCGTCCCTTTGATCGTACCAGACGAAACCAAGGCTTTTTGTTCTATTCGTCCTAGACGATATTCATATCGTAATGGACGATATCCTGAAAATGAACTATCCGTACTGTACGAATAGTGCAGTGCTGGACGATGGTCAGAGATGAATTTGCCCGTCCCACAGATCGTCCTGTACGAACAGTTGAAAACAACATGATCGTCATGTACGATATGCCTATCGTACAGTACGATATGTATAGAATTCGAGAACTGTTCGTCTGTGCTCGTACTGGACGAAGCTGTATTTGAACGGATTATACTGTATAATTTTATATCGTACTGTACGAACAGAGACAAAAAAGTTGAGATTTTTAAGGTTTTCTAAAGCCTGATTTAAAAAGAACTTTAATTTTTTAATTGAGAGTTGTTGGTCTGTCTTCTTGCTGTGAGAGGCATTGAGAGAGGAAGGGACTCTTGAGAGAGAAGTTTTCTGTGGAGAGATCCATGGCTTGTGAGAGGAAGGTGAAGGTGAGCTTGAGCGTGAGGAAGGAGTGTGAGGGGATCAGACGGTCGCTCCAAGCTAGTTGCATGCTTTGCTCCTCTTGTGGCTTTGGAGAGTCTTGGGAAAGTTCTCTAGGGAAGAGAGGCTTCAAGATCAACATCATCAAGATACTCTGCCGTCTCCAGGAGGGAGAAAAAGGAGAAGGTCCGATGCTGTCACCAAGAGGGTGACATAGCGTTTGGTATTCCGCCACACCGGGGAAGGTGAAAGTGAGTCTTGTAAAGGCTTCTCCGCCTTGCTGTGGGAGCAAAAGGAGAGTCAACTTTTAGTAGTGCAAATCCCGGAGTGGAGAACTCCGGGGAGTGGACGTAGGTCAAGTGACCGAACCACTATAAAAATCTCTGGTGTACTTTTTCCTTTTTACCGCTCTTTACTTTTCACGTATTTTATTTACAGTTTTAATTGTTTGGTGAAAAATTCTGATCCTTGATCTTGTATTGTGAAATTTGCAAATTATGTCACCAATATCATTGTTGTGAACGAACTACTAGCTTCCGCATTCAAATTGTTGAGTTGCTATTTTAAAAATACAAAAAAATTAGAACTCCTGTTTAGGTTTAAATTTTTAAAATACCAATTCACCCCCCTCTTGACGCATCTCGTACTTTCAATTGGCTTATTGACAATGATAATAAATGATTTATTTAATGACCATTTCACATTTTAAATTTATTTTTCCTTAAATTTTTTTTTTATAATTTTGGCCAATAGCTATCTCACATATAGGTCCCAAAAACTTACAAGGAAAGTCATTGTTATAGGATTCTGGGAACCAAATTATAGTAAAAAAATATTTATTTTCAAAATTATTTTAATATAATATCATAAAAAATTATGTCAGAATATTTTGATTAATTTTTGTTTAAGGAGTATAAAATAAATAGATATTTGATCTTAGGTATTAGTGTAAAATGAATTTGAGTGTCATTTTATTGTACAAAACGATAATGTAAATTACGTACTATTTTTATTATTTATTAATAATCTAAGTTAAGAATATATGAGGAGTTGATAATGCATTTTTCTACTATAAAATATCATATATTTTTTTAGCTAAATTTTTATTATTTGTGATCATAATAAATATTACTATTTGTCCATTACAATAACTTTAAGAGGATCTACATGTTAGAAGTGAATCAAAGTGCAATCAAAATAGGCTTGAATGCACTAATGATCAAATATATTTTTAAACTAAAAGACTAAGGCTTTATTTGGGACATTTTTTTACTGCTTTTTAAAATAATTTTTTAATATAAAAATTCCTTAAAATAAAATTTTTCGTACAAGATGCTAAGCATTTAATTTACAACGATGTTAAATACATCGAGTCAAGCATTTAATTTATAGCGATGTTAAATACATTGCACATTCTCGTATTTTTTCTAATTCCCCGACCTAAATTTAAGAAGATCGAAATGCTAGGGGTGTCAAAATGGGAATTTTTATATACATTTGTTTTTTGCCCTCCCCGATGTTTCGTCCGCTCTACTAGGGCTTTGCCCTAGTAGCCTATCCGACGCTTCCACCAGTTAGGAGCCCTTTTCTTCGGTTTATTTTCTTCTTCTTCTTCTATATGGCTGGTAATCGATTACTTGACCCCGATTTTTTGGATGGGATTCCGCAATCTCGTTCTTTTCTAGAGGTTTTGTCTGGGACCTCCTCGTCGTTGTGTTTTCCGGCTTTGAAAGTTTCATCTTGTCACGGTCTTCCTGCTTTGTTGATTTCTGATGAAGAATTGAATGCCCTAACTGTGCCTTTTGAGTTTGCTTTAGTCGGGAAATTTCCCGGCCATCGTCCGTCTCTTGAAGCTATACGAAAATTTTTCTTCCAACTTAAGCTTAATGGTGAGTTCTCTATCACAGTTCTCAACAACAATAATGTTTTAATCAAGCTTATAAATGATTTAGATTACTGTCGGGCGCTCACCATTCCTATTTTGTTAACGACTGTTACATGAAGTTGTTTAAATGATCTCCGCATTTTGACGTTAATATGGAATCTCCTATCATTCTGATTTGAATTTCTTTCCCTAACCTTCGCCCTCATCTGTTCTCTTCCCGAATTCTTCAAGGGTTAGGGTCCATTTTTGGCCGACCATTAAGGACTGATAGCACTACTGCCAATGGGACTAGACCCTCCGTTGCTCGTGTCCTCGTTGAGCTAGATGTTACTAAGAGGTATCCAGATCAGGTTTGGCTTGGTTCTAAAACTATGGGTTATGTCCAATTTGTGGAAATTGAAGTTTGCCCCTTCTATTGTGGTCATTGTAAAGCTTAGGTAATTCGATGTGGAGGTTTCAGACCTGCCACAAAGCCCCTTGGTTGTCAGTGTTGTAGCTGGTAGGGAGGTTGTTGATGCTCCTGTGAAGGCTTTGGTTACACCAGTTGTTGTGCTTGAGTCGGTTGCACCTACCTGCACTACCCCTTGCTTATTTAATTTGGTAACTAGTCTATTGTATCCCCCTTAACCTAATGTTGATATTTAGTAAAGGTGAAACTGAGTATTCTGGTGATTTTGTTCCTCTGGACCCTACAGACCGTGAATGTGATTCTTTTGCGGGTGGGATTTTGACTCCTATTTGTTGTGAGGGTGTTAATGCTTCAGTTCTTAAAGGTGATGATATGGCGGGAAATTCGGGAATGGTTGATGTTCCCATTTATGTTCTCTCTAATGATGCTTTGCGAGATCACCTAACTTATTGCGAGGAATTTTGAGGTTATGCATGATGATTGTTTGAATGATGATCGTTCTTCAACTGTTGGGGAGGAGTTTGATGAGAATGCTTCAGATTTTGATCGGAGTATTCTCTAATTTCCTGATGTTGATCTTCCTGTTAAAAAAAGTAAGCGGCAAAATTGTAAATCTAAGAAGAAGTTAATTGTTGCTATCTCTTCTTTCCAATGGTGCTCTTTCCTATTGTTTGCGGTCTACTTTGTCGATGGTTTTCTGATGGCTGCTGGTTTTTGCTGGGCAATGATGATGAAGCTTTGTTGCCACTTGGGCCTCGCTTGTTGGCAACCTTGGTGGTCCTTTTGCGGTTTGGGTCTTGGTTTGCTGCCTCCAATGGAGGGCCCCTGCTTGGCTTGGGTTGGGTATGCGTTGCCTCCTAAGTTCAGTTCTTTTCCTTTGTTTCGTTTGTTTTTTGGCTCACGCTTTGTTGTGTGGCTTGGTTTTTTGACTCATTAGGATTCTCTTTCCTCCTCTTTTGTTGCTCTTGGGAGCATTAGTGAGCCCTTTGGTAGTGTTGGACTTGTTTCTTTTTCTTGAATAATATGGTAGCCTTAAAAAAAGGGGTGTCAAAACGGGTCTTCAGGTCAGGTTTCGGTCCAACCCAAACTTGACTCGTTGCCAACTAACCCGACCCGGTTATGGAAATGGGTTAGAAATCTGAACCCGACCTGGTTCGGGTTTGGGTCAACCCAAAATGACCCGCCAACCCAATTGTTTTCAATTTTTTGGCATTTGTGCTATTTCAAATTTATTTAAGTAATTCTATTAAAATGCAAAATACTGAAGTACATATAATTATTTGATTATTTAAGCAATTATAAATGAACAAAAATTATATTCACAAAATATTAATACTAATTGTTAAATTACAAATTATATATTTATTTTTTATAAAAAATAATGCAAAATATAAATTATATTTACTAAATATTAATATACATTACAATATTACATTTATATTGTTATACAAACATTGAAACACTCAAACACAAAGAGTTTAATTTAATTAGGGTTGAAGTTGGGTCATAGTCGGGTTCTCGGGTCAACCCAAACTTGACCCGATTTTTAAAACGGATTAAGTTTCTAACCTCGAACCCGACCCATTAAATTTATGATGTCGTATTCAATCACAAATATTTTTTACTTAATCAAAGCATTATGATACTAGCATTGCAAGTTTCAATACTTTGAATTTTATGTCTATATAATACAAGCCTTAGCGAGTCATTAAGAAATATTTTTTTTATTCTTGTTAAAGAAGAAATAGTACACCTAATTTAAACTCCAATTAAAAATTATGGTTAGTATTGCATATGTCCTCTCCTATTTTCTTTAAAAAATTACACTTAATTAAGCATCCCTTTGACTTGTTAGCCTAAAATGATGAGTAATGCCTTCTACATCATTATATATAATTTATTTTTTTTATTTTTGAATTATTATTTCAATATAGCTGCCCATTTTAGCAAATAATTAAAATAAATATAAGTTTTATTAAAACATAACATCTTTGTATGTGGCATGCCATATATGGGCCATGTCATGTAGAAGAAAGTGGTGGATTAATATTATGGTTTTTTTTAATTAAAAATATTAATAAATGTGCATAAGATATTTTTTAATATAATTTACATATCATTTAAATTAATATTTTCAATAAGAAATTCTATACTAAATGCCATATAATACACATCATCAACATAATAATATATATATTTTAATGTGTGTTTTCTTTCAGTTTATTGTTGTAGATTAGCAGTGTTAAAAAAAGTTACGAGTTGAGTTTCAAGCTGATCCGATATTGACTCGATATGAATCTAGTCAATTCGAACCCGACTCACTTAATAAACTGGGTCAAAAAGGTGGACTAAAATCCGACCCGTTGGCAACCCGACTCTGTTGAACCTTACTAAACTTATTTTGATTAAAAAAATAAAAATATAAATGTAACTTGTCAACTATAAAGCTTAAGTTAATTGAGCCTAAATAAGAAGAGCATATCCATGTAAAAAAAAATTAAAAAAATAATAATTAAACAACTTACTATCGGATCAAAATCAGATTCACAAGTCAACCCGAATATGATCGGTCAATTAAGCGGGTCTAAATATCAGAAACTTGAACTCGACCTGTTTATTATAAGGTCAATCTAAACAATTTTTATTTTTTACCTTATTAAAAGTATTTTTAATTATCTTCATATTAGTAAAATAAAAT
This sequence comes from Dendrobium chrysotoxum, assembly GCA_019925795.1. Classification (NCBI taxonomy): domain Eukaryota; kingdom Viridiplantae; phylum Streptophyta; class Magnoliopsida; order Asparagales; family Orchidaceae; genus Dendrobium; species Dendrobium chrysotoxum. Next base: position 7,992,142 of record CM034297.1, on the reverse strand, counting down.
ATCTCCCATACCATTAAATATGTGTTTGATGGTACCAATTAAATTAAATAAAAAAAATGAATTAGTAATTTAAGGCCTTTGCAGTACGAGCTGGAGAACAGTCCACGGAGTAATTGACTAGACAGGGCTTGTTTGCAGTAGAGACACGTGGCGTCACACCATTGGAATGGCAGAGTAAAGACAACCTAGCTCACGCACATGCATGGTTGGCTTCCACGCGTTCCCCAATTTCTTGGTAGCTTCCTTTCTCTCCTCACTTTGCTTGTGCTTTTTTAGGGGTAAAAAAAATTTTTTTTTTTATTTACTTTTTTTAGGAGGCAAAATTGTGTTTGGCTATTGTATCAATTTTTCATTGGTAGAATTTTTTAAATAATTAAATATTTTTTTATGATGAATGCGATGATAATTAATTAAATTAAAATAATATTATAACCTATTTTAACTAAAATTTGATTAATATATTATTTTATTATTTTTAAAATTATTTGATCATCTAATATTTGTTATTTCATAGAGATTACTTTTTAATATTCAAGAAATAAAATTTCAATATATTTTTGTTAACATTTTAATGTCTGAAAAATTGATAATATTTATATATTAAATATTGAGTATTCAAGGAAATATAAAATAATTAAATATTATTTATGAGATAACAAAACTTCTTATTTAATGAAGCATAAATTTTATAAATTTTAATCAAAATTAGTGTACTTCATAATATATTATTTAAATTATTTGAAAATTAATTATTATTAAGAAAAAATAAATTTAAATCTAACTATTTATCTAATTACTTAATACTTTCAAAATACTTATACCTCTCATAATGACATAATTTCAAAAATATATATTATATAGATAAATTCATGCAAAAAATATAATAAGTCATCAAATTAATAATTATATTATCAATAAATAAAGTTTTTATCAAGTTAATAAAATATTTAAAATTTTATTTAAATAGTTTAATAATATAAATAAATAAATATTGAATTTTTTATTATATTTATTAGCTTACAACTCTTATAATATATAAGAAGCTAAAATAATATGAGGCATAGACTCTTTGCTTTACTTAATTAAAAAAAAATTTGTAAGAAGAAAAGTTTGTAATATTTTAATTGTCTTGGAATGGATATATTTTACAAGAAAGCATGAGAAATATTCACAATATATTACGCAAAAAAAATTACATTTCTACCCCTAATATTCTATAAATAACCCTCCCTCCAGATGATCGGTTCCGTTTCTCGCTGGCCATTTCTCATGAGAGAGACGCCGATAGAGGAAGAGAGGGGGAGAGAGGATTAGGGGTGTTGCAGCCGTTTCCCCTTCTTTTCAGAGCTCTCAGAGCAAAATCTGTTGAAAATTTTGCAAGAAGAAGGGAAAAACAGATTGAAAGGATCTGCAGAGATTAGAGAGAGGTGGAGAGTAGTTTTTTCATCTTTAACTGTAAAACTCACCACTCTATTTTCCTTGGGGTATTTCTTCTTCAGACTTCTTTACTGGAATTGGAAGTTTTAGACTTGTTTCCGTTAACTTTTGGTCTCTTGGAGCCAATCTCCCTGCCTTTCTGACTGCGCAAGCTTTTGTGGTTTCGTCAAATTGTCCTCAGTTAGGGTTTCTTCTATGTCTATTGATCATTTGGGGCTTGGTTGAAGAGGGTTTTCAGTTGATCGGGTTGCGATCATCGATTTTTGTGAGCGTTATTGTCTTTTCAGCTGGGTTAGTGCCTTGTTTTGTGCTTGGCTGTGGGGATTTCCTTGGAGACATGGAAGAGGATTGCACATTAGATTTCAGGAGAGTTCGGCATCGATTTGGACGCTTCTGCTGTTGAGACCTGTTTTGTTGGTGTGTTACCCGTTTCTGGTGGTTTGACATGCGATTGGTGAGTAGCTAGATGTTGGATTATGTATGGGATGGTATCTTGTTGGGGAAATGGGCTCTCTTTGACTTTTTGGTTCCTTTAGCGGATTTTTTGCATGGATTGATCTTGTTTACATTTATCAGCCTGGTTTTGTCATTGGAAGAAGGTATATGCTGAGGATTGTAACTCCAAGGAAGGAACAAAGATGTTCTGAGCTGGAAATGAGTGTGAGGACATGGTAAATGGACAGAAGCAACTCTCCGGTTTCTTTTGTCCAGTTGAGCAGCTATTCTGGATACTATCAGGAATAGAGCCAGGTTCACCGTGCAATGTCTCGGTGCTACCCATTTCCACCACCTGGATATGAACCTAAGACTAGGACTGGGATCATAGATTTGTCAACAAAGGTTCATCTTCTAACATTTTTCCATTTCTTTTCTCTGCAGACTTGGTGTGGTCTGCAACTTTGGCTGTTGTTTTGGTCTTGGTATACTTTGCTTCCCTTCAATATTTTGATATGTAAAGAACTGGTAGACATGAACTGATGACGTAAAAATCCTTCATCATTTATGTTTGGGAGGGGTTTAGTTGGCATAGCCAGAAAATTTTCTCATATTACATAAATTATTTATTTTAAAACATCATTAATATTTTTTAATAGATATTTAAAGCTCTAAATTCATGATCATAATTCATTTAGCAAATAAAGTCGTATTACAACCAAGTCGTCTAGGAAATTCTAATTGATACCACACAGACAATCAGAATGTTTTTTTCCTGTTTCTGCTCTGAGGTCCTGTTGAACGGATAGACACATCCTAAATTATTTAACTGGTATAGCTCAGCATTTTAGTGGCTAACCGTTTTAATACCTAGCTTTCTTTGATTAGGAGATCTTATATGACATTCTTTAAAATGGAAAATATGGTTTGCTACTACTGTTTCTTGGTGGTGTTTGATACATTTCAGTTGCATCACTTGTGGCAAGAAATTCATCATCATAATGGATCTAAACTGGAGAGGGATGACATACTGATTTGTGAGAACTCTAAAAAGGTGTTCTGCAATGATGTGTAAAGTCTTGCTACATTTTCTTTTGTTAAATTGCAATTGGAATTCATACTAAACTAATCATCGACAACTTAATCATGTGATTCATTCCCAGTATTACATGCTATTTGCTATTGCTTCATATAAGCTGGTTAATTTCTTAACAATTTTGTTTACTTTGGAAGATTATCCTTTTGTTGCTTTTTAAAAGTTAAGTTAGAGCTTCTTATTTTTCTAGGTCTACCATAAGTAATTAAACATCAACACCTGTCTTAATTTTTTATTATGTAGTCTTAGCGCATTGGTTCAAGTTCCATGTTCATCTACTCTCATTTCCCATGGATCAACAGTTTACCGTCCGTATTCAAAACAACGATTTGAAATAAACATTGATACTTCATATATTTTTTGTGAAAAAAGCTAGTGTCAGCAACATAGAAAATTGATTTTCATGCCTGGATACCATTTTTTAGGTCTGGTGGGGAGGTTTGGGAGTGAGCTGCATTTGACAGAAAAAGGTTTTTTGGGGGTGCCATATATATTTAGGTTATGTAGGTTTCTTGATTGCCCCTTTTATAATGTTACACTTAAAGATTTTTCTTTTTAGAGTCTTCAAGTTTAAGATAGTTTTAAATGGTGGAGTTAATAGTTGTACGACTTTGTTTTGGACAATTTACATTATATATATATATATATACTTTACTAAGGAGAAATCAATAATATACAAATTGTGAAAAAGTCACTCGAAGTGCATGCTATAAGAAAAGGAATTCAGAAATAACATATTTGGTAGTCATGGTTAAGTAGCTAGCACTTCATGATTTTATTAAAATGATATGAATGAGAATAGTATCATTGCTTTTTTTATATATGAATTACATCAATTCAAATATGATAGTGCAAAACTATTAGTCACACTTCATATTGGAATTTCAAAATTTGTTAAAACAAATTATGGATAAAAAAAATCAAGAAGAAAGTGAAGAAGAGTGATAAGGTTAGGGTTACTATAGTGCTGGCTTGCTATAGTGGGAAAAAGAGGAGAATAAGAATTCAAAATCAACTTCCTTACCTCCTTTTACTTGTTAAAGGTAAGTAGCAATGAAATGAATGAAAGAAGGGAATGACCATGATGTAGAACAAAAAACTAGCCATGATTAACAATTAGAAATCTGAAATTAATTCCAGCAAATAGAAAATCTAAAATTAATTTGGGAGGGATTGATTGGGGGGAGAATTAATTGGAGGGAGCAAAGAGGGAAAGAGGGAGAGAGAGGGGCCGACGGTTAAAGGAGTGGGGAGGGGATGTGGGAGGGAATTAAGGGATTGATATAGATTGCCAATCAAAGCCAATCTAAATGGAGAAAGAGGCTTTAATGCAATTTTCTCTCTAAATTAAATTTGAATTTAATTGGCCTTGATTGGAGGGACTTCCTTAATATAACTTCTCTTATTTTAGGAAAGAATTTTAAATTCGAATTGAATTAAAATTTGAAATTAAAACCTTCCTAATTTATGATGCATCACATATGGAAAGTAATCAATTAGGGATTTGAAATTCTTTAATGGACATTGATTGTAAATGTAATTAGGAGCCTTAATGGAAATAGAATTTAGGGAGAAGAGAGATAGGGCCGGCGGCTAAAGGAGGGAGGGAGGAGTTAGGAAGGATTTCAAATAGTTTCCAAGCAAAACCAATTTAATTAAAAGAGATTTAATGTTCATAACTCTTTTAATTTGAATTCAAATTCAAATTGATTTGATTGATAAACTTTTCAAATATAACTCATGTTAAATTAGGAAAGAATTCAAATTTGAAATTGATTCAAAATTGAATTAATTATTCTTCCAAATTTGTCATGATCTATTTTAAGAAAGTAGTAAGACTAGAAAATTTTTGAGGCAAAGGAGGGGAGATGCAGGGATTTAGGCCGACGGCTTAGGAGGGGGAAAAATAGGGTGGAATCGGCCTATGATGCGGGTGGGGGTTTCGGCCAAGAGGAGGAGAGATGGAGGCCGGCGGCTTGGGAAAGGGGAGGGGAGCCGGCGGCTAGGAGAAGGGAAGGAGGAGAAAAGGGAGTCGGTGGAGAAGATAAACCACGAGCCCGGACGTTTCCTGCGGCTAATGGGTAATACTTTGCCCTCATCTAGAGACTTCAAACCACGAGCCCGGGCGCTTCCTGCAGCTGGTGGGTAGTACGTTTCCCTCACCTAGGGACTTCCACTCTCATAAGAACTCTCAATGCTCTTAAGAACAAAGTGCAAAAAATTTTTTTTCTTAATAATTATCCATCCTCTCAAAAGAAGAGGTGGGGGCTATAAATAGCCAAAATACAATAATAAGATAAATGACAAAAGTGCCCCCGGGGTCACATAGGCTTACTCCCTCAAGTGAGGGTAAAAATGAAAAAAATGCATAAAGAAATAAAAAATATAAATAATAACTCAAAATAAAGTGCTACAATCATGACCGTCGATCTTCGGCTCCTCCTCTGATAAACTTCCACGGTCGGATGTCCTCATCAGACCAATTTTCAAGGATAAAAGTCATGATGCCTTAACACCATTAAGCTTGAATTGAGCATCATTTGTATATAGTGGTCACATGCCAAAAATGAATATGAAAATGCAAACCATATGAAGTAATCTTAGCAAGTTGTTTGATTTTAAAAGGGCATTTACTTTTGGCTTATATTGTGTTTTTTGGGCTTAGTAGAGGTATTAGCATGATACCCCTTTTAATTGAATCTTTTGGGAGATGTAAGGTTCTTAAGTGATGCCTTGCATCACTTATGATATTGGAGGCTTTTTCATGTCATTTGGGTTGGTTAACTTGCTAGTCAAGTGACCAAAGTGGTGCACAAACATTGGGCTAGCAAATGGATTAAAAAAGTGGTCAAGGCGCACCTCACTATGAGATGCACAAAAAATACCTCAAGGCTCACTCCATTTCTCTAGGTGTGGCTTATGCCTTTTTGGGTTGAGACGTCGCCTCTAGGCTTTGTCTCTAAGCATTTGAGGTTGGCGCCACAATTAATAAATAAATAAAAGTTATATTATATTATATTTTACTTAAATATATCTTATAATGTACTTATGTTTCTATTCTTCTTTGGTTAGTCAAGTACTGAGGGGTTTAGAGTTGAGCAAGCGACTGCATGTCGAGCGAGAGACGAAGTAAGAGCGAAGGATTAGTTTTTGAGAATGTACGTTCCTAAGTGGTAGTTTTAGGATAAGTGTTTTTTCTTTTATTTTCTTTAAAAAAAAAAGATAAATGATTTTCTTAATTTAATTTTAATATTTTTATTCCTATTTATTTTTCACTATTTTCTAATTTATTGTACTAATTTTTCTTATAGCTAATTTCTTTTAGGTATTAGATTTTATTTTTTTATTTAATTTATTAATATTTTAATTTATTTTTGCTAACATTTCTTTTGATTATTTTACCTTATGTTTTAAATTTTATTTTTATTTTTTAGTTTTCTTTTAAATGTTTTCTTTTTTGGGGTTTTGATTATTTTTGTTTTATAACTAATTTTTCTTTTAGGGTTTTGATTTTATTTTAATTTTTCTTAGCTTTATTTCTTAATTTTATGTGTTATTATTATTTTTTTGTTCATTGTAATGGTTGGTGGTGCTAGAAGAAAAGATTTAGTTTGGAAATATGACACTCAAGCGAAGTAGCAGAAGGTGTGAAAAGAGGTTTATTTTTGTTTGAAATATAAATCTTGTGATAAGAGAATTATTGAGGGCGTTAAGATACTAAAAGATCTCTTAGCTTACACTCATCTTAAGCGTGTAAAAAAGTATTAGATAATGTCAAAAAGAAATGTTTTGAATTTTTGAAAAATCATACAACCTCAAAAAAGTAGTTCCAAAATATCGAGGAAATAATTGGGAATAGCACTTTGATTTTCAACAAGATGGTTCTTAGAGGGGATGTTGTTTTCTTCCTTCTGATAGTGGAGTTTGGGGACCAATGAGTAAATTTGTTATGAATTTGAATGAAGATGTGAATAATTACTCTTAACTCGTAAGTAATTTTTCCTCCAACTTCGATAGCAGAATACAGGAATAGTGTATGGATATTGCAAAATGCTTTTATAAGAATGAAATTCCATTCGACTTGTCGAGGAGTACTTTATGAATTGATATGCTTTGCTTTATTTGAAATTATGGTCAAGTGGTACAAACTTCCCAGCATTTGTAAGCTTCAAATATGGATGTTAGATGAGGAGATAAGGAGGACAACAAAGATGATTGATGAAGTGAAGAAGACATGGGCCAAAATATTAGTTATAATAATGTCAGATGGCTGATTATATATTAGATAAAGGGTCATTATCAATTTTCTTGTGAGCAATCTTTATGATGTTATATTTTAAAATTTTGTTGATGCATCAATTTATGTTAAAGATGCGTAGCTGTTAGTTGAAATGCTTGATCAGGTTGTTAAAGATGTAGGAGAGGTTATAGTTGTTTAAGTGGTCATAGATAATGGAAGTGCCTATAAGGTTGCAGGGAGGATGTTAATGGGGTAAAGGAGACATCTTTGCTAGATTCCATATGTTGCTCATTATCTTGATTTGATAGAAGCTAGAACACTTGCTCCAAAATAAATATGCTTTGCTCAAAGCAAAATTACTGAGCAACTTTATTCATAATCATTATTGGGTGTTAAGCTTGATGTTGAAGTTCATAAATAAAGAAATCTGACAAGTTGTTAAAAGATTTGCTATAGTTTTTTTAACTTTGTAAAGGTTTAAAGAATTGCAACAACCTTTAGAGGTTATTTTTACTTCTGAAGAATATGATAGTTCTTGGGCAAAAAATTGGCGGAGAGCAAATAAAGAAAGTTATAATGAGGGATAATCTTCTTTTTGGTGTGGTTAACTATAATCTTAGATCATGTCTTCTAATAAATATATTGACAATGACTGGTGGTGAATAGGCTCAGGCAATGGGATTCATATATGAAGCTATGAATAGGGAACATAAATAATAAGAGATTTAGAGAATAAGAAGCCTTTTATAAGTAGATATAGGATATTATAGAAGAAAATGAGATTGTCAGCTACATCATAAATTTGCATTTTGTTGTATATTATTGAACCCTCTAATTTCATTATGAGGACTTTTTTGTAGGATATTATTGTATATTATAACTAAAAACTTAACGTTTAAGTTTCTTACATTTTTATATGATAATCATTTCTTTTTTATTCTAATTTGGAATGTAGGTGGACACAATTTGGAGATGACGTTCCTGAATTTAAATAATTTGCAGTCAAAATTATCAATTTTACTTGTTTAACACTCACATGCGAACGTAATTGGAATATTCAAATAGTGTATGACAAAGACGAGAAGCTGATTGACGGTAGGTTGAATGAACAAGTTAAAAATAACAAGTTAGTTTTTATTATGCTCAATAACAAAATTACAAGTTAAAAAATAAACACCTCATGTAGCAACTCGAAGATATGAAAAATAATTTAAAAGGGAAAAAATATAAAATCTAAATTTTTATTTGAACTGGAGCGCAACGGCGCTGTGCTTGTAAGTGTTGCAGCACTAGGGTTGAGAGCACAACGACGCCAAAAACTATCGCTACGGCGTTTGAGTATCTATTTATACAGTAATTCTAATTCGACATGCAGCGCTGCAGTGCTGGGAGTGAGCGCTGCAACGTTAATCCACTATCTTTTTTAATTTATTTTATTATAAATATTCTTGTCACCTCTCCCACCACCTTATTTTCTTAGGCTTGCCGTGCAAGGAGAGGATGGAAGAAAGAGAGGGAAGAGAGAGAAAGGCATTCGGGGCATTTTCATCAATCGATTATGTTCGAAGATTTCGATTTCTTCTAATCGTAATAAGAAATTGAAATTTCATTTTAGTTTTCAATGATTTTGAGTTTGACGGATTTATTATCTCATAAATTGATAAAGATATATTTTTTCCTGATTTATCACATTTTTACTGTGTAATTTTTCGTATACGATAGATACAAATTTTATAAATATTTTGACTGTAATATTATTAAATTTCACTTGGTAAAATGAATGTTATGATTTTCTGAAACTATAGACTGTTATATAGATTTTTCTGTAGTTTATAGAATTGAGCATTTCATGTTACATTTCATACATTAAAATACATTTTATGAAAACGAGAAAGGCTGGTTGTCAGCACTATAAATTAATATGGGTTGGCTTTTAAAATATAATGCCATATACAGAAGGGTGGGCAATGAACTTTCCTTTAAATATAGTTTATGGTGCTATCCTGGTTGTAGCCTGTAATTGATGACTGATTTTGCCGACGGGCAGAGAATGACGACTCTTTATTGATTTAATAAAAGCCATATGTAATGATAATTGATTTGCTGATAAATGATAATTATGATAGATTTGACTGATGACTAACTGGGAAGCAGTTGGGGTTAAAAGACGATAAACACCACATTAAAATTGGATGTCCTGCCTTGTTGACTCATATAATGAAGCATGTGTGCATTGATAGTATTGATAGATAGAACTGTAATGTGCATGGATATCATTGATAGATAAATCATAATGGGTACAGATATTGTATATGGTACATACGATTGGTAATAGATAAAAGAGATGAAACTAATGATATTGATGCATGTAGGTTATGGTTCATTTATTGATTTATGAATGCATTTAGTACGATTGCTTTACAGATTTACTGATTGCTGAATCGACTATCGATTCATTGAATTGATTTCTTGCTTTTGTTATGAATCATTTGGAGCTTTACGGATAATAACTGATCATTAATGAATGATATTGAATGTTATTGATTACATTGACTGAACTGAGCATGCATATTAATTCTTTAAGCCTTGTTTGAAGGTTTTAATGAATTTAAGTTACTGTTGGGCTTTTTAGTTCATTAAATGAATTTTATTGGTTTCAGGTCAGGGAAGGGGTCAAGACCAGTTGGAGTGAGATTGACAAAGATTCTTAGATTTTCCTTTTTATTTTATTGTCTTTTTTTTTTATTCTTTTGCAATCAGGAGCTATGGATGGATAAATGATTGTACTAATCTCCTTGCTATTGTATATATAATTTTGGGAGAATGAATATATTGAAGTATTTTGATGTATTAGATTTTAGATGCTTTTGCTGGATATATATATATATATATGATTTATAGAATTTCTAATAAATGATTAAATGATAAATAGACAATTCTTCTAATTTAGATCTTGGGACGTGACACTTCAAGTTACAAAAATAGATAAATGGTGATGATGGAATTGGTCCTTTGATTATTGATGATGTACAATTTGATAATGAATGGATAACAAAAAATGATGTGAAGAATTTGATTGCCTTTAGTAATGATGAAATTGAAGATATCATTGCTAACATTAAAAGAGAGCTATTGAATTGGGTGTAACTTCTACTGCACAAAAAAAAAAAAAAAACAAAGTGTGGTTGGAGTATAAAAAATTCAAAATGTAATTTAATTATAATTAATTACTTAGTTGAATTACTAATTCGTTATTTTGTTTTAAATTATATTGCATTAAAGGTTGACTGATATATGGAGTAAGAAGAAAATTATAATGATTAAAGAAGATTTTGAATATAAGATGAGACTAAATCACATGATGATAGAATTGTTATATATGGTAATTATTCTAAAGATCCTAAAAGTGATAAATATATTCTTTTTGTTAAAAATTAAATAGTTGTTTTTTTAAAACTACCACACAGTAGCAACTCAAGTTGTAAAAAGTAACTTCCTAACACAAAAATTTTTAGAAAGTAATGAGAAAATAGTAACCAAACATAATTATAATTATAATCTAAAAATAAAAAAGTGAGAAAGATATTCCAAACTGACCTTTAATCTTTCAGCTGCACCATCCATTGTGTCTCATCACCTTCATATTCGTTTTATTTCATATTGTTCTAGTTGTTGTGATATTGATTTCTACTTTACCTGAGTCATTGATTTATTTGCATATCTTGCTCCTCACCCTCTCATAGAAATTCTTCTTTCTATTGGGCAACTTCATATCGTATCTGTTGTTTATTGATCCTGCTCTGCTGGGTGGTGCAGAATTAGAGATGTTAATGATGTATTAATAACTGGATCTAATGCAGTGTTCTCGGTCCTAGAATTCTGATCTGAGAATTTTGACTATACTTGCCTAGATTATATTTAATATGTATATGAAGCAATATTGATAAAAGCTGATGATATTTTTTGAAAGTTATTTTGGATTAGAAACAATTGTAGTTTCTGGAATTTAGAGTGATTAATTCAGAATTTTTTTGTATGAAACGGGAATGTTTTTTTTTTTTTTAATATTTTGTTCTTTTTCCTAATGAAATATCTTCAATGTTGCACTCGCTGTGTATCTTGGCTGGACCTTTGTACAAACCCTGTTTAAGAGTCCTGATCGAGAACACTAAATCCCAATCCCCAGTCTTTTGACTATAATTTATTGTTTGTTTCTTAGTCCTTGGTGCAATGGAGGCTTTCCCCCTTACACTTTTAAAGAATTTGAATTGTGCGGAAGATGAGAACCTTTTTTTAATTTTTTCTTTATTAATTTCTCTTCTTAATTGCTTTTCTTTTTTAGTTCTACAGCTTCAAATTTTGTCATTCAGATGTTTATCTATCAATTCTTTTCTGGGAGATCTTAAAAATTGGACATGCGCTGATTTCTCAGAAGAATGGCTTTCATTTTGTAGTCCGAATTACCCATATCCACATGATAATGCAAGCTTTATGCAATTCTTGCCAGAAATTATGTTAACCTGTCTTTTATAGTTTGGAGCAGCTTGTATGAAACTAAATATTTTGCAGAGCATGTTATTTTATCATTAAGGATACTCATGAATCCATTTTATTGTTGAGGTTGGTATATTCAGTGATTCTTTTTGGTTAGATACTCTTTATGCATTATATTCTAACAAGGGGTTTTTGTAAGTTTATTTATAGGGCCATTTACTAAGAAACTTTTTTTGTAGATTTTATATATGAATGGGTATAACTGAAGTGTTAATTATCTTTTGCCCTTTTCTGATTCCTTTTTGCATTTGCGTTTTTTGTTAAGAAATTGTTTTATATGCCATGGGATCATGAGCGACCCACATGAGGGCGTCATAGAACCAAATGTATAATGTCTCTAGGCTAGTTTCAGCTTCTAGTTAAGTAACATCCTCTTATCTTCAAGGGTGTCACTAGGCTGAAAAGTTTCAGCTTCTAGTTAAGTAACATCCTCTTATCTTCAAGGGTGAACTCCAGGCACTTGAGTTGTGCTTTCTGTTTTTTAAGCAATGACAGGAACAAGAAAAAATATGCAATTAAATAAGTACGAAAAAAAAAACTTATAATTTTTTTCTTGTTGAATTAAAATTGCTGAGAATGCTTGTTATAAGCCCTCATACCAAATAATGCACCCTTCCCTCTTGGACCACTTTGCCCTACCTGTGAATTTTGAAAGAGGAATGCGTTACATCTATTTTATTTTCTATATGCATTTGATTTTTTGTGTCCCGAATCTTAAAGTGCTGATGTGTTGTAGTAAGTTAAAAATTTTATTGCATCTTTAAGTATCATTCTGAATACTTGTTGAGGTTATCTAAATGTTTTGTGGTCGGAGTTTGTTTTTTAAATTTTGCCTTTTTTTTCTTTCAGGAAAAACAAGTAGAGAAGAAGCATAAAAAAGAAAAGAGAGACAGAGAGAAGAGAGGACACAAAGAGAAAAGGGACAACAAAGATCGAATCAAAGATAAAAACAAGGAAAAGAAGGATCAAAAGCATAAAGACAGGAAAAAGGAAAAGGATAGGGACAAAGGCAGGACATCAAAAGACAGAAAAGCTGAAGGTCTATCCCAGGGTCACAATGAGTTACATATCAAAGAAAGCTGGCAGAAGACTGATGAGGGAAACGATTCTAAGTTTGAAGAAGAGTTGGGCAAGAGGACTAAAGATGATGGAGCAGAAAATCCAATGGTTGGGAGCTTTGCAAATTCCATTCAAAGAAAGTTTGAAGGGGCGGGCACTGCTAATGCGTCAGTGGAGAACTCTAGAGTTGCGGCTAGCCGGGTGTTTTCTGTTCAGGTTGGTTCTGTGCAAAGAAGAAACGATAGAAGTGACCTGCCCATTGAAAATTTTGCCATTTCTCTTCAAAAAGAAGCTGAGTATATTTGCACGGAAGCTACAATGGAGAAGGAAAGAAGTAAAATGCATGGCTTTATCAGCGCTACAACTGGCATGGAGAAGGAAAGAAGTAAAATGCATGGAAGGGTCGTCGTTGGCAGGGATACCATGCCAAGTAGAAATCATGGGATATCCAGGTCAACGGAAAGGGTTTCTGATTTGGTTATTAGAAAAACAGGAGGCTCTACAGCTGACATGGAGAAGGAAAAATGCGGTGAAAGAAGTTTGGTTTCAAATTCTGTTGTACCTGGGCCTGACAGGAGGAAAGTTCTTGGTGCAAGAACCTTGGCTTCGAGTTCCCTTGCTACAGCTCAAAGAAGAAAGGATGTTTTGGGCATGCCAGTGGAAAATCTCTCCTCCATTCATGGTAAGACTGAGGTTGTGAGCGCCTCTTCCCTCTATAGTAGAATCGAGGGCATAGATACTGCACCTACAATTGAGAAGGAAAGAGCTAGTGGCGGTGCAATTTTCCCACACCACGTTGTGGAGAAGGATATACCTCAGAAGGTTGAAAAAAAGAATAAAACTCAGGTAAAGAAAGCTGAGGATAGGCAAGGGCACAAGGACGGTGATCATAGTGTGCAGAAGAGTAAAGCGAAGGATAAAGATAGAATTACCAAAGAGAAGAAAAAGGAGGAGAATATAGTGGAGAATGCTGAAGCTATAGTGCATAATAAAATCAGAAACTATGGAAAGAAGGATCAAGTAGATACTCTAAATTGCAAGCCGTTAGCCCCTCATAAAGACAATGCAATTGGTACTGAATGTGTGGATGGAACTATGAAAAAAAGGAAGAACCTCGATATGAATGGCTATATAAAAGGTTAGTTAGTTGCCCTCTACTTCTAACAAATCTGTCTGAGCAATGTGGTTCTCTATATGCAGTGACTGGTTTTATCTTCTGTCATTTTGTCCTGTAATTCACAGAAAATGATGAACGGCCTGGCAAGATACCAAAGCTGACTTCAGCATCCCAATCTCTGGTGAATGGCAGGCTATCGGAATTACATCTCACGGCTCCATCTAGCATTTTCTTGAAGAGTGGAGCCATAAATAACTTGAGACCAGATCGATTATTAGAAAATAAGGAAAGAATGATAAATGGCAATGCAATTTCGCAGCATCCCCCACTTGAACTCAAGCCTCCAGCTTCTGGAGGCCCTACTAAGAACTCTGATGTTTCTTTGGTCTTATTACCTCACCCTGATTCCAAGTATCTAAGCCAGATCTACACCGTTCCGAAAATGGTGGAATCACCCGAGTCTGATGACCAAGAATGGCTTTTCAACTTCCATGATTCGTTGCAGAAGTCTAAAACAGAGCTTAAGGCTGAGAAAATACCCCAGGTATTTGCCGAGGCAATGCGGATTGATTCAGCTGATATATTAGCTCTGCCATATGTAGTTCCATTCTGATGCTTCTTCCTGATGTCTAGAGACGGTGATTTCTGTTTTCTTTGGTGCTGCCTTCACTTGTTTCTATTCTTTCAGTTATGTGTCTTAGGGTTTTATAAAGGAAGTTTGTGTCACCTGTGCTAGCATTCTCTTGGCAATACTAATATTGCATTGAAGAACACACCTTGGAAAGCCTGGAGTGGTCTTTACCGATTACATCACAATTTTGATTTTTATTTGTAAATCTTTTTTATTAGAAGAAAATGTACAATAGAAAAGAGATAAAATAGGCTATTGTTATTCATTTAAAGCATGCTCTGCATCAACTTCTTGATTTTTATTGATCCAAGCTGCTCCATGGCAGCAGAGCAGCTCCTGTAAGTTTCTGATGTTTTGGGAAATGCTCAAGTGACACATGCATCTGATATGTGAAATATGATAACGGTGGTGCTTCAGTTTGATTCTAATTTAGGCTTCGTTTGGGATAGCTTTTTATTACTTGGCTTTTCAAACTACAACCATAATAACTAGCTGGTTGTTATTTTTTCACTGTTTCCAAAAAATAAATTGTACTAAAAAGCTATTTTTTATAATAATTTAAAAAAATTATTCTCTTAAATTATATGCTAATGTATATAGAAATTGTAATACCTTAACTTAGTAGGGCATCTTATAGACCTTTTCATCAGTATGATATCATATTAAATAAGATTTTATTTGGGATAGTTTTTTATTATTATTTTTTCGTTATTTTAAAAAAAATTTGTGATAAAAAGTTGATATAAAAAGCAGTAAGAAAATTGTATCAAATAAATTCTAAACTCGAATGTGTTATAAAATTAGTAAGAAATGATTATATAATCTATTAATTTTAAAAGTATGACTTGTCAATTTCAATTAGAGCTGAATCTGAGCAAAAATTTAGGTTTTGTTTGTAATTGTGTTTTTTACTATTTTTTAAAGTAGGTATTTAATATAAAAATTTCTGCTTCAAAAAATATTTGTATTAAAAAATTATTTTAGAAAATAATAAAAATATACTAGAATTAATGGGTTAATGACGTACCATCTTTTAATTAGGATCAATTGGGGGATGGCTGAATTGTAACTGGGCAGAGTAATTATATAGATATCTTTTACAGCTTCTACTAAGTTTGCAAGGAAATCTTTCGATAATTAGAGAAAAGATATGATGATTATGAGAAGGGAATGAAGAACTTTATGAAATAGATATAGATTGATTATAACTAGAATTTCAAATTTTATTTTGGTGATAGCTTCCTTCGTTTCTTGTGATTTCTCTCTTTTTTCCTCTTCTAATTCTATTTTGCCTCTTTCTTTCTTTTTTTTCTTTAATTGCACTTCTTAATAGAGAATTATGAGAGAGAGAGAGTTGCAAACTAGCTGATTAAAACTAATTATAACAAGAGAGGCGGAGTCAACCTTCTTAGGAGAGAGAGAGAGAGAGAGAGAGAGAGAGAGAGAGAGAGAGAGAGAGAGAGAAAATTATCCTTTGAATTTTTAATATGCACTCATTTTATTCTCATTTTTTAGGTGTTTAAATGTCTCTCTACTCACCAAATCTTCATTGAATTAATCTTTTTATTAGCTTCCTATTAACCAATAGAATCTAGGGTTGATGATGAGTGGCTAGGGCTAATGAGATGAAGCTAGGGTTAAAACTTACCGGTTAAAAGGAAGTTGGGGTTGTTAAGTATGTGTTGATTATAAGTCAAGTAATGCTCATGACTTATGTGAGGGGAATCTATAGTTTCCAATTGTTAGTACTTGAGATGGAGTGACTTCATTTTGAGGTAGTGCTTTTAGAAGGCAATTCATGAAGCTTAGATAAAGAAAATTGATCGGATGCAACTTAGGGAGTAAATTCATGATGGATTGAAACCCGAGTTCACTATTGATCAAGTGGGTGCATTGAGATTTAAAGATCGATCATTTATTTTAGATGATGTTGGAGTTCAACATAATATAGTTCATAAAGCATATGTTAATATATATTCTATTCATCAAGGGAGTATAAAAAATGTATCAATATCTCAAGTAGTTCTTCTAATGACTGGGTATGAAGTAATGTGATAAAATTTGTAGCCAAGTGTTTAGCTTATCAAATGTTCAAGGTGGAAGATCGAAGAATTGGTTGTTTGTTGCAATCTCTTCCTATTTCAAAGTGAAAGTGCGAAAGATTACTATATACTTTGTAATTAGCTTACCTAGATTGAAATAAGAGCATGATACAATTTGAGTTATAGTTGATATACTCACTAAGATCACGTACTTTTTACTGATTATGTATAAATTACTTAATGAAAAACTAGCAAAGACCTACAAAGACAATGTTATTTGACTATATGGCATTCCGAACATCATTATATCAGGTTGAGATGGAAGATTTACGTTGAGAATAAAGTCTAAGAAGCTTTGAGTAAAAAGTTAAACTTAAATACTATGTTTCACTCTTAGATAGATAATTAGTTAGTGTGTACTATTCAAACAATAGAAGATTCATTATGAACTTGTATTCTTGACTTTGGAGATATCTAGGAAGATCACATTCCAACTATGAACTTTGCATACAAGGACAAATTTTGATCTAGCATCAGCATGGCGCCGTGTGAGCCACTATATGACAAGTGTAAATCTCCTTTGTGTTTGTTTGAGAAAGGTGGAGAAAACTCTTAGAATCTCAACTGATTGATCAAGCTATCAAGAAGATTCATCATATTCGAGAATGACAACATCAATTCAAGAGCATTAGAAGAGATACATTGATCCTAAACATCGAAGTATTGAATTTAAAGTTCGAGATCATATTTTTGTAGAAGTGTCACCTATGTTTAGAGTAACAAGATTTGGCAAAATAAAAGCTTCAGTCTCACTTCATTAGACAATTTAAATTAATTAAGAAGTTGGCAAAGTTTCATACCATTTGACCCTTCCTCGAGACTTATAAGAGTACATATTTTCTATATCTATTTACTATGATGCTAATGATTCTCATATAATTCAATTCGAGTCACTATTAATTCAAGAAGATTTGAGTTGTAAAGAGATACCATCGCATATTTTATAATGAGAGGTTCGATGGTTTCATCTTTGATCTAATCCCTTTGTCAAAGTGCTTTTGAAAGAACCAATCAAAATAAGAAGTAACAACTTGGCATATAGAAAGAGAGATGATCATGAAGTATCCATAGCTATTCATGTGGCTCCAACTGAATAATCTTGGCCGGCTCTCTCTCTCTCTCTCTCTCTCTCTCTCTCTCTCTCTCTTTTCCTATCATCCTGAATCCTTAAAAAGCTAATCAAAATAACCAAATTATCATGAACTGTAAGTTAGAAGGAGCTAAGAAGACATTATTCTACAACACAAAAAGAAAAGAATACTCTGCTATTGATCAGAAGGCTTTTGTTGCAGAAAACTGACAGATTACTTGTTTAAAACCATAAAGCAAAAAAGTAAGAGCCTTATTAAATCAACATACGAGTTCACAACAGTCTCCTTCTCCAGCTTGAATTATTGTACAAAATAAGCTTCCATTATTCTCTCTGCAGAAAAGCACTGTAACTATATCCAGATATCAGAAGTGCAGTCCCCTCCTGGGTATCTCATCTCATGGGCAAGCGAGGGGCCGTCAGGTTCAAGTCCAAAGTCGACGAAGAAGTTTGGATTCAGCTTCAGCCCTCCCTTCTCAGTGTCGACGTCGATTTGAATCATGTGGGCACCTTTTTGCACAATCTCAGGGTAGAATTGCTTGTCCCACACACTGAAGAGGGAGTTCGTTGCATACAGTCTCTTTCCATCGAGGCTCAGCTGGATCATTTGGGGGCCTCCTCGGAGCCGGTTTCCCTGGTGAAGCAAGAACAAGGACTATCAGCTTTATCTAGGAGTTTGATGAGTTTTGTTCTGTACGAGAGACAAAAGGAAGAAAACTAACAGCTTGGTTTGTTGAAAAGTAAATATCATGTGAAGACACTATAACAAAAAAGCGCCTGCTTTCATTTTTTTTTTTTTTGCAGCTCATTTGTGAAGAAAATGAACTATGAAGTATAATCCATTATAGTACTTTGATCAACAAATGAAACAACAAGACCAAAAAGTTAATTTATATTTAAACATCTTAACTTCAAGTTTTCACCAAACAAAACAGCCATGGAGTTGAATCCAAGCCAGGAAAACAAAAGAGCGATTATGAATGCAGCTAAATCAAATAAGGCTTCATTTGATCATTGAAACTTGCCATCCTTCAAGAACAACAAGAATGCCCTATTCATACATCAAATGATAACAGTAAAAAATTTTGAATTAGGATATATTGACTAAAAAATGATTAGGATGGTTCTTTAAATTTCTTAGATCTATTTAGAGATTATTAATTACCAATTTATTACAATCATCTCAAAATAGATTCAAGCGAAAATTCATTATGACTAAAATTTAGATTAGCCTAAATTTTTTCCTTTTTTTATTAGATTTAAATGAGAATTTGACTTTTAACATGGCACAATAGAGAAAAAGGACTCATGTAGTTGACCCCACATAATGGGATAAAGGCTCGATGTTGTTGATAAGAAAGTTTAATTACGAAGGCAACTGTTTTAGACAGAATGCTATATGAAAACAACCATAGGTCAGGATTGTGCTGCCAACCTTAACTTCAGGCACGTCGAACTGCGCTTCGGCTCCATCCTCTGCAATGTAAACTATATCACTTCCTTTCTGAATCAATCCTCCTGCCCACACCTGCCCGGTGAGCACAGGCTTTCTAGGATCTTCAATGTTATATTGCCTGATATCCCCATGCAACCAGTTGACAAAGTAGAGGTATCTGTCATCTAATGAAATTAGGAAATCAGTTATGAGCCCAGGCATCTCTGGAAGAATCCAGTTCTTCACCTTAAGTGGTTCCACAGATATTACCACCTATGAAACAAAATATTATTAAATATAGAGCCTCAATTGTCCAATGCTTCTTAAACAAGGGGATACTGTAATCGATCAGAATGGATAGATTCACCTCATGACTCCATGATCCATCTGTAGTCTTGAAGAACCTGACCATGTTACTGGTCAGAGCACACCCGACAAAGCCCGTGTCTTTGGATGGGTCGTGTAAGAACCTAATCTGGGAAAGTGAAATCACACTTTTAGCAGGTAAATTTTATGAAGAATCTCATCTCTATTGAAAAATCAAACTCTGTACTTACTTCTAATGGCAGGAGCCCAGTATCACCAAGGTCCAAAGTCTGCTTCAGTTCACCATCAGACCAGTTGTAAACATGGAGATGCCTCCCGTAGAGTCCATTGGCAACATGGTCAAGGTTAAATCCTTTACTAAAGGCTGAAGGGGCTCCCCATGATGTACTGATCATTGTATTGTGTCGAGGTTGATACCAGTAATCATATCCGAATAATGGGCTATGACCTGGTTTCTCCCACCTGGTTAGCAACTTTCCATCAAATTGGGATAATATGCATTCATAATTAAAAACAGAATTTAGAAGATAACTTTGAATACGGATCTCGTCAAAAAGTCTAATGGCTCATTAGGTTGGGTATTTTGTTTGGATAAAAAAGCTTGAGTTTCTTTTCAAAAAATCTGCTATGAAGAAGCTACCTATTGAGCAAAGTTTAGGAACTGCTTCATAAAGCTTACTGAAAACTTCTCAAACAATAACTTGATATCGTAATATAAATTATACAAATTATTTAGAAATTAAATATAATACATAAACAAGATAGAAAAGGTCATGTAAGGAAACATCATCACCTTCCTTTAATATTGAAATCAGAATCCAGTAGGAGAAAACCACTCCCAGCTGCATTGCCATCTTTGTCACCAAGGCAAGACACCAAAATGTCACCAGATGCAAGGCAATGAGAGGTGTGAGGATATGCCAGTCCAGTTTCCCGCACAATATCCTCAGGCTCAACTACCCTATGTAATGCGGGAGCCTTTGGATCTGTTGCAGTATCAATAACATAAATGCGACCAGATCTGACAGCATATAGGCCATGTGAATTGATCAGATCAAGAGTCAAGAAATAGATTACAGAAGATAAGCTGAGATGAGTGGTCACAAATCTGAAACAATTGAGGAATGATTTTGTAAGAGAGAAAACTAAAGCGCACAACTTTGAACTTACAGCAATGAAGGCAAGATTAAATAACGCCTGTCAGTTGATGGATCACCATGGCAGGAGCTGCAAGCATTCCAGCCCGAGTGATGCAGCTCATCACCGACATATGGGGCAGGAAGTCTATGGATGATTTGCAAATAGGTTGGGGAGTTAGGATCAACATCCACTGTTGCCAAGTAATCAGGCTTGCCCTTTTCATGAGTTCCTGAATCACATACAATTGCTTAATAGATGAGCTTATGAGAACATCACAACACATCACTACCAGGTAGAATATGTGCTAATATAAAAGACCAAAGAACAGTAAAGCATGATAGAATGTCATATTTAAACCCTAATATCTAATTTAGGATAATGGGTTATCACTCATAAAGAATTTATATTTACTAAATTAACATATCTTTTAATTATCCAAACAAAAATTCTACTAATTTTCATTTCTTCCCGACATAACTAACATACTTAAGTGCTACTAAACATCCATAATTCTAGTTAGAATATACTTGACTCCTAATTAACTAAGGTAAACAGTTGAACCAATCACTCTTGCTAATCAATTACCCTTACTTAATTATCAATACTAAATAAAAATAAATAATCTTAATCAAAATCATAAACTTTAAAATTATTCTAAACAATAGTTAATTACAAATAATTTTATCTAATTAATTAATTAATTAATTAGTTTAATGATCCCAAGATTTAAATAGCATAAATAAACACTAATAAAACCTTAGCAATCTAACTAAAATTGTAATAATCCTAATCAGTTAAGTAAATATTCAATTATCAATTACTCTAGTCAACTATTCAATAAATTAATTATCCTAAGCCTATTTATCATGTTTAAGCACTAAATAAAACCTTAATGGTCTTAATAACTCATAATTAGCCTAATTAAATAACTAAGCAAATCAAAACTCAATGATCATCATCAAAACCCGATTAACCCAAAATTAGCAACCTAATAATCCAAATGACCCAAGCCTTCTCCAAAACAAGTGAAAACAACCTTATGAGTGCTTTAATGAATTATGATAATATCCAACTTTATCTCCAATGCAAGAAAGAAAAAACGATTATCAGCATTTTTTAACTCAAGTAGATGAGTTTAAAAATAAAACATAGAATAAGAAATAGAAGAGAATCCAAGAAAAGATCTTATTTTTGATTGGTCAAGAATAATCATTGGTTCTAGTCAATACTTATCATCCAATAGAACCGACTCTGCTACCAAGAGTCTGCAAAAATTGGCAATCTTAGAATAAGCAAAGCTTCCATGCATTTATCAGGTTACAGTGCGTTCATCTTGCATGATATTAAATAATTTATTGTATTATGAAATATTAACATTTCTCATGAAATATGAATGTAAAGAATTCCAATAAGTTTTACTAACAGATAACAACAATCACTAGCTTTATTGGCATAAAAATCCCTTAATTTTCAATTTGAACTCAAAGCTAATCTGATATGAAGCCCCGTTTGATTGCTAGAAATTCAAGAACATATTTTTGAAAACAATGAAATTTGCTAGTCCCTTTGGTCCAGTGTAGCTGAAAATCAACATTGAGTTTAAGATAAAAAACCCTCTTAAAATTCCCTCAAATATAATGATTTTAATTTCACAAACAAAATGAATGAAATGGAATCTCACTTTACAGAACAAGATTCTATCTACGAAGCAACCAAATCAGCAAAACACAGGCGATTGTACCAACTGACAAGCGGGCACCAAAGTTGTATGTAAAGGTGCACGAAAAATGCTGAGTTAAGCAAGTAAAAAAAAAAAAAACCTTTTCATTTGCTAATAGCTCATGTTGAGCTCACTAAGAAGCTTATGGTCGATTCATTTGTTAAGCAAACGAGCTGATATTGAATAGACTCATAAGTTTCAATAGCATCCTTAACCACTAATACTCTAGTAGTCGAAGGACATAACAAGCTAGGCGTAGTAATGTCTACCTTTAGAGGATTCCCAAATAATATTACTAATATATAAGTTTGGCTTTGATTTGAGTGAAATAATGCACACATGAGTAATAGAGGTTGCATGCTTCACATTAAAATAAGGAGTTCATTTTAAACTTTTCACAGAAAAAAACAAAAACACAATAAAACTTAATAAAATTTTATTGTAGAAGTCTATACCAAAATTTGATATAGACTTCCTACCAAAAATCTTACAAACATAAAATGTGCAACCAAAATCCCCAATGAAGAAATGTCAAGATGGAATAAAAACCAAGAAAACTTCCACGAATCCTCCATACGAGGTTAGCCAAATGAAAATTTACCAACTACTGAAAACTCAAAAACATATTCTAGTGCAACAACTTTCAAATTCCTCATCAAGTAACATCAAATCCAGCTTCCAGCTAAAAGTAGAAGACATCTTAATGCCAATAAAGCATGGGAAGCATATTTACAATGAAAGCATCAAAAAAATATTTTAGTTGTGTGAAGGTTTGAGGAGCTTTCTTCCCAAAAGGGATAGAGAGGTTAGGTTGAGCTGCAGCCTTCAAAAGTCAAAGCACAAGAATAACAATTAATCATCTTCAAAGTATAAAAAATAGACAATATGAGATGAGAGACGCCGAAGTACACTGATTTCAGTGTCGGTCTGAGGTTATGAATCATTGAAAACTAGCAGAAACCAAATTCATGAAAAATGAGGTGATGAAAGATTTGTTGATAGCCAAATCTTTCAACCAACAAACCAAGGTGAGCTGTGTAACCCTTGGTATATTAACTAATTAACAAAATAAGTAGAATGATTAATAAAATATTAATTAATAATGATCGAACTAGCCCAATTAATAAGGATAAGCATTAATTACTAGTTAACATTAAACATGCTAATTAGCAGTACATTATTATAGATATTTAACTAAGTATAAATTATTAATATATTCCTTAATTTTGTATGAATTTTATAATCCAAGTAATATTTGGTCACTCAGCTAACTCACATTAGTATCAGAGTAGTACAACAAATGGAAATATTGGTATCATCAAACAAACTTGCCCTTAACAAAAAAGCTCAATATAACACAATAGAGAACAACCTAGCAAAATATAGAACCTACCTAAAAAGGAGTTACCTTCAATTTCTATAAGAAAAATGAAGAATTAAATGTTGATTCTCAAGGCCAAACCAATAAATACACCTACAGATTCAAACTGAAATGATCCTCCGTGAAGCAAGAGGAATAAAAATGACCTCTTCAAAAAAATAAAAATAAAAAAGGAAACTTCACATTGAAGATCACCGCAATAGCTCGTGATTCAAATTCAAGCTCCCTTCCTTTTCCTTCATTCGCTTTGATCGGAGATATTCCGATCCCCAGTTCATATAGCTCGAATCAAACATTACCGCCACAAACCAGGATAAAAATATCTAACCCAAATGTTCTCTAAACTAGGCAACTAAAAACTGAGCAAACCAAGAAAGAAAGAGAGATTGCAAGCTAGTTCACCATTATAGACACAGGTAACGTAGATCAAGGCCTCGCGAGGCCCTTTCATGGCATCAAGCGGCGAGGCATAGCCCGGACCCTTCACTTCCTGCGCGCAGCAAGTCTTTCCCTCTCCTTCTGTGGCCACCGCCTTGTCCACTTCCACCGCTCCGGCCATCTTTCGTTCTTTTACGTTGCTCCCAACAAAGATAATGTCACGAGATGAGAAAACGGACGCCTTTGGACTGATCCAAAAAGCAGTGTTACAAAGATGGGACCTTTATGGGTATTTAACAACAGGGCTGACAGAGATGACGATGAAATGGTCCATAATCCATATCCAAACGAAGTCTATGGATTAATAAATACAAAAGTATTAAAAACAAATGCAATCGGAATTAATAGCTCATTGAAGTTTTTATTTTTTTGGATATTTAGGTCAATTAAGGCAAACTCACACACACAACGCATACACAAAAATTCGAACGCAAGACCTCTTAGTTAGAAGCCTAAGTTCTCAACCAACAAGTCAAGGTGAGCTGTGTCTCATTGAAGTCATTAAAGAAATCAAAATTGACTTCTCTTTGGACTCAATAATTATGGCAAAAATAAGAAAAAAATTTCTTAAAAAAGAATAGGCAATATCACTAACAAAAAATTAAAAACTCCAACCCACCTCATTGTTAACAATAAGTTATTAAGAAAGAAATAAACCAATATTATAGGCATTGCCTTATTCTCCTTCCCCCTTCTCTCTATAGCCACCAACCCTTTCTTCCTCTCTCTCATAGCCGTCAAACGTTTTAATTTCTATTTCTCATAGCCATCAATAGAGAAAATTCTTAACTTTCCTTCTCTTTCTATGGAACACTTACATCAAAAGATAACTATTCTAAGTCATATATTTTTTCACTACTCTTGTTGTGGGCTAGAAGATTCGCGACGGTAGAGTTAGTAAAATTTTCATCTTAGCGATACACGAATATCCAGCACACAAACAAAAAGAAAAAAGTAAAATACCCAATCTTTTTTATGTGGAAAGCCCGAAGAGGGAAAAATCACGGGGCCTCGACCAGATGAAAATATTTCACTAAATTTGAGTGAATTACAAGGGTTGACCCGTCCCTCGACTTAGAGGTGGTCAAATTACAGTGGCTTAGAGAGTTAGAGCAGAATCTGGCGATGTTTGGGCGGAAGTCCGACGGCGTCCGGACAGAAGTTCAGCTAACGAGGAATGATCCGACAAAGGTCGGGCTGAAGTCCAGCGGTGGTCGGCGGCCGGGTGGAAGTCTGGCGGTGGTCGGCCGGGGGGGGGGGGGGGGGGGGGCGGTGGTTCGACGAAGGTCGGGCGGAAGTCCGGCGGTGGTCGGCAGCCGGGTGGAAGTCCGGAGGCTGTCGGCCGCCTGGCGGGGGTCTGACGAAGGTCGGGCTGAAGTCCGGCGGCGGTCGACAGTCGACGACCGGGAGGTGGTCAGACGAAGGTCGGGCTGAAGTCCGACGGCGATCGGCGGCCAGGTGGAAGTCCGGCGGCCGGGCGATGGTCCGATGAAGGTCGGGCTGAAGTTCGGCGGCTGGGCGGTGGTCTGACGAAGGTCGGGCTGAAGTCCGACGGCGGTCGGCGGCCGGGTAGAAGTCTGGCGGCGGTCGGCGACCGGGCGGTGGTCCGACGAAGGTTGACGAGGGTTCGCCGGTGGTGGCTTTTAGCCCGACCTTAGTCGGACCACCGTCCGGCCGTCGACCCCCGCCAGACTTCCACCCGGCCGCCAACCACCACCGGACTTCCACACGGCCGCCGACCACCACCGTACTTTAGCCCGACCTTTGTCGGATCATTCCTCGTCAGCTGAACTTCTGTCCGGACGCCGTTGGACTTCCGCCCAAACATCGCCAGATTCTGCTCTAACTCTCTAAGACACTGTAATTTGACCGCCTCTAAGTCGAGGGACAGGTCAACCATTGTAATTCACTCAAATTTAGTGAAATCTTTTCATCTGGGTGAGGCCCCGTGATTTTTCCCTCTTCGGGCTTTCCACGTAAAAAAGATTGGATATTTTACTTCTTTCTTTCTGTTTGTGTGCTAGATATTCGTGCATCGCTAAGACGAAAACTTTACTCACTCTGCCATCGCGAATCTTCTAGCCCACAGCAACTCTACTTCATTGTTTTTCATATTATGATATAGACATCAAGAAATAACAAAGTTCTCTCATTGTCCTTTTCCCCATCGGCTGAAGTTATCAACAATAGTGATTAGTATGTTTTGGTGGATTGGATTATGTTAAACTTTTAATTAGTTCAACTTGTATGTTTTAATTTTTTTTGTGCATGTAAATTCGACTTAATTGGATAAATAACTTAAATCATTTAGGCTTGGTTAATAATATTAAATGGATGTCATTAAGTTGAATATCATAAACCTTATGTTCTCAAGTATTGGATCCTTTAACATTATTTCAGATATTAAATTGAGATTTTTATTTGTAGGGCATTGGAGTTGAGTTCTATGTGACACTTTCTGTTGAATATTAGGCTTATTTGGAGCATTGTGTCACTCGCTAGAAATAAATAATAATTATGTATTAAGAGATAAACATACCCATTTTTTGTTTGGGGCACTATCCTTTTTGCTTGTATT
Organism: Dendrobium chrysotoxum; assembly: GCA_019925795.1. NCBI lineage: Eukaryota > Viridiplantae > Streptophyta > Magnoliopsida > Asparagales > Orchidaceae > Dendrobium > Dendrobium chrysotoxum. The sequence continues at coordinate 7,965,362 of CM034297.1, read as the reverse complement.
ATATTCATTGATATCATAAGTTGCCAGTCTTTCTTTAAACAACATTTATTATCTTGTATATGTTATAGATCTTGTCATTGCTCATAATGAAAGTATCATATAGTACATGCAATCTTACCTTGATTTATTGATGTGATCTCTTATCTATTTAATGTGTTTCTTGTTGTAGATAATTTGATTTATATATCTTAATTCTTTTAAGTGCATAAATTGATACTCTTGTTATAAATTATATTGGTTATGAAAAATTAAAATTTATCATATTGATTATATAAAACCTGCTAAAATTTATCTGTAAAAGCATACACATTGTATGCCTATATGTAGGTTGGTAGAGTCTTATTGGATATTAGCTAGCTATACTGATGGGCTCACAAAGTGACGACTCTATATAAAATATTTATATCTCTTTGAGTTGGTGTTTACCTTCCTAATGCAAAGTGTTTGAAGAACTAACTATAGTTATATACATATAAATATATAGATATATAATTAGACATGAGTGGAACAATAAATAATTAATGGGTTATATTGAGATATGATGATATCTAGCAATATTGTATGTGCATAAAATTGATTGGCATTGCATTAATTACAAGTTCACATGCACCTTTGTAATAGTAGCATATTAGAACCGTTGTAGGAATCATTATGTGATATTGTTGCATGGATATATTGATTATTGCTTTATACCCCTACCTATTAATTTGGTTATATTACAGGTCCCATTTCTTTACCGTTTATGCTTTAATAGATAGGTTTCTTATTAGGTTTGAGTTATCAAACTAACTCGTTAATGTCTCTTTTTATATTAAGTCTTGTCATAGTGCTTAGTAGACCACCACCACAAGAGAAGACCCATCAATGGTAGAGTATTTTTGGAATTTTTTATATTTTATATTTTATATTAAATTATTATGTATTTTATTTTGAGGGTTGGGTAGTCTCTCTCTCTCTCTCTCTCTCTCTCTCTCTCTCTCTCTCTCTCTCTCTCTCTCTCTCTCTCTCTCTCTCTTTGTATTTCCTTTTCTTGTAATAGTCCTATTATGTTGGTATACTGTTATTTGGAACCAATATTAATGAAATAAAAATTATGTTTCTCTCCCATTATTTACTTTGATATATTATGTTATATTACTTATTCATACGCTTTCGTTGACTCGCCCAATGAGTCACTGCACATCCCAGGAGGTCATGGGCAATGGCATCTCCAATATCACCTTCACTTTGTCAGGGTTCATCTTGATCCCTTCCAAGGTGACTAGGAAACTTAGGAATTTGTCTGAGTCTACTTCAAAGAAACACTTTATTGAATTGAGTCACATATTATACCTTTTTAGAGTGCTAAATATTTCTATGCATTAGTAAGTTTCTCTCATATTATTCAGGCCATAAGGCATCACCTTATAGTAGTACAATATTTCCCATATTATGAAAGATGTATTCTCACAATTATTGAAATACAACTTAATTTGGTGATAGCTTGGGAATACATTGATGAAGTAAATCACTAGAAATCTAACTACCAAGTTAGCCAATGAGTGAATCTTGAGAAGTGGGTTTCTGTTCTTTGGACATGCTAAGTTAAGTTCATGCAGTCCACACACATCCTCTATTTTTCACTTATCTTCTAAACCATTATAATATTGGAAATCTAGTTAGGTTATTAAAGTTCCCTGATAAAGTTGACATGTAAAAGCTTTGCGGACCTCCTACTTGATGAATTTGGCTAGAATGGTTGTAGCCTTTCTTATATTCTACTTGATAAGCCTAACCTTCTACTTACATTTAGTATATGGCAGGTGACTTCAATATTTATCCTCAACATTTTAACTGCAATCTAAGCAAACATGTTGAGGTTATCCCTGAGAGCTTGGATGAGTTGGCCTAAGTGCCCTGGATTGAAAGACAAGCATATTCACAGAGTTCACTCTCATCAAATGTATTAACAACCCCCCCCGACTTTGATTTCCTAATCTCCAACCAGAAACTTGATCACATTGTGATGTTGAGATGAACATCCTGAAAGTATTCATGAGTTGTCGCTTAAAGATCGGATTATTAGTGGTAGGCGTATCCACCACTATGAAGTTGGCCTTCATTGTATACTAGCTCTTTCTCTAGCCCCAGGCGACATGTAGGGCAATCATGCCATCAATCTCTTGCCTCTCACTTGAGAAATCGTTGAAAAAACCTACAATGAGGTGAGTTAGGATCATAGTTTGTTCTTTTTATCCTAAATATGTTTTAAAATTTATTGACAGGACTCCCTGTATCAATGTGGATGTTGTCAATCTGCTGTTGGTGACCAATATAATGACCACCATGGCGCCATTGAAGGATTCCCACTCTCTGGCCTTTCCACATTGATGAAGGTGATTAGTCAACTTCTATAGTGAGATATTGCTTAAGACTCACCTCATGGGATGTCTTTACTTTGTCTCCTCGGAGAATGGTAGACACCAACCCAAAAATGTGGATGACACGAGCAGAAATAAGCTTATTTCATTGGCTTTCTACAGGTTGTTTGCTTGCTCGCCTACCTGGTTTCACTAGAATGAACTCTTTAAGCTCTCTTGCTTTTACTATATCCTCCATAAGGCCTCATGGGTGCTAACATTTCTTCGTGTGATGCCCATTATTCTTGTGGAATGCCTAGAATTTTGAGGTATGCCCCTCGTGTGGGGGCCTATTAACCTCATCAAAATTTTAAAATTTCAGCATCGCCATCATTGCTGGTTGCCGACCGCTAGTCATTAGCCACTACCATTGTTGGACTTTACATTGCATTTATTTTACTTCAAACTAAATAAAAAAATATAATTACTTGCATTTATTTTACGCTCATCTAAATAACTCTAAACATTATAATTACACTATATTTCGTTTACATTACTTTTTTTATCCAACCAAATAGTCCCTAAAATTTTACAAGCATGTCTAACTTCATCATGAAATAAATTCATCGGATTTTATTTATAAAAAATACTCAAGAAGATAATATTTTTTAGCCAATACTAATCATACACCATTAATTTTTTTAACGGATGATATCTAACTAAAATATCATAAAAACTTATGAATTTAGGTAACTAGCTATTCCTCTTAGACTAGATCGATTTTCATTTAAAAATTTTTATTATCGAATCTAATTGATTAAAAAAAGAAAAAAGAAATACATAAATAATTTTTTACCATTTAACTCTTGGCGTGCACACTCACCTTTAGGGGTGTCAAAATAAGTCAAAGGGTCTGATTTGGGTTCGATCCGAAATTGACCCAACCTAAATCCGATCAATCTTAACTAGACCCGCTTAATACACATGTCAAAAATGCGGATCTGAACCCAACTTGCTAGCAATCTGAATGACCCGAACCCAACTCGATAATCCATTTTGATTTTAATTTTTTATAGCTTTTTAAAAAAAGATTTTAGATTAATTAATAAAAAATAAGACGATCATACCAGCAAATAAGAAAGAGAAAAATATAATTTAAATGTGTCATTTTGAGTCAAAATCAGATTAGCGAGTCAACTCAAACCCGACCTGTTAATAAATGGGTTGGAATTCCTAACCCGAACCTGACCTGTTTATTAAACGAGTCAACTCAAGCTCGAGTGTTGACAGGTCAAATCATTTTTTTGCACCCCTACTAACCCTTAAGATCATGCTAACTCTCTCCCTCTTCCTTCTCAAGTGCGACTTAGACACCCCAATTGTTTTCTTGCTATTTTTTTATTGATTTTCAAAAAATTATGTGTTGGAAAGTTGCTTTCTACAACCATAATAATGAAATTGCTTTCTCCATAGTAACTTCACAGTCAATTTTATAAAACACAGCATCCGTCTCAAACAAATCCTCAACGATTGGTTGGCCATAAATAGGGTTCTAAATTAATTGAGCCAAGCTCAATCTTACAATTTTCAAATTAATTTATTTTTTTATTGAGTTCAAGGCAAATTTGAAAAGGGCCCAAGTTTTGAAATATTTGGTTATATTTTGGACAACTTTATCGCTACTTTGCTCTTCAAATAATGACCATCATTTCGTTTGGCAATTGCTTTCTTGTTCTCTTCTCACTGCTTATTAAAAATTTTTGTGATATAAGGTGTTTTTTACAATCAGTCACTAAGTTGTTTTCCTCATAACAATTATAAGGCCGACTTTATAAAAAGCTATAATTGTTCTAAACAAACTCATAATCAAACTTATATTTTAGTTTTCTTATCCAATTCGAGTCGAAATCAAGATTAAATCAAGCCTAATTGACTATTTAAATATATAATTTAATTACAAAACATAATTAAGTTTAAAAATTTCAATAAACTTTCGTATAGTTCATTACGTGTTATTAAATTGTTTGACGAAATGTAAAAATTAATAAGAAAATTTTTAAATCTACCTATCGATATATTTATTTGATATTTTCACAATGAAAAAAAATTGAATTAGAATATCTATCCAAAATTCGATTGGGATAAGCTTAAAAACATATCAAGTATTTTTTAAGATATTTATTACGTTAAATACATATAAATTTTATTTTTGAACAGTTAAGGGCATCAAATGCAGATCATATGGGACAAAAACGTTCCATCGACCAACGAGCCACAGGTCGATCCACGAATACATATAAATATGTAAATATTTTATTATTTTATCATATATTTTAACTTTATCTAAAAAATTAAAGTTACATAATAATAATAATAATAAAAGAAAGTTACATATTTTTCTATCATATATAAAAATAATTTTTAAAAAATATATATATAAATTATAAAAATATAAATTAATAAGATAAAATATATCATTAAATTTTTTTTTTACAGCCATAGCAGCAGGAGCTTGCAGCTCTTTGTGCACTGATCGATTTGTTCACTTCGACGATGCCGGATTCATATTCTGTGTAAGAAGATCGAAAGCAAGACCAAGCGATCGGCGTCGGCCAAGAGGAGAACGATGGGGAGGATTTTAATTTGCGTTGCATTCTTCGCCGTTTTACTTCTATTTGGTATCGCCTCAATCTTTTTTAATTTTTCCATTGATTCTCTCTGTACTTTCATCTCTTTGTTCACTCATCGATTGTTTCTCTGCTTTCCATTTCTTTTGTGCCATGAAGTTTCTGCTAAGAAATCCCGCGATGTTACGGAACTGCAGATCGGTGTCAAGGTGAGATTTTGATTCATTGGTTTCCTTCATCCTTTATCGTAGAAGAGGGGTTTGGTGGATGGCGAATGCATAGAAATTTGTTGCAAATTGATTATGAGATGTTGATTTCATCCATGTTCCGTTTAATTTTTCTGCGAGGTTAGAAATTGGAACGCATTCTATTTAGATTAATTGATGAAAATGTTGCCTGACAAGTTTAGGCGTTACTAAAATGTAGTGGAGACTAACTTTGTTTCTTAGAATGAATTGTTTTGATTTTTGAAAGGCCTTTTCTGGTTTTCTTAGATTTTAAGAATCCATATGTTGGTAGACTCAAAAGGAAATGAAGTAATTAATGTATGAACCAGTATTATTTGCCTCACTTTTGACAAGCGAGTTCAGTGAGCTGTAAGATCACATCATTCATTGATTGATGAGCTGGAGTTGTTGTAATGGCGGGTTGTGACATTCCTACAGTGCCATGTAAAATTACACAAAATAGCAGGTGAATGATTGTTTGGTATTTCTGATTCTTGTGGTGAAGAAGTTAGATTAGAATTGTTTTAGTCGTACAAAATAATGAACTAGAATTTTTTTTTAAGCTGAATGTTTAATTAAAAAAGTCATTGATAGATAAATTGATTATGAATAAAATGGGAATATTAAGATGGATGTTTGTCATACTTTGTAAAGATGAATTAAGAAATGATTATATTAGAGGAATAGTTGGAGTAGCATATATTGAAGATAACTTAGTGAAATATAAACATAAGTTATTTGAGAATATATATCGAAGAATATAAGATGTAATAGTACGATTGGCTTATATTATTAGTATAAGATTTTGAAGAAAAGGGGTAGATCGAAGGTCACTTGATAGGAATTGTGCTAGAGGATGTGCGTAAAATTGGTTTAATGCATCATGCAACATCATGTATGGACGAATGGAGAATGTTTTGATTCATAAAATGGGCCCCAAATTGATGGCATAAGATAATGATGATGATGATGATTTTATTTCATTTTTTATTTCTCTTTTTGGGTAAAAGAAAGAGTACTTAAGAAGAGAATTGACTTCATTTAAAAAAAACTACAACATGAGTAAGGGGAGGATCCTTCCTATGTAGGCTGGTGAAGAAGAAAAAGAAATGCAAACTAATAGAAAATTTTACTCCGCCCCAAAAATAGTGCTTGCTTCAGATGAGTCTAGGAATGGCTTAGAAAGAAGCTTTAGAATGAAATGGCTGCACATGTTAAAGGAAAGGCTTGTGATGGTGGAATCTTTGATTGTGAAAGTAGAAGTCAAAACATAAGATCTCCATGATTGTATTGATTTCTTAAAACCCACACGTGCCAAAAACTAAATAGATACAAATGCTTGAGAAGAATGGACGTTATCAATTCAACGTTATTGTGTATTAAATCCCTTGCAGGGCTAAAAGCAATAGTCTAATATGACAATCAGTCTTTATTCATTTTCTAGATGTGGTGCTAATGTGTGTAAAGGAACATAATTGGCACATTGCAAGTCCTCCATTGCAAGTTCTGGTTTGCTCATAGAATTTATTGCTGTTAGAATGATTAAACTTTTGTAATTGCAGTATAAACCAGAGACTTGTAGCATTCAAGCTCACAAAGGAGATAAAGTTAAAGTGCATTATCATGTAAGTGGCCATGCAGACCTTTGATTCTTAATTTCTAAAAATGTCCGTTACAGGTTGTTGTAGAAAAGTGGCCGTGAAACTCTTCAGGTTTTCTTACAGGTTTCTTACCTTGGCATTTAGGCACCATGTAACAGCATACAAATTCTCCCATTTTTTAGGTTGTATTATAAAGTAGAAGCTACAATTAAAATTACAACAGGGACTAGTTCTGCATTTTGACATGTAGCCTTTTTAAGTTAAAAATGAGAAAAACTTGGAAGTACGAATGTTATATAACCTGCTGATGCATTTGATATACAGGACACTTTTAACTTGATATAATTAAAAAAAAAACCCTGATGGAAATGCATATACTCTTTTGTCATTATTATGGTAAAGTCCTTGATCGCAATGTTTTCTTAGACATCACGTTATTTACTACCTCAAATTTATGCATTTTAATAGATTCTAGAGCAAGAGTAACCAGCATAACTCATGATTTTGTTATCATGCTGATGGATTGTTTATTACTGAATCTTCTAACTTTGGACAATTTTCTATGCAGGGGATGCTTATTGATGGGAGTGTATTCGACTCCAGTTATGAAAGAGGTGACCCTATTGAGTTTGAACTTGGCAGCGGTCAAGTGATCAAAGGTAATGCTTTCCTATACCTTTCTTATTTGACTAAGGCAAAACTGGAAACGTCTTGTATGACATGTAGTCATGTACTATTCCCTTATTTCATCCAAGCAAACATATTTTTATCCATTAGCTGCCATTTTTTGTAAAGGCAAATTAAACAAAACCAGGTCTTAAGATAAAGCATATCTTGTAATCGAGGCTAGGAAAACACTTTGCTGATATTTTTGACATTAAATAATTCTATTAGTTTTTTTTTAAATCCTAAAACCCTTAAAGCACATTATGCATCTTAAAAGAACTAGATGTTTAATGGCGGTTGATTTAGCTTGGTTTGATTGCACTAGTGCTGTAACAAGCTCAAACATAGCCAACAAACTTGTATATGGGCTAAGAGAAGTAGAAAATAAGTTATTGCACGTGTGAAGTCAGGGCATAAATGAGCTTGAATTGCCCTATTTAGTCCTCAGTCAGCTTAAATTGGACTAGCTCGATACGTCATTTCATATCTCTCTTTGTACAAGGCTATCTCGTTGTGGCTAGGATGGAGAATCAATGATCAATAGTAGGTCAACACATTGATCCCCTTGAGTTCAATCATAGGCTAGGAGCACATCAGTGAACTTAATTGTCTTCTAATTCAAGTTTGCATAATTTCAGTAAGGATTGCTTGATTAGCAGTACTTGTTCTAAATAGGGACTAGTCATTTTTTGTATATTTCTCAAAAGGCTAGCTAAAAAATATAATTGTCTTAAGCTTTGAGGAGATTTTTGTGCATCTCAGTTCAAGGCGCACCTCGAACGTTGGTAAAGTTTGGAAAGAAATGACCCCATTTTTTGTGTGGACTCGTTCATTGATCAGAAAATATTAATTTTGATGTAGCTTATCTTAATTTGGATTCAAGGTAAGCCCAAATGTGATAAACCATTCAAATTCACATAGTAGCCTAGACTAAGGCTAACTTGGCCTCCTGTGTAAAGAACCAAGAACCTTAGATCACTCAATAATTTTAAAAGCCAATTTATAACTTTTTGGAGTACACTGGATAGTCTTAAGTGTTGATTTTCAACCATTTGGATCTCTCCTTGGAAGTCCATGAGTTTATTATCAACCTTAGGAAGTCATCCTTAGTACTTAGATTGCCTTCTAGAGTCTTTGTCAATGCCCTACAAAACAACTACCACTATTCTTGAGTTTGGGTAATGTACGGATAGGAAACACTTGTGGAACTTATCAATTTTAGCATTTCAACAATATTTCACCATAAAACTCCAACAAATCCAAGAGAAAAACATCAAAACTAGATGAGAATTGATGAGAAACCAAAGGAAAATACCAAGATACAGTTGATCCTTAATTCAAGAGGATCTATCTCTCTCAACTCTCTAGACGCCTCTAGAGCCCAAGAACACCAAGCACGAACCAAAATCAGCAAAGACCCTAACCCTAATCCCCCTCCTACTTAAAGCAAATCAAATAATTTAGCAAAAGGACAAAACATCCCATGAAACCATAATTTCTCCCCAGCCGCCTCTCCTTTTTTCCTCAATTTCCAAATGGTGAGCCCCCCAAAGGGGTCAGTTGTAGCTTGGGCGGACCCTTGGTTTGCCTTGAGTAAACCATGGCGGGCCCCTTGCCTAGGGCCGGCTGAACCGGTCCATAATGGATCGGCGGTCTAACAATATCCCTCTCTCAAAGAACACCTTGCACTCTTTGCTATTTATTACCTTCGTCTACCCATTTGTGTGAGGGTGGAAAGCTGTGCTCCTCTTCAGTACCATCCCCTGCAACCTCAATAGCTCCCTCCTGAAGTAGCTGAACTTTATCCCTATCGGACACTATAGACTCCGGTACCCCATACAGTCTGACCACCTCTTTGATGAATGCTTCCGTAACTATCACTACTGTTGTAAGTACCGGTTGGTCCGGTTCAGCTGAACCGGACCATTTCATTAGTGCAGGCGAGCGGGATCACGCGAATAAATCATCGGAGCAGAATCGCGAACTGAGCTGACACCGCGAGCATAAAAACGTCTATTTGACGAAATCTTTCGCCATTTTAAGTGGATGAACGCGTGAGGGAGTGAAAACGAACAACTCCTCACATGAGAAATATCTGTTTCATTCATTCATGTAGAAAAAATGGGAGAGAGCGGTGCTCTGTCATGAGAGGCGGCTGAGAGGAAGAAGAAGGAATTAAGTTTTTTTTTCAAATTCATTTCTTTTGACATTTTTCTGTGATTAATCCTAAGAAAAGACAAGTTATGTTAAAGGGAAATCTAGAAAAGAGAAAAGAAGAATTTGGATTTTTAGAATTCCTTCTTAAGAATAACTAAGTGATTTAATTTGAGGTTATGTACTTTCATTTTTCGTTTCTTTAGTTGAAGAAATAATAAGAAAATATATTTTTAATTTTTATGTTGGAAGAATCCAAGTGATATAAACTTTGGTTTGATGGTGGAGGAAGGAAGAAGTTCGAGGAAGGAAGGGAAGTTTTGGTGAGATAAATTGTATAGGAAATTAGATATTTTATCAAATATAGCAATAATAATAATCAAATTTAAATTTAAGATTTTAAAAGCAAATAATTAGAGAGAGGGTAAGTTTGAGAGATTATGATATTTAAATAAAATATGAATTTTAATAAAAAATGCTAATTAAGAAATTAATTATGCTAATAAGGAATTAAATAATTAGTGATAAATGACATATTGATAATATAAAAATGTGAAGTAAAAAAAATATAAAGTCGGAGAAATAGAAAGTATGTGTGTAAATTTTAATATATGAGATTTTAATTGTTATAAATATTTTAGAAATCAATTAATGTGAGAGACTTTGAGAAAGAGAAAGAGAGAGCGAACAATATGTATTTTAAAATATAATAATGAAAAAAATCTTAATTAATGAAATACGCTATGATATTTTTAAGAATTAAAGTATATTTAAAAAGATAAGAAATTTTGAAATATTAAGTTAGAGAATAAATAATTAATTAAATTTAATGAAGTGATCTTTTATAGGTTTTAAATCTATCATTATTAAAATAAGAAGTAAAAGTGAAGCAGCGCATTTCCTAAGTTCAAGCTGAGTACTCATGTCTTTTAATTACAGTAATGATATTTGTTTCTCATATACATGATGCATCAATTATTGTTATTATCTAATTGCTCACTATTAATGTTACATAATTTTTCTTTATTAAAGACAATTGATCTTGTTAAATTATAAGACTTGAAATGAAATGATATGAAGAAAGTAAATGATATGATTTATATAGTATGCTTACATGTGCATGTTGATTGATAGAGCACATCTCCCTTATAGTACTAGCTGGGGACGCAATATACCCGTGTACGTAAATGGAAAAGGTTATGGAAAAAGAAAGGAAATGAAAATGGAGTACCTTCAATGGTACTAAACTAGACGGTGGCTCTTGTGACGGTTGTACTATTTATGAGGAAATGAGAAAGATATGAATACAGATATGATATATATGACATATAGGATTTATGCATAATATTGAAAGTCTTGATGAAATGATATGATTAAATATAATTATTTTATGATATGAAATGAAAAGGGATCATGTATATTGTTCCAATTGCCTTTAGTTATTGTAGTTTAGAAGCATATTTTACTCACTGAGCTGTGGCTTATTTTTAGTTGCTCTAACATTTTCAGGTATAATTTAAAATAATTAAAATGAGCAAAAGAGAAGAAAATTTATACCGTAGATGTGACGCACCGAATGAAAGATATTTAATATATTTTATGTCAGTTTATTTTTTTTAAGTTTTTGTGGCTCTTTCAGTATATTAAAGATAGATTGAGCAAATAAAAATTTTATCTACCCTCTGACCGTCCGTTCCTACCTCGTTAATTCGAGCCTCCGGGCCGTGTTGTGACAAAAGTGGTATCAGAGTCCCAAGGAGTATCTTAGAAATTTGAATCATAATGAAAGAGCCATATAAATGATTTATGAACTTATTTGAGAAGAATTTAAATATTCAATTAGATAATTTAATTAATTTATTTATTAATATATCAGGTATGTGAATGATCAAGAGGAAGTAGTTGGTAGAAATATGGAAGGAGAAGAACTACCACCTGAAGTGACTATGAACACCAACACCTTTGCCCAGATGATTGCAGCTATGACCCAAATGCTTCAGGAATCAAGATCACAGCCTGGAGTTGGAGTGGATAAATATTTGAAGTTGTTTCAGGACATGCGACCACCATTATTCATGGATAATGAAGGACCAATTGAGGCAGAAAATTGGTTACTTTGTATAGAGAAGATTTTGGATAGCTGGTCATGTCCTGATAAAAGGAAAGTGTCGCTTGCTACATTTATCTTGGATGGTGTTGACCTCTCCACGTAAGCTAAATCCCAGCACAAAAAAAAAGAGAAAAGCTCGCATACCTCGTATCTGTCGAATAGATCCCGCAAATCCGGCTAAAATCCCGTGTACCTCGTATCTGCGTCAAAATCCCTATTCACATCCCGTAAATCCTGGCAGAAATCTGGTTGAAAGCTCGGATGAATGTCAAGATCACCTGCTCGTCTCGAAGGCCCCTTGCTCTCATCGTTAAAATGACAAACTGAGGAGGTCCTCTGTTGGTTTTTCGCGTCTCTTCCACGACATCCTAGCTCTAGCCGAATACAATCCGATTTCTCCATTTCTTCCATTGTAGAACTCCCGTTCTTCTTCCTCCCTCAGATCTTTTGCCTGCTTCAGTACCGACCACATAAGCCGAACTCCATTCCTTCCTTTTCGTAGAACTCACCCGACACCAAACAACCTCCCGTCGACTTGCCTTCTCCGACTCCATCTGATCGCCAAAACCTTCCCCTGCCCTATTCGTAAGCCTTCAATCTACACAGAAAGAGAGAGAGAAACAGGGAGGGAGCATCCATCCTACTTACCTGTACCGAAACCCAAGCACTCTCCGACCTTCTCCAGCCGAACCCCAAGCCGCAGTAGCCATTCAAACTCCTGCCCTAGAACCTGTGGCCAACTCTCTGCCCTAGCCGAACATCCATTCCCTGCCGCAAGTCTCCTAACTTCTAGCTCCCATCCAAAACCACCGAAAAACTCTCTGCCCTAGCTCCTGACCGACACCTCCATCTCCTGATTTCTTTGATTCAGAGAAAGAGAGAGAGATAGAGAGAGAGAGAGAGAGAGAGAGAGAGAGAGAGAGAGAGAGAGAGAGAGAGAGAGAGAGAGGGAGAGAGCTCTAACTAGCCTTGCCCTCCTCCTCATCAACTCCAGCCCAAAATCTCTTATTGCCCTACCCAACTACTTTAGGAGATTAGGTATACATTCTACTTCATTTTGTTTTTTCTTTAGCATTAACTATTATTATTATAGTTATTATTATTATCATTATATATATATATATATATATATATATATATATATATATATATATATTATGCATAGAAAAAAAGAAAAGAAAAATGATGCAAAAAAAAAAGAAGAAGAAAGAAGGAGATTTAAAAAAAAAGAAAAAGAAAAAAAGAGAAGAAAAATAGGGAGACTTTTATGTATTTTGCAAATCTCTACTGACACCGGTCCTCGCAAAGGTATAACTTTTCCAACTTAAATCCCACCCTCGGCGTTTGTGTCGAACCGGAAAATCGCTTATACACGCTTTTCTCTAGCGTGGTAGGAAGGGAACCCGGTGCGACGCTTACGGCGAGGCGGCTAGGCCCTGTATGTGCTTTTCTCTAGCTCGGCAGGGACAAATATTAAAACTGCATTTTTTGAAACAGGTGCCTGAAGACCTATACATGCCTTTCTCTGGCGTGGTGGGATTGAAGATTTTACGGCCGCGGTGTCCAAGGACACCTATCGTACACGCTTTTCTCTAGCGTGGCGGGAGGCCCAGTTTTTCGTAGTTTCCCCTAAACGGGGAAGACACCGGAAGGCTACCGAAATCTCTGGTGAATAGGGGACTTGGACTTGAACGTACACTGTGGACTAGAGCTTGTACTGAAAATTTGACCAAGAACTAAATTGGAATAATAATAAGGACCTGATCTTAAATGAACTAAGTACAAGGAATTTTGATTGGACTCATACTTAAACTTGATTTGGACAGCAGGAGACTTGTTTTGGACTTATTTGAACATTGACTTGAACACTAATTGAACAAATTTCAAACTTGAATGATCAAGCAAAATATTTAAAAAACAAATTTGACTAAGGAAAATTGAACTTGAATGATCACAAAGACTTGAACAAGACTTAAACAGCAGGGGACTCGTGGCGGAAGATCTCCAAACATAAGCAACATGCAAATAAGCATGCCGTTTCCTTACATATACTGAATATCAATGAGAATGAAAGGACATACAGCTTATGATGCACAAGAATTCAATCATCATTCAATTTGCAAGCAATCATAAACAAGAATCAAGGACACATGATCTACTTGCAAGCATTGATCAACAAAAACTAAAGAGAAGGAAACAATACAAGTGTAGATGATTATACAAATTTCCCAACAAATGATAAGGGAAACTCATGCAATTGATTGGTTTGAGACAATTGCATTGGCTACAAGGATATGTATTAGATAAAATCTCCATTACAGTTTGATTAAGGACTCTTCAAGCAATGACATAAAATCTCCAAAGAAATCTACCAAGAGTTATCATGACGAATGGAATGCAAATATCAACAAATAGCAGTCACCTATGAATGATATTCATTAATATACAACACTCATATTTATGGAAGGGAGTGTGATAGTTGTGATGAACATAACGATGTATTCATGAATGAAATGTGAAGAATATATGACGGATATATAATAGATGCAATGAATTCCCTGTAGACGTTGGTAGAAGAACTATGGCACGTGCAATCTATTGCCTACGAGTGATACAATTCCTTGCCAACAAATGCAACAGTTCATTGAGCAACGTGCATGAAGAATTTGACGACAAATCCAACCATTCATCAGTCAATATGCAAGGAGGATCTACTACAAGTGAAGATAGCATATCCACAGCATAATGTACAACACCTACGAGCTGTCATAGCAAAGATACAATAGCACTTCTACAGTCAAAACAACTATCTAATAGAAGTCAAATGCACAAACCCTTGCAAGCTATGAGGGTAGGAACACAACAGTACTATAATAGATACAAGCTCTTACAGGCCGCTACAGAAGACCCGCTATGCACATCACAGGTAAGATACAAAAGAAATACATTAAATGCAGGCTCCTACAAGCCACTATAAGAGGTTTATCATGCATAAAGGCACCCACCTATGAGTGACAACAAATATCATGTAGTAAGTGCTAAGGACATCCTTGTGGTCAATAAGAATTCAATGTAAATAGTTACATTAGACTCTCTGCAAGCAAGAACAGAAGATCTGCAATACATACAAGTTCCCTACGAATACAGATGTACGCACCACATGCCATCTGTGGGTAGATACAGAAAGACTTCAGTAAATGCAGTATCCTGTTGTCAATTGTAATCTGTGAATGAATACATCTACCTGCCTACCTGCAACAGTAGTAGATGCACCACAAGAACCAAAGACAGCAGTAAGATGCACAGGGAATGCGATAAATGCAAATACCTATGGGTACTCATAGAAGACACGTCGTAGGAGACCCACCACGCACCAAGTACCATCTACGAGCAAATACATAAGACATTTAACAAATGCAATTATCAATAAGTAATTGTAGGAAACCCGCACTGAAATATCCCAAAAATGCCCCCGCACATGCACCTTAATTTGTATACACATAGCCACAAAGGGGTAAGTGCAATCACCTATACACCCGCATGGGCCCCGACGAGCATGTTATTGGTACACACGTAATGTCTAGGGATGCTGCGTTGGTTAATAAATGAACTCCAGTTTGAGGCCGATCCTTCTATATGGATAGATAGGAATTGACACGGTTATGACCCGAGGCCCTCTGAACCGAGTGGTTCTGCCGCCAAATGGCACCACGAGATAGCGGTTATGGCCAGAGCCAATACGTTCCTTAGTGACATCAAATCCTTGAAATATAAATCAATAAGATATGATCAATAGGACATAAAGTCCTCTGTTAGCTAAGGTGGATTCAAATTTGTCCTCTTAGACAAATACTCCCCCTATGTCTACAAGGTACCCTTGGACGAAGCAACCCATGACTGCTGACAAGGATCCTTCTGTCAGGTTGGGTCGACTACCTCCTCTGACTAAGTAGACTAGGGACCACGATGGCCCGGGACGATGGAACCATGGGATCTTGATCGGGTCCATCATCTATCCCCCCACCATCCGCTTTAAGTGCAAGATGGTGAAATTATTAATTTTAAATATCAATTCTCCAATCATTCCAAATGTCCATGCTGCTACTATATGCCAAATAACACGTATCTCTACGTATCTGATCGACGATTAGCCTTAATCGAAAGTTCTCTCTTATTACCAAGAGGGGTAATTAACTATAGGGGCTTGCGCCTATAGGAAACCAGAACTCAGATCATAAAGTCCTCATAAAATGAGGGCGAAATCTCTGGGTAGTGTCTTATCTACAAACCCATCTGCCTTCCCAAAATTTACCCCGGAACTTAATCCGTTAAAGCTCCCCCGAAGAAAAGCGACAGGGGAGGCCGGGGTCGAATTTTCGAATCCCACAGATTTCTGGCGACTCCGTTGGGGTTGATTTCTCTTTCCATCTTTGGCTAGTCATCTAAGTGCTATAGTAGCAACAAATAAAAAATGACAATACTGAGCTCTATATGGTGAACATCAGGATGTGATAATTAGTCCCTATGTCCAAAAAGTCATCACTGAAAGGTCCCGATAGAGATAAAAACAATCATTTATTATGATGGTAGAGCAAAGAAAGAGTCAAGATATATACGGTGAACATCGAGGTGTAACACTTGGACGCATGTCCAAAAAATCCACCATCAAAAGGTCCTGACATTAGGAAAACAAATATAGAGATCAATATCTCTAGAGGAAAAATATATATACAAAAAAGAAAGGCATGACATCTAGTGTGTACTCATAGAGATCCGCCATTAAAGAAATTTATCGAAAGTGGGTCCCAAAGATGACCCTACAGACAAAGTTCTTGATGGTTGACACCTTGAAGAATCCTTCAAGAAATCCCATCGCTTTTTAATTATATCCTCTCAGATTGAAGAAGATCATCACTCGACCGTCATCAGTGCCCTTCTGCTTGAAGACCAAGTAAAGGAAATAAAAGAACTCTGTGAATTCAGGGATTGCTTTTCCTAGACTTATGCTGAGATGCTTAACTTATCCCCTGATGTAGCGGTTCACATATTGGTCATTAAACCAGACGTAACACCTATCAAACAAACTCCAAGGAGAATGAGATTAGAGATTGAAGAACAAGTGATTGCCGAAACCAAGAAGCTCATAAAAGCGGGCTTCATCCGGGAGGAAAAATATGCGGATCAGATCGCCAACATCATCCCCGTGAAAAAGAAGAATGATCAAATTCGTGTTTGTATTGATTTTTGGGACCTAAACAAGGCATGCCCAAAAGACGATTTTCTGCTCCCTGTATCAAAACTACTGGTGGATCACGTTCAACTATGATATATTCTCATTTATGGACGGATCGTCGGGCTACAATCAGATTAAGATGGCACCTGAAGATGAAAAACATACATCATTCAGAACGCCCATCGGCATATTCTGCTACACGGTCATGCCCTTCGGCTTGAAGAATGCTGGAGCCACCTACCAACGGGCAATGACACGTATATTTGAAGAGTTAACACATCAGAAGGTCGAGTGCTATGTAGATGATCTCGTCGTCAAGAGCATGGACCGGGAAGATCATTTAAATGACCTAAGGATCGTATTTGAGAGGATCAGAAAGTTAGATCTAAAGATGAATCCTCTCAAATGTGCTTTCAGGGTCTAAAAAAAAAGTGCTTTCAGGGTCTCCTTCGACAAATTCTTGGGGTATGTTATTCGTCATTGAGAAATCGAAATCGACCCTAACAAAATCAAAGCAATCATGGAAATGCCGCCACTAAAGAACCTTTGTCAACTTCGCTTCTTGCAAGAATAGCTGGCTTTCATTTGACGATTCATATCAAATCTGTCGGGTAGGTGCCAACCATTTTCAAAGTTGATAAAGAAAGATATTCGTTTCAAATGGGATGAAGAATGTCAGGAAGCATTAGATAGTATTAAAAGATACTTGTTGAATCCGCCCATTCTCGTTGCGTCAATTTCGGGGAAGCCTCTTATAATGTATACGACAGCATTAGAAGAGTCCCTCAGAGCATTATTGGCTCAACATAATGAAGAAGGCAAGGAGAATGCACTCTAATATATCAGTCGAAGATTGATTGGAGTAGAGATACGTTATTCTCCTATCGAGAAGCATTGTCTGGCGTTGATTTTCGCAGTCCAGAAACTCCGCCATTACGTGCTCTCCCACAAAATTACGTTGATATCAAAGATCGATCCGTTGAAGTTCTTGATGACAAGACCAGCATTGACAGGTCGTTTAGCCAGGTGGGCTATAATACTCCTACAATTTGATATCACATATGTCCCGCAAAAGGTAGTAAAAGGGCAGGTGTTAGCAGATTTTCTCACTTCGCATCTTATCCCTGGGGATTCATCGCTCAACGACGATCTGCCTGATGAGCAGATCATGAATGTCGAAGAGGAGGAAATGCTACAAGTATAGGAAATGTACTTCGACGGAGCGTCGTCAATTAAGCACGCTCGACCTCCAAATCTGGCAAAAGCTCAAGCTGGAGTTGGTCTCATTTTTGTATCACCTGAGGGAGGTGTAATGAGATTCTCATTCAGCTTAACTGAGCCTTAGACCAACAATGAGGTGGAGTATGACGCTCTAATAGCAAGACTGGAGATTGTGATCAATGTCAGAATCTAAAATCTTTAAATCTTTGGTGATTCTCAAGTATTGAGAATTTACAAAATCACCAAGTTTGAGTTGGCTTATTATCATCGGCGAGTTCTCGAGCTTATGAAGCAAATTCCAATCAGCAAATTAGCTCAAGTTCATCGAGCCCAAAATAGCAAAGCTGATTGCCTAGCCAAATTAGCTAAAGAAATGACAAATATAGATGACGAGTGGCCTATAATAATTATGGTTCACAGTCATCGGGTCCTAGAGCCAGCACTGTCACAATTCCCGCAGACAGAAAGAACATCAAATTTAAGCCAGCAGGATACAACTCTGGTTGATCCTCAACCTCCTCAACCAGCCAATCTTGAAAATCAACCTGAAGAACATCATGCTCCTAAGAGAAGATGTAAGGCTAGCCAAACTTCAGAATTATGGTGGCATTGTTTAGATGTTAAAGTAGAAGATGATTGGAGGCAACCATTCATCGACTACTTCAAAAAAAAAAAACTCCCGACAGAAAAATCTCTAGCTACGCAAATCCGAAAAAGAGCGCTGCGATACGTGTTTGTTAACGACACGCTGTACCGACGAGCTTTTGATCAAATGTGCTACGATGCCTAAGGACCAAGGAAGCTGACAGAGTGGTAGAAAAAGTTCATGAAGGACTCTGTGGAGCACATCAGTTAGGTCCAAGATGGCTGTTAAAATCAAGAGAATGGGTTATTACTAGCCGACAATGGTGAGAGATTGTATTGATCACACTAAGAGATGACACGAGTGTCAGATTCATGGTGATGTTATTCATCAACCACCAATCCACTGCACCCAATGGTAGCGTCCTGGCCATTCGAATGTTGGGGCACTGATATAATCGGGCCGATAAATCCACAATCATCAGCGGGACACCGCTTTATTCTGGCTGCAACAGACTACTTCTCTAAGTAGGCAGAGGCGGCCCCGCTCAGAGAGGTCACATCCGAACACGTGATTAACTTCTTTACCCACAATATTGTCTATAGATTCGGTGTGCCAAGTCGCATAATCTCGGACAACGATACAGCTTTCAAAAGTACAAAAATTTATAAGTTCGTCGACCGACATAAAATCGATTGGTGATATTCCTCTATATACAACCCAAGAGTAAATGGTTTAGCAGAGGCTTTCAACAAAACACTGGTGAAATTGTTGAAGAAAATTCTTACCAAAAACAAAAAAGAGTGGCACACAAAGATGACAGAGGTGTTATGGGCGTATCGTACTATTTACAAAATGCCGACCAAGGCCACTCCCTACGCACTAGTGTTCAGAATTGAAGCAGTGTTGCCGCTAGAAGTCGAACTACCATTTCTTCAGGTCGCTGTCCAAAATGAGCTTATTCAAGAGCAAAATGCTCGATTGAGAATAGAAGAGCTTGATGCACTTGATGAAACTAGGTTGCAAGCTCAGCAAAACTTAGAGATTTATCGAGCGAGGATGGCAAAATCTTTTGATTGAATGGTGCGTCATCGATCATTTCAAGAAGGGAAATTGGTCCTGGTGCTGAGAAGACCGATCATCCCTCACTAAAAAATTGATGGTAAATTCATATTCAATTGGGACCCCTTTGTTATCGAGAAAGTGTATCAAGGAGGAACCTATCAGTTGATTGATCTGGACGGTCAGAGGCCTATGCTGCCAATCAATGGTCGATACCTGAAGAAGTACCATGCATAAAACTGCCCAAGAATATGTTTTATTTAATGTACTGTGTATTTTATACATGTTTATTAGCATACACGCTTTACATTTTGAAATTCTCTTGTGTAGCAAGAATGCATTTCAAAATCCCCATAAAACTGGGGGCATTTTAAATATTTATTCGGGTCGACATCGCACCGTGTGCTGAAATCCCCGAATAAATATTTAAAATCTCAAAACACAGAGCCTATCAAAAATCTCTCTACAAGATAGGGGGCATTTTTAAATATTTATTTGGGTTGACATCGTGCTGTGCACCGAGATCCCCAAATAAATATTTAAAAATATCAAAATTCTGAATTTATTCTATTCTGAAATATCATTGCGAGACAGGGGGCATTTTAAATATTTATTCGGGTCATACACGCTTTTCTTTAGCGTGGTGGGAAGGGAACCCGGTGCGACGCTTACGGCGAGGCGGGTAGGCCCTGTACGCGCTTTTCTTTAGCGTGGCAGGGACAAATATAAAAATTGCATTTTTTGAAACAGGTGCCCGAAGACTCATATACGTCTTTCTCTGGCGTGGTGGGATTGAAGATTTTACGGCCGCAGTGTCTAAGGACTCCTACCGTACACGATTTTCTCTAGCGTAGCGGGAGGCCCAGTTTTCCGTAGTTTTCCTTAAATGTAGGAGACGCCGGGAGGTTGCCGAAATCTCTGGTGAATAGGGGACTTGGACTTGAACCTACACTGTGGACTAGAGCTTGAACTCAAAATTTGACCAAGAACTAAATTGGAACAATAATAAGGACCTAAACTTAAATGAACTAAGTGCAATGAACTTTAATTGGACCATACTTAAACTTGATTTGGACAACAGGAGACTTGTTTTAGACTTATTTGAACATTGACTTGAACACTAATTGAACCAATTTCAAACTTGAATGATCAAGCAAAAGATTTAAAAAATAAATTTGACCAAGAAAAACTGAACTTGAATGATCACAAAGACTTGAACAAGACTTAAACAGCAGGGGACTCGTGGCGGAAGATCTCCAAACATAAGCGACATGCAAATAAGCATGTCGTTTCCTTACATATATTGAATATCAATGAGAATGAAAGGACATAAAACTTATGATGCACAAGAATTCAATCATCATTCAATTTGCAAGCAATCATAAACAAGAATCAAGGACACATTATCTACTTGCAAACATTGATAAAAAAAAACCAAAGAGAAGGCAATAATACAAGTGCAGATGATTATACAAATTTCCTAACAAATGATAAGGGAAACTCATGCAATTGATTGGTTTGAGACAATTGCATTAGCTACAAGGATATATATTGGATAAAATCTCCATTACAGTTTGCTTAAAGACTCTTCAAGCGATGACATAAAATCTCCAAAGAAGTCTAGCAAGAGCTATCATGACGAATGGAATGCAAATATCAGCAAATAGCAGTCACCTATGAATGATATTCATTAATATACAACACTCATACTTGTGGAAGGGAGTGTGATAGTTGTAATGAACATAACGGCGTATTCATGAATGAAATGTGAAGAATATATGACGGATATACAATAGATGCAACGAATTCCCTGCAGACGTCGGTAGAAGAACTATGGCACGTGCAATCTATTGCCTACGAGTGATACAATTCCTTGCAAACAAATGCAACAGTTCATTGAGCAACGTGCATGGAGAATTTGATGACAAATCCAGCCATTCATCAGTCAATATGCAAGGAGGATCTGCTACAAGCGAAGATAGCATATCTACAGCATAATGTACAGCACCTACGAGCTGTCATAGCAAAGATACAATAGCACTTCTACAGTCAAAACAGCTATCTAATAGAAGTCAAATGCACAAACCCTTGCAAGCTATGAGGGTAGGAACACAACAGTACTATAACAGATACAAGCTCCTACGGGCTGCTACAGAAGACCCGCTATGCACATCACAGGTAAGATACAAAAGAAATACATTAAATGCAGGCTCCTACAAGCTACTATAAGAGGTTTGTCATGCATAAAGGCACCCACCTTTGAGTGACAACAAATATCATGTAGTAAGTGTTAAGGACATCCTTGTGGTCAATAAGAATTCAATGTAAATAGTTACATTAGACTCTCTGCAAGCAAGAACAGAAGATCTGCAATACATACAAGTTCCCTACGAATACAGATGTACGCACCACATGCCATCTCTGGGTAGATACAGAAAGACTTCAGTAAATGCAGTATCCTGTAGTCAATTGTAATCTGTGAATGAATACATCTACCTGTTTACCTGCAACAGTAGCGAATGCACCGCAAGGACCAAAAACCGCAGTAAGATGCACAAGGAATGCGGTAAATGCAAATACCCACGGGTCCTCACAGAAGTCACGTTGTAGGAGACCCACCACGCACCAAGTACCATCTACGAGCAAATACAGAAGACTTTCAACAAATGCAATTATCAATAAGTAATTGTGGGAAACCCGCACAACTGAAATATCCAGAAAATGCCCTCGCACATGCACCTTAATTTGTATACACATAGGTACACAAAGGGGTTGCAATCACCTATACACCCCCATGAGCCCCGACGAGCATGTTATTGGTACTCACGTAACGTCTAGGGATGCTGCGCGAGTTAATAAATGAACTCCAGTTTAGGCCCGATCCTTCTATATGGATAGATAAAAGTCGACATGGTTTGAACTATCAAATAAATATACGATCATAGTATCGACTAGGATATTTATTTTAATACGTTCATATTAGGCCTTCAAGACCTATATTCAAGAGAATCCACTAATAAATACATAAAGCCTACGAAACCTGATCCTCTGTCGACTGCTCGACAGAGACGACAAGGTTTGATCCACAAATGGAAATGAACCCAAAATACCCCGTTGATGGCCATGTTGAATGCAAATCTCAACCAAAGGGGTCAATTTTAAACATTCTAATGCCTCCCAAATTCCCACAAAATCCAATTTTCCGAAAACTACCACTCCAAGATATTTAAAATTGAAATCCAACCATAAAACACTTAAAGCAAAATTTTTTCACCATCCGCAACATTTTGTCGAGGTAGATAAATTGAAATTTACTTTAGCTCACATAGAGCTAATGCCTAGTCGAAAATATCACTAGGATACATTCTCAAATCATCTCCTGCTAATAAGGATGTGGTACGTATCCTCTAGCCGGCAGTTTCGCCGCCAAATGGCACTACAGGTAAACGGTTATGACCCAGGGCCCTCTGAACCGAGTGGTTCTACCGCCAAATGGCACCATGAGATAACGGTTATGGCCAGAGCCAATACGTTCCTTATTGGCATCAAATCCTTGAGATATGAATCAATAGGATATGATCGATAAGGCATAAAGTCCTCTGTTAGCTAAGGTGGATTCAAATTTGTCCCCTTAGACAAATACTCCCCCCAGGTCTACAAGGTACCCTTGGACGAAGCAACTCATGGATGCCGACAAGGATCCTTCTGTCAGGTTGGGTCGACTACCTCCTCTGACAAAGTAGACCAGGGACCACGATGGCCCGGGACGACGGAACCATGAGATCTTGATCGAGTCCATCATCCATCCCCCCACCATCCGCTTTAAGTGCAAGATGGTAAAATTTTCAATTTTAAATATCAGTTCTACAACCATTCCAAATGTCCATGCTGCTACTATATGCCAGATAACACGTATCTCTATGTATCTGATTGACGACTAGCCTTAATCGAAAGTTCTCTCTCGTTACCGAGAGGGGTAATTAATTATAGGGACTTGCGCCTATAGGAAACCAGAACTCAGATCATAAAGTCCTCGCAAAATGAGGATGAAATCTCTGGGTAGTGTCTTATCTATAAACCAATCAGCCTTCCCAAAATTTATCCTGGAACTTAATCCGTTAAAACTCCCCCGAAGAAAACCGACAAGGGAGGCCGGGGCTGAATTTTTGAAGCCCACAGATGGAGAACTAGAAAGGTGGTGGAGAGGTCAACGCGAAGGAAGGCTAGGAGATATTCCAAATTAATTGGTCAACTGAGAAGACTCTGTAGAACTGTTCAGAGAATGGTTCGTACATATGTCAGCAATGAGGCAGATGCAGGATAAATTTATAAGACTAACACAAGGAGATAAATCAGTGATGCAATACGAAACAGAATTTATAACTCTATCTAGATATGCACCACAGTTGATTGTAACAGTAGAGGAGAAATGTTATCGATTCCTATCTGGTCTAAAAGATACAATCAGGCAACCTTTAGTACCTTTAAGAATCGATGACTATTCAGTGTTGGTGGAAAGAGCTAGAAGGGTGGAGATTGACTTTCAAATAACTTAGAAGCGAAGAGATAAACATAAAATAAAGAGTGTTGAAGAAGGTATCCTAAGTAATCAGATTGAAATATCAAATGGGAAGCCCAAGCTTAGTCCTAGTGGAGTCAGTAGTGCAACTGTCAGTAAAGTCATGAAAGCTTGTGCTAAGTGTGGTAGATTACATAAGGGTGAATGTCTGATGGGTTCCAACACTTGCTATTAGTGTTGTCAGCTGGATACATAGCAAAATATTGTCCTACGTTGGGTCAGAGGACTTCTGGTGAGATGAGATCAGGAGAAACACCTTCACAGAAGAATTTTGATAAATAAAAGATGATGGAACCGTCACTTTCAGCTTCAGCACAAAATCAATTCAGGCTGAATGTTTGACCTCGAGTTTATGCTTTGACTCAACAGGAGCCTAATGAAAAAGAACAATGCCTCACATGAGAAATATCTGTTTCATTCATTCCTCTAGAAGAAAACGGGAGAGAGCGGTGTTCTGTCGTGAGAGGCGGCTGAGAGGAAGAAGAAGGAAGTAAGTTTTTTTTTCAAATTCATTTTTTTTTTGGCATTTTTCTATAATTAATCCTAAGAAAAGACAAGTTATATTAAAGGAAAATTTGAAAAAGAGAGAATAAGAATTTAGAATTTTGGAATTCCTTCTTAAAAAAAAGTGATTTAATTTGAGGTTATATATTTTCATTTTTCATTTATTTAGTTGAAGAAATAATAAAAAAATATATTTTTTATTTTTATGTTGGAAGAATCCAAGTGATATAAACTTTGGTTCGATGGTGGAGGAAGAATTTTAAGGAAAAAATGAAAGTTTTGTGAGATAAATTGAATAGAAAATGAGATATTTTATCAAATATAGCAATAATAATAATCAAATTTAAATTTAAGATTTTAAAAACAAATTATTAGAGAGAGCGTAAGTTTGAGAGATTATGATATTTAAATAAAATATGAATTTTAATTGAAAATGCTAATTAGGAAATTAATTATACAAATAAGGAATTAAATGGTTAGTGATAAATGACATTAATAATATAAAAAATATGAATTAAAAAAAATAGAGTAGGAGAAATAGAAAGTATGTGTGTAAATTTTAATATATGAGATTTTAATTATTATAAACATTTTAGAAATTAATTAATGTGAGAGATTTTGAGAAAGAGAGCGAACAACATGTATTTTAAAATATAATAATAATAAAAACTTAATTGATGAAATACGTTATGATTATTTTTAATAATTAAAGTATATTTAAAAAGAGAAGAAGTTTTAAAATATTAAGTTAGAGAAAATTAAGAATAAATAATTAATTAAATTTAATGAAGTAATCTTTTATAGAGTTTAAATCTACCATTATTAGAATAAGGAGTAAAAGTGAAGCAACACATTTCTTAAGTTCAAGGTAAGTACTCATGTCTTTTAATTACAGTAATGATTTTTCTTTCTCCTATACATGATGCATCAATTACTGTTATTATCTTATTGCTCACTGTTAATATTACATGATTTTTCTTTATTAAAGACAATTAATCATGTTAAATTAGAATACTTCAAATGAAATGATATTGAGAAAGCAAATGATATGATTTATATAGTATGCTTGCATGAGCATGTTGATTGATAGAACACACCTCCCTTATAGTACTGGCTGAGGACGCAATGTACCCGTGCACATAAATGGAAAAAGTTACGGAAAAAGAAAAGGAAATGAAAATGAAAAATGAGTACCTTCAATGGTACTAGATTAGACGGTGACTCTTGTGACGGTTGTATTATTTATGAGAAAATGAGAAATATATGAATACAGATATGATATATAGACAGATAGGATTTATGCATAACATTGAAAGTCTTGATGAAAAGATATGATTAAATATAATTATTTTATGATATAAAATGAAAAAGGGATCATGCTTATTGTTCCAATTGCCTTGAGTTACTGTAGTTTAGAAGCATTCACTGAGTTGTGGCTTACTTTTAATTGTTCTAACATTTTCAGGTATAATTTAAAATAATTAAAATGAGCAGAAGAGAAGAAAATGTGTACCGTAGACATGACGCATTGAATGAAAGGTATTTAATACATTTTATATCAATTTATTTTTTTTGGTGTTTTTATGGCTCTTTTAGTATATTGAATATAGATTGAGCAAATGAAAATTTTATCTACCGTCCGATCGTTTTTTCTCACCTCGTTAATTCGAGCCTCCGGGCCGGGTTGTGACAACCATGTAAGGGTATCTTAGGGGAATGAAGTGAGCATACTTGCTCAATCTATCTACCACCACCAGGATCACTATAAACCCTTCAAATCGGGATAACCCGTCTAAAAATTCATAGAGACTTCCTCCCATACCTGATCTGGTAGAGCTAAAAGTTGAAGTAATCCCCCTGGAGCCATGGCCATATACTTATTCCTCTGACATACCTCGCAATTGGCTACCATTTCCTCTATATATTTGTGCATCCCTTTCCAGTACAACTCTGTTGCCAATCTTCTGTAGGTCTTCGACACCCTTGAGTGACCTCTAATAGCGCTCCCATGAAACTCCTGAAGCAGGTGCGGAATATGGACTGA
This sequence comes from Dendrobium chrysotoxum, assembly GCA_019925795.1. Lineage (NCBI taxonomy): Eukaryota > Viridiplantae > Streptophyta > Magnoliopsida > Asparagales > Orchidaceae > Dendrobium > Dendrobium chrysotoxum. Next base: position 7,938,412 of record CM034297.1, on the reverse strand, counting down.
CGTCCTCAGTATCACAAATCTCCCATAGTACAGTAGCCTCTCTCACTCCAGTGAATAGCCAGGGTGGTTATTCCCATCCTTCAGTAAATCTGCCCTAATCTACCCTAGCTCTTCATCCCTAGCACTTTCCTTCTTTATGGCCCCCCAATCCAGCATCAGGGGTATGGACACGACCATCTCCTATAGCTCTCCCATGCATCTGCATAAGGCATTTGCCACCTTGTTATCTATCTCGAGCCTATACTGAATTTCAAAGTCATATCCCATTAATTTTGACAACCATCTTTGATGCTCCTCCGTCACCATCCTTTGCTCCAACGAGTACTTCAGATTCCGTCGGTCCGTTATGACAATGAAATGTTGACCCAATAAGTAAGGTCACCACTTCTGGATGGCTAGTACAATAGCCATCAACTCCCTCTCATAGACTGATTTCAGCCTGGCTCTAGCTGTTAGAACCTGGCTGAAGTACGCAATGGGTCGATGGCTCTACATGAGTACTGCTCCCAATCCACACCCTGGAGCATCCGTCTCTACTATAAAAACCTGATTGAAATCTGGCAGGGCCAAGAATCGTACAATGGTCATGTCCTTCTTCAATCTCTCAAAAACTGCTGTGGCCGCCTCTCCCCACAATAAACTATCTTTTTTCAATTGTTCTGTCAGTAGGCAGGCAGGCGATGGTGTTATAGCTCCTCACGAATCTCCTATAGTATCCTGTCAGCCCTAGAAAACCACTCAGCTCCTTCAGATTCTTTGCTAGCGACCATCTCAGCTTTGCTTCAATCTTAGCCTGATCAGCTACCACACCTTCTTGAGAAACTATATGTCCCAAGTACTCCACTCTGGCTTGTGCAAAGAAAGCAATATTTCTTCAAATTAACCCTCAGTTGTTGCTCCTATAACACCTCTAGGACTATCCTCAAGTGCTCTAAGTGTTCCTCTTCTGACCTGCTGTACACCAGGATATCATCAAAGAAAACTAGTATAAATCTCCTAAGATAGGGTCAAAACACTCTGTTCATGAGGGACTGGAATGTAAATTGGGCATTGGTGAGGCCAAATGGCATCACCAAGAACTCATAATGTCCCTCATGTGTCCTAAAAGCAATCTTTGGCACATCCTCTTATTTCATTTGAATCTGATGATATCCAGATTTCAAATCTATCTTGGTGAAGATAACTGCCCCACATAACTCATCCAACAACTCATCTATCACTGGAATGGGGAATTTGTCTGACACCGTCTCCTTATTCAAAGCCTTGTAGTCCATGTAGAACCTCCAACTCCCATCCTTTTTCTTAACCAGTAATATTGGGTTAGAAAAAGGGCTCACACTAGGCCTGATAATCACTGCCTCCAGCTTTTCTCTGATCAATTTTTCAATTTCATCCTTCTGAAATTGAGGGTAACAATCGGTCTGACACTGATGGGTGACACCCCCTCCCTCAAGGTGATGGCATGCTCCTGCTCCCTTGGTGGTGGCAATCCTTGAGGTGGCTGGAAGACCTTACTGAAGTGTTGTATCAGTGGCTATAATGAAGGAGGAATGTCCCCTCTTTCCTCCAATCAGATCCCATCTAATCTCTGCAGCTTCACCAGGAACCCTCCCCCCACCTCCTATATGGTCTTCACCATAATTTTTAGGGATACCATGGCTTTGGACAATCCTGCATCTCTCCTGATGACTACTCTTTTTCCCTCCACCACTAACTCCATGGTCAGCGCTCCCCAATTGACCTTGATATTTCCTAAGGCCTGTAGCCACTTCATCCCTAAGATGATGTCAGTACTTTCTAACTCCAATGGGAGGAAATTCTCCCTCACTTGAACCCCCTATATGGTCAGCACTACTCCCCTACAGATACCCTTGGCCGTCTCCACCTTCCCCGTATCCATGATCACTCCATAGCACCCTATATCCATCAATCACCCCCAATTGGTCCACGACCTGGTTAGAGATGAAATTGTAGGTAGCCCCACTATCAATCAACACTACTACCTCCCTGTCTGTTATTTCCCCCTTCACCTTCATGTTATGACTCAGATCATATCCTACCACTGAGTTCAGGGAGACCTCGGCCAGGTCTAGATGCAGCTTGTCCTCCTCTACCCCTGCCTCACTCTCCCCTCTCGCCTCAGCTTCCTCATCATCACAGACAATGAGAACCTAGAGAGTTCGGTCTTTGCACCTGTGCCCTGGAGTGTACTTCTCATCACATCTGAAGCATAATCCCTTAGCCTTCTTTTTCTGCAGCTCTCTCTCTTTAAGCTTCTTGAAGTTTCCCCTACTTCCTCCTCTTATAGGCTTCTTCCTTATGGTCTCACAAAGGTTGCCTTGTATCAGTCCCTTGGGTGCTAAGAAGGTGGTAGCCATCATGTAAGAACTACCTGAACTGCTGCCTCTGGCTCCTTTCTCCTAGTACTTTTGATCCTCCACCAGCTAAGCAAGCTCCATAGCCTCTCCCAAGTCGCGAGGCCTCATGACTCTCACTGCAGCTTGGATCTCTGATTTGAGTCCCTTCATGAAATTCTCCTCCAAAATAGTCTTAGATAGCCGATCCAGTCGGCTCGCCAGGAGCTCAAATCTCGCAAGCTTTTGCCATCGAGCCATCTTGTTCTTGGGCAAAGAACTGCTCATAGAAGTCCCCTCCTCTGCTGGTTTGAAAACATTCCAATAAGCACTCTTTGAATTCCCTCCAATTTCATATGGGATGCTTCGTGTCTCTCATTGGTACCAGGCCAATGCCTTCTTTTCCAAACATAAGCCAGCTGCTGTCAATCTCTTCTCCTCTGTCAACCCATTGACGGTGAAATATCTCTCTACCTTGTAAATCCACCCGTGTGCATCCTCCCCCTCAAAGATGGGCATCTTCAACTTCCTTACCTTCAAATCACCTCAATTTCTCCCGATTCCTCCATAGTTTCCCCTTCCCCATGTGGGTGGTCCACCCTAAGTATCCCGATCCTCCCTTCCACGTTCATACCTAAGCCCTTCTTCAAATTCCCCCCTCCTTCCTTCAAAATTAGTACTCCTCCGGCCATAATCTCCCTCTCTTCTTTCCCAATCAGCACCTCTTTGCGCATAACCCACATATCCACATCTCTCCCCATACCTTCCACCTCTCCTCCCTCTGGAAAGGTTCTAGATAGGGCCTTCTCCCCTCTCCCTCTAATCCCCACATCATTTTCATTCCTACGAATTTCAGAATTCGTATTTCTCCCTACCGACACTCTTGCCTCCGATGCCGCTATTTGGTTTTGATGATCCCATATCTTCTTCACCATCTCTTGAAGATCCGAGAATTTGCTTTCTATGGAGGAACTTCTATCCTCCATCGTCGCTTTGATTTAGCACATCTCCCCCTCAAGATGTTCTTCTAAAGCATCCACCTTCTTGGCCGCCATCGATATCCGGATCTTTGTTAGATTAAAAAATCTGAATTTCGTCCCCCCAAAAACAACAAACAACGGCTCGAAATAGCAAAAACTTTTGCAGGAATTCGTCGAAAATAGATCAAAAAATAGCCCGGACCGCTCTGATACTAATTTGATAGTAAACACTTGTGGAACAAATCAATTTTAGTATTTCAACAATATTTCACCATAAAACTCCAACAAATCCAAAAGAAAAATAGCAAAACTAGATGATAATTGATGAGAAACCAAAGGAAAACACCAAAATACAGTTGATCCTCAATTCGAGAGGAGGATCTATCTCTCCCAACTCTCTAGACGCCGCTAGAGCCCAAGAACATCAAGCACGAACCAAAATCAGCAAATACAAGATAACCCTAACCCTAATTCCCCCCTCTACTTAAAGCAAATCAAATAATAAAGCAAAAGGACAAAACAGTCCATAAAACCCTAATTCCTCCCTAGACACCCTCTCATTTCCCTCAATTTTCAAATAGTGGGCCCCCCCAAAGGGGGCCGGCTGAAGCTTGGGAGGACCCTTGGTCTGCCTCAGTAAACCATGGTTGACCCCTTGCCTAGGGCTGTCTAAATCGGTCCATAATGGACCGGCAGTCTAACATGTACATGCCTCGTAATGTCGCAATCAATCCGGTGAATTTGACCATCTCTCATAATAACTAGCTTGGGTTCTTTTGGTTGCCATCTAAAGGGAAAATTCCTCTCGTTAGGTGTTAATCTCATGCTTCTTGTTATTAGTGCATAGAGCATCTATTCAATCTAAAAGTGACCAATCACATGATTCTACTAACATCAAGACCGTCTCTAGCATGCAAAAAATCAAATTATTTGTTTAACGAGTATGTGAATCAACTATATAAGTGGGATAATGTGTCAAGTTAGATCATTATCAGTGAACTTTGCTTTTCTAGTATTGTCATAATTAGACACATAATAGGTATTTTTCATGGATTCTACATTTATATTCTATGCATAATAATCTAATTAAAAAATGATTAGAAGTTTAAGATTATTATAGATTATTTCATTATAGTCATTTCTGTTCTTTTTCTTTTTCTAGAAAATAGGAGTATATCAATAATTTTCATCTTTTACCCTAACAATATTATAGTTTTCGTTGGATTCTAAACTAGAAAAATAACATTTGAAGCACTGCAGATGCCTTCTTTGCATTTTAATTTAATTAACCTCAGTACTTATAATGATCAAGATGAAATTTTTAGAAATGCTATAATTGTAACTAGTAGTTTTGTGTTAGCATGCTTATTATAAAAATGACTGCATAATTAATGCTGATGTTAGTTATAATGCCTTACCAAGTTATATTTGACTATTTTACCGATAGTGGTTGGTACTTTGGATGGTTAGGGATCATGAAGAAGAAGTGAGAACGAAAGATACCAAAGAGGAATGAATGATATAATAACTTTAGGACTTTTTCTTTGCACTACTTCATAGATGATTACACTTGAGAGCTTTTGGGCTTTGTTTGTTTCTCTCTTGGTCACTACTCATAGAGGTGGCTAGGCTCTCAAGCGGGAAAAGGTCTTTTTCTATATTTAAATTATTTATAGACAATTAAGGGCTACTTGATATTGGTTTGGAAGGTGCTTCTCTTAGTCATTTTATCATTTAACCTTTGTGTTATAATGATTAGTAGATGGCAAGTAGATCTGCTTGACCACTATTTATTGTAGGGGTGCCTATAGAGAGATTTGGCATGTTGGAGTGATTGCTTATTAGATTTTTAGCAATGACAATGAAGAGTGGAGTGTGTACTCGAATGGCCATTGTGGAGGCTCTGGAGAGGAGTAGCAACGTGATAGCTTTTGAGAGGGTTGGAAAGAAATGTTTTGGCCGTGATCTACATGGAGAATTTTGGGTGCAAACAAGGTTTCCAGAAGTTGTTTATATCTACTCATTATAGGACATTAGTTGTTAGCTGCTCATGTTTTGCCATTAATCCTTAGCTTGGCATCACTTCCCAGCTACTACCAAGTTAGCATCCTCGGCTCCTACCATGATGTAGTTCCTAGGGTGTTATCAAGTTCATGTTCCCAGACATCGACTCATAGGAATCAAGAAAAGGGCATCAGATTGTCAGAACATGATTTGTATTTAAAGTTTCAACATCGCCATGTTAAATTAATCTGATGGCAATGATGCCTTTTGAATAGAGAAAAATCTATGACTCGTATAAATTCCCTTTATGTTTGAGCCCAAGTTTCCATAATAGACTTTGAACGCAAACAAAACTTCTTTCACCTCTTCAACTTCTCAAATGTGTGCATGTAGTCTCTTACAACCATGGATCAAGTTGGTTGTTTTTTATGCATAAAATCCTCCAACTCTGAGTGAGGAAAGGAGAAGCAACCTCCTCCATATTTTCCTAAACTCCCAATGCTCTAGAGTTGCCGCTTAAGGTTAGTTTTACCTTTATCTTTATTTCGCATTCTTGTAGCTTGCTTTGGGATTTTGCTTAGATTTGTAATATATATTCCTATTCCTTCAACTTCCTATTATTGTTACTATTGTAGCAGAGGGCCTATTGCAATGGTCAAAGGGTACCATACTCGAGCAAGAGACTGTTAACGAAGTAAAGCTTAGCTCCAACTAGTAAGGAAATTGGTGATGCAGTTTCCTTTGCCATGGGGTTGTGGCTTGAACTCTAGAAGTCAATTTCAGTTCTCATGTGGCCTCTTCTAGGATTTTGATCGGTTTAATGCTTATTTTAGACTCAACATTGGCTGAATGTTCCGGGAAACAGTTGATATCCACAAAATTAAGGCTAATGTTAGCTCTAAGTATTATGTCAATCCTCAAGTTAAAGCAACCAACAATCTGATCACCAAAATCGTTGGTCAATTTGCTCATAAAAATGCCACAGAGCCTTGAGGATGTACTTTTCGTATAATTGATCAATGCTCACTTCCCATCGACAAATGCTTAAGAGGTAGAATGTGCTTGCTAAGTAGCTAAGGTTGATTGACAAGGAATCAATAGGACTATATGGGCCATCATAAAAGTATTTTGTGCTCGCATTGATGTCCAAGGCATATAGTATAGTGTGGGCTCCGAAAATTCGCACTGTCACCTCAGGAACCATGTTGATCTGCTCGTACAATTTTCGTCGAGTAAAATTATAGCCATTTTTAGATGACTCAGCCGTTCCAAACACAACGACAAAGTCTGTTTTATGATCTGACATCGTATGGGCAGCATCACACTTCGTTTTCAGGTGTCGATCACTAAAATTGACCGCTTTCATCCAATTCAACCGAGAGGTGGTCCTGCTTAAGTAAATTCGATGCTCCGATCACAATGAAGCAATCTGTTTGTCCATCAGAGGTCGTTTGACTTTTGAAGTGACGTGTTGCACCCGCCGACCATCATTTGAGTTGCCGATTTCACTTCTTTTGCGCGCATTTCAGTTTAGGGGTCAACAATAAGATATTTTTGTTGCAGGATTTGGATTATCAATCCTAGGTTATTTTATGACTATGAAGTGATATTATACTATTCATGTTATCTTGATATTATACTTGTATAAGAAGTCATCATGAGGGAGAGTTCAATGTTGTTGGTTAGGTACTACAATTAGGCCTACATCAGCTCCTCGTGATCATGATGCTCAGGAAGACAATGACCAGGATCATGATGGCCTCGATGATTAGTGTTGAGATGCATAGTCTCCCAGTTAATTGTTTGGAGATTCTAGGAGAAAAGGTGTTAACCAATTTTTAAATATTTCATTTTTAAGCATGTTGTCTACTTGTATTCAGGCTCATTTTAATTACTTAACTTTTAAATACAAAAACTCTTTTCAAAACTTTTTGCTTTTACTTCCTTTTTCAATTATCTCATTGATTTTTTTTATAAATATGTCAGCACCCCGGGGAGTCTTGTGCTCATCACTATGAATAATCCCATAATGTATGCCATGTTATAGTGCGGCAGGTGGTTGCAATACTGTTCTGTTTCCTTGAATAAAAGGACTAACTCTCCTTTGATGTTCTTTTTACTGTCTTCAAGCTTATTTTCTATCTTCTTCCACCATCTCCTTTTCACTGCTTATTTTTCTAGCTTCATGCTATTACATATTAAACAACTCTCCCATCCTAGCTTTGAGTTTCACTGTCGTCATCCTTGCTAAGAAGACACTCAATGTCCTACAATGATTTAGAGGAGAAGCACAAGGTGTCTGAGATGCCCATGGTACTCCGCCATTCGACGCCATCTCGAAGCATTTTCTTTGGCTATTTTTCACCACATTTTCTTCTTTTAACAAGATAGATAGATAATTTTGAGTGCCCTGACCACTCTCAACTATGAGAGTGCCTGTAAGGAGTGGCCATGTGCCTACCTACCCACTTGTGTTAGGAATGTAGTGTTGCTCTGTTGGATGTTATGGGGCTCTTTAGAGTGGCCACATGTTTGTTGTTGAGAGACCGACCAGCAATATTGATTGCCTATATATAATCTATTTGTATGCACAAAAAAGTTAACACGAATCCACCCGACGACGAGGTCAGTTGTTAGCTGTCCCCTTAGCCCAGCCAACTTAGTTCCAGGCATCATTGGGTTCATGTCCTCGACTGCCAGCTTGTCGAAAACCAAGCGTTAGGCTTCAAAGCCCCCCCAATCTTGAGCAAGCAATTTGCATTAGTTGACATGTTGACTTCTGCCATAGGTTGGGACCAAGGGCTGCTTGGTATGTGCATTGGTGAGAAAAGGAAGCTAAAGATCCCTGCAAAGCTTGGCTATGGCGCCCAAGGATCTCCTCCCAAGATCCCTGGTAAAGAGAATTCCCCATTTGCACTGAATGCACTCATAAGTATTTGATTACGCTGAAATTTTTATGAAAAATTGCAGGAGGAGCCACACTGGTGTTTGATACTGAACTTGTAGCTGTCAATGGAAAAACTTTAACCAGCGATAAGAATACAGAAGGAGATGAAGATCTATAAGTTTGCTGTTGCAATATGCTTTGCAGTCTCCGAATGTGAATTTTTTTAAATGATGAGTATCATAAAACTTATTGCCAAAAGGCCAATGAATTTTTTTTACTTTCTATGTGGTTTTGTTGTGTTTACTTACCTTGTGAAATAGCCAGTTTTATTATAATTAATAAGAATAATTGCAGAGGATGAGAAGAGCTTTTATATAAAGTGATGAATTAATGTACTGGTTGGCAGGGCGTCAATAAATAATCCGATTTATCTTATCCATTCAAACTTGTTTCTGAAAAGTTCAGTTCAGATTAACCCGGTTAATAAACGGTTAAATTTAGTTAGGTTAAATATTTTGACTCATTTATTAAATAAGCTAAATCTGTGTTTACCTTGAATATGCTTTTGACCTAAAAATAATTTGTTTAATATTATTTTTTTAAAAATTATTTTACTATTTAAAACCATATAATTAATATAAATTATATGTATTTTTAAAACCAAAAGAACTTAACAGATCAGGTTCAAAGTCATTCAAATTGTTACCGAGCCGAGTTCAAATTGATCTTTTTAACTTATTTATTAGATAAGTCAGATTTGAATTGATTAAATCCAAATCAAATTAATTTCAAATTGAACTAGAGGATCACCCATCAATCCATGTTAACACCCATAAAAATTGGTTTTCTTTGTAACAACCCACCGCCATCATCTACCATTGACTATCATCCCTAATCACTATCACCACCCGCCTCCGCCACTGACTCCAACGATCACCACCACCACCAATAACTAGCACCACCATCACCAATCACTATCACACTATTATCATCATCTTCAAGCCTTGCACTACATTTATTTTTCTTTAAACCAAACAAAAGACATATCACCTATACTCTCCTACATCTATTTTACTCTCATCAAAATCCAAAATATATTCTTTTTACATAGTCAACCAACCAGCCCCCCTAGTTAAACCAAACTTGAGTTGAGCTTAGTTAAATACTATAATGCCTATAGCAAACACTATTACATCTTACCCAAAAAGTAAACAAGAGAAGCATCAGAGCCACAAACAATTTAAACATTTCAATTCTACATTCTCTTCAGGTTAATAGACATCCAATCCACAGATAAAAATGATCAGCCACAAACAATAAAGCACCAAGAACAACATGAAATGATTGTTCCAAGCCGAGTCTCTAACTCGCCAGTAGTGTTCTCAACATACTGCATAAACCATAAACCCAATGCATATCATATCATATCATATGATTTTCTACATTGAACACCTCATATACTCGTTGGAAGCCGGCTAAATTTTAGTGTTTTTAGTTCAGAATAATAGAGCAAAAGATAATAAGACAATCCTTTGAATTGTTTTGATGAAAAGATCAAGCTGCACTGTCTACACTCATGGGTTCGCTTTCCTGCAACTTCTGGCCTTCAGATTTCTGCAATCATATAGGTAGAATTGAACAGCTAAAATAACCTCACAGCAGTTAATTATAATATATATATCATAATGGTAAGGGTTACTTACATTGGACTCGGTAGCAGGTTCCAACCTCTTCATCTTAGCGAACATATTACCATAAAATTTGGCATCTTTTTTGTTGTACTCTTTCATTTTCTCCTTCAAGGTCCTGTATTCCAGCTTTATATCCCTGACATCAAAGTAACGCCACACCATTAACAATAATGTTCTTAACATTTCAGCCATTGCATATATTTTCAAACTGACACGAGATGCATGGATACTAAGCCTGACCCAAGTTGATCATGGTGAGGTCCCGGCATGCCTGATCTGCTACTTTAACATCTAATTGGCTCCATAAGATTTCTAAGCTTTGGAGCCATTAGAGAGTCTTCCGGATATTTTGTGAGAGATTCTAGAACTATATGAATGGATAAAGTTCAAAAACTCTCTTGATTTCACTTATATTATTCGCCCGTGAAACTCAAAATTTCACCCTATCAAAATCTCTTTCTGGAAACTTTCCCATTGCCATTTTTTAGGTCATCAAGCAAAGTCCTTCAAGCTTGTGAGCCAAAATCTTATTTACCAATTTATTAAGCATGACGCGACTTTGGTAATCCATGCTAAAGCAACAAGATCAACCTAGTTAGACTCAACTACAACCTAAACATGTTGAGATCTAGAATAAATTGCTTATTATTCTACTTGCAATTATACCATTTTTAGATATTATTGCACTTGTCATTCAACTAATTCTCTTCTATCAGCAACACCACGTACATTATAATGAAATCCATGCTCGCTAACCTTCAATTTTTATAATTATTATCCTTAATATCACTTGAGCAATTTTTGTTAAATGTTGAAAGGAAGTGGATGGAAAACAGTTCAACCATATACCTGTTATCAGGATCAATCTCAAGTGCTTTCTTGATGTCCAACTCCGCTAGATCCAGATCAGCAGTTTGAATGTATGCTTGTGCTCTTCTATAAAGGGCTTTCACATTTGTATTTTCTGCCTCAAGCACCTAAAAAGGTATGCATTCTCCACCATTTAGCCTCTCATCCACAGAGGAAGCAGGCACCACTGAAAAAATATGCAAACTGCCTGAATTCGCATACCTTGGTACAGAGCTTTTCTGCCTCCTTGTAGTCTTTAAGCTTTAGCTTGCAGGCTGCATTGTTAAGGTTGCAGGTAACCTTCAATGCCTTGGACTGCTTCTTTTCCTCTTCACTGAATGAGCTATCATACTCTATGAGCTTAGCACCCTGGTTTTGTCAAAATCAGATATCAATAAATAAGTTGAAAATTAGAGGTAACTAATATTGAAGCAGACAGTGCTGAAAAGAGTGAGACATGGCTATACCTTCTCATATCTCTTTGAGGCTTTAGCATATTTTCCCACTTTGAACAATGCATTTCCTTCTTCCTTCTTCTTTGCAGCAGCTTCAATCTTCTCCGCATTATTCATGTCCCATGACTCTTTATCCTAAAAGGGAGCAGGGTTGATATTATCATTGTAATCATACAGAAAATCATAACCACCAATACTTGAATATTATCTGTAGGAGGTATAGAAAAACCTTCACAAATGACACTAGCTCCACTTCATAAACAACAGTTGAGTTAGGAGGAACTACAGCAAGATCCTGCTTTGATTCAGTGGAACCAAAGGCATGTTCTGGTGGAATGGTCACAAGAGCAAATTCTCCATTCTTCATGGTTAGGACAGCACGATCTAATCCTTCAATTACTTCGTCTGCACACATCAGCCAAAAGCAACTCCAGATAAATACGAGTAAAATTAATTATAAAGAGGAAGAAAATTGGCTGAGTTTTCAATTAAACCTTCATCAGTTCTGAATTCGAATGGTTCTTCATCCTGACCCTTCTTTGAAAACACAGTCCCATCTTGCAACTTTCCAATAAATTTCACTTCAATAAAAAATTTTAACAAATTAGAACAGCAACTTCCTACAATTAACCAGATAAACTAAGTAACCAATGAAATGAACACAAAAATAGTACCTTTCACAACGGCCCCCTCATTAGGCTTTTCATACCCTACTCCCTCTTTAAGGATTTTCTTCAGGACCTTCTTATCATCACCAATCTCTGTGACAGTCTTCCATGAAATAAGTTCAAGTTCAATCAACAAGGTTGTATTAGGAGCTACAGCACCTTCTTCACCAGAAGAAGGCCTGCCCTTTTCACCAAACCCATCTGTCCATAAGAATCATGTCATCTAAAAACAAAGAAATTCAGTTGTGTTTTGAATTGATCAAACTTAGATTAGGACTCACATTGTGGCTTCACGGTAAGGAGCACCTTTTCACCTTTCTTCATGGTCTTGACAGCTTTGGACAGAGCAGGGCAGAAGAATCCTAGCTCCAACATTATATCATCGTTAAGAGAATTAAACTTCAATGTCTTCTACAATATTGTATAACAAAAATACGGTAAAATACAAAAACCAACCATCTTTAACAGTGAACTCAGCTTCCTCAACTTTAGATATCACTGTGCCGTCCTCAAGACGAGCTTCATATTTTACTGCACAAATTAAATTAATTTCATCTTACACATTCAATAGGCAAAGTCAAAAGCATTTAACACGTACAAAAGTAGAGCCTCATACCAAGAACTTCATCAAGATCCTTTGGATTCTCCCATTTCTCCCCCTCCTTCAATATCTTTTTGAAGATACCTCCATCCTTACATATATCCTTGACGCTAGACCAAGAAAGCAGCTCCACATCAAACTTTAGTGTAGCATTGGGGGGAATTGTTGGAGGGGAACCAGACTCTCCATAAGCAAGCTCAGGGGGAATAGTGAAAATGGCATTTTCTCCCTTCTTCATGGTCTTGATACCTTGGTCCCATCCCTTTATAACTTGACCTGAAATTAATCACATACAAAATTTAATTTAATCAGCACTGAAAGCACGAGACTAAAACATAAGTTCGTACCAATAAAAGTCAGGCAATCAAATCAAACCAATATAACCGTAAATGCAACAGGATAATATCACAAAGTTACATGAAGCATCATTTGAACTGTGGGACAAGCTGTGTTAAGAAAGGGTTGATATGGTGAGAAATATTGCTAATCCAAGTTCACTCAAGGAGAAAATAGCTTATCAAATTCAAATTTATTGTGAAAGCATTTGGATCCCATCAAAATACTATTAAATGAAGGAGCGCTTAATTGGCTGTAAAATATGCATCTAAGTGATGCCCAATGCAGTAAAATTAAAACTTTTTGCACTTTCTCTCATTCAGATTCATTGATTTCACTTCACATCAAGTCATTTTTAACCAACTACCTCACACAACTCCTACAAATAAACCACCACACCTCCTACAAATAAATCCCAGCATAGGATACATTAACTTTGAGGAGTTTTTGCCCCCAAAATTAAGAATTTAGACCGCAAAATACTGAAACAATAAACAATTATTTGGGCCATCTCTCTGCCTCTAAATAGCTGGGACTGAATCAATTCATTACTTGACAATGCATAATAATAAAAAAACCAGTTAAATGTATTAGGAGATTAGTTGTATTGAATCCAAGCAACATTTTTTTTTTCAAACTGAATCAAACCGCTAAATTACTACCACATACAACCCCAACCTCCCACTTAGCATTTTAACATGGTGACAACACGAAGCAAAGCAAAAGCAGCCTGCACGATAAATCGCATAAGATGCTTGTCTTAAAGTTCAAACAGGAGAAAAATACCCACCTTGGCCAAGCTTAAACGTAAAGGGCGTCCCCCGATCGCGGCTGGAATCGAACTTGGTACCATCCAGTAGCGTCCCAGTGTAATGCACTGCACAATCAGAACAAACAAACAAAAAAAAACAATGAAAAAATTTCAATCAACAACATAATCACCAGAAAGCTCAAAAAAGACGGTGAAAATGTAAAAAACAATGAAAGATATTCAACAAAGGACGCAAACTCAGAAGCACGACAACATACCCTCGACCTCGTCGCCGACCTCGGGCGTTTCCCACCCATCTCCCCCCTTAACCAGCTTCTTCTTAAGTCCCTGGTTCCCGATCTCCTTCTCCTCACCGACCTTGAGTGTCGGATCGACATCCGGAAGATCCATGTCCTCGTTCATCGCATCATCGCCTCCCGTCCCAAAGTCGAAGTCGTCATCCATTGCCGCCTCCTTCCCTCCAACAACAATCGTCGAACAGATCAGAGACCGAACAAGCTAGCTGTAGCCGACTGACGGTACTGCGGAAGGGGAGAAGGGTTTTATGGAGTCGGAAGAGCGAATGAGATTCTAGAGACTTCTAATAAATGAAATTACAGGAAGAAAGATAGAGATGCTTCCAGATCCTTTGTGAGCCCACGTTAATTTCGTTTCAGGACAGGCTTGCCAAATAAGATCCGCGGTTATTTAGATATGGGCCAACACTATCCCATCATGCTCTTAGTTAGTTAGTTTGGCCTTTAGCAAGTAGTGGATTGGCATTTTGGGCCCTTAAAGAAGGTGTATGTCTATTGTTTTTCTAATTACTTAGTTGCTTAATTATTTTGTTTTAAAGTCAACATAAAATTTTAGGGGCTATTAGATTTTATTATTTGATGATAGACATGAATTTTATTATTTAATTTAGATAGGAATGAAGTCGCCAAGTTATTTGGCGTAAGCTGTGTTTTTGAAGAAAACGCTGAAAGGTTTGGCATTTTCTGTAGAAACTAACAATTTCGCCAAAAGATTTGGCGTTTTCTGCACGAGTGGCGATTCGGGCTACAGAAAATCGACAACTCGAGAAGGATGAGGATGAGCATATACGTGAAAAGGTTGGAGTAGCTCCACTGGAATATAAGATTAGAGAGTGTCGCCTTAGATGGTTTGGTCACATAAAACGTCAGCCTTTCGATGACCCGATTAAGAAAATAGAGGTATTAGATTTGACTTATATTAAGAAAGGTAGAGGTAGACCTAAAAAGACTTTGTTAGAAAATATTAGAAATGATCTTTCTTTATTAGATTTAAATGAGGATTTGACTTTTAACAGAACACAATGGAGAAAAATGATTCATGTAGCCGAACCCCACGCGGAGGGACAAAGGCTTGATGTTGTTGTTGTTGTTGTTGTTGTTGTTGATAGTAAAACCTTGTGTATTGGTCCAACTTAGTGGATCAAGCTACTATTTTGGGTGAATTTGTATTAAAGCTATTATTAAATCTTTAGTGGTGACCTATGATGAAGAAGAGGATGACAATTGTTTATTTAACTTTAGGATGGAGGTTGAATAGGATAATGATTCTCATGGGAAGCTTTTATACAAGGTCATAGAAGGACATTGTGAGGGAATTTGTTATTAATCACTCAATATGTGAGAAGGACGATCGGAAAAAGTATTCAAGAGATATGTTCGAGGAAGCAAGGATTGACATGACATTAGTCTTGGCATTTAATAAGTTATTGGAGAACTTGAATGTTAAGAGCCCAATTCATATATTAAAGAGCTAGAACATATTCTTATAAAAGATGTTAACTAATATTATCAGCATGAATGATAATATTTACTTCTTTGATGACTTATAAATATGATCTTTAGAGTATATGCCTTAAGATATTGAAAGAAACTTCTTTAATATGGCACCGAGGTTCCCAACTAAATAGTTCAATTATTTTAACAATAAGAAGTATTTAAAATTCTTATAACAAGTGATATTATTTTTCTTAACTCTTTGTTGGAAAAAGTGGAATCTTATTTAGATATGATATTATAGAAATTGTTCACTAACTAAATTATTTGAATAAATAACAAATCATACAAAGTAAGAGGATTGATAAAATTGTACCAAAAAATCTCAGTGAATCAGACAAAATTGGGTGGCTTAGTGGGTGCATCTAATACATAAAGTTATAAGCTGGAACATATTAAAGAAGCTTTATGGATGAAGAATCACAACCTTTTTATTTTACAAGGGGCTAAATAATGATTATGTCAAGTTAGAATATCATCTTAAACTTTAGATATGATTGAACTTATCAAGCTAGATTATATTTTATATAACTGAGCATGTCATTAGGGATATGAGTTTGATTATTTATCCTAAAATTTGAATATGGAGTTCCTCATATTATATGCCCCAAAAAAATTGTTGCAAATCTGGTTTTGATGATGACAAACATGTTTCCAGTGTGTTTTGCTTGGCTAATCTGTTTCAGGCACAAAAGACCGCGAGCCACTCAAGCCAACTCAAGATCGGGTCCAAGTGTGTCAAATGTATGATTTTTCCTTTTATTGAGTCAATTGTAATGTAACTGATTCCCTAGCTAAGTAACCTTGCACACACACACTCAGGGGGAGAGATTGAGTGAATTAGAGTTTCTGTTGCAATTTTGTTCAGATCGTCCTGGACGATATCCACATCGTCCTGGACGATCCAGTTAAAACAGAAACCCTAATTAGGGCGACTAAGTTAAGAGGGTCTGATTGAGCCGATCGTCCTGGACGATCTACGGATCGTACGGGACGATATGCCCAAATCAGAAATTCTCAGCCGCCAGATTAAGTTAGGCAAGTTTTATTTTAAGTATTTTGGTCTGATCGTCCCGGACGATACGTGTATCGTCCTGGACGATTCACTACAATCATGCCTAAATTAGTCT
Source organism: Dendrobium chrysotoxum (assembly GCA_019925795.1). Taxonomy (NCBI): domain Eukaryota; kingdom Viridiplantae; phylum Streptophyta; class Magnoliopsida; order Asparagales; family Orchidaceae; genus Dendrobium; species Dendrobium chrysotoxum. The sequence goes on along the minus strand of CM034297.1, from coordinate 7,921,895 downwards.
GGTAATTAAGGAAAGCAATTAATGTTTAATTGATACGATCACATCGTCCAGGACGATCGCAGGATCGTCCCGGACGATCGTGATCGTCTTGTGCATTTCAGCTGTACGTCCAGAACTATGTACAGGACGATTTGGGGCCTTTTTGAACTAATCGTACCGGACGATTACCCTATCATCCGGGACGATCAAGTCATTTTTTGGTCGTCCAGCACAGATTTCTCTGGACGACCCGAACTGTCTTCTGGACGATTTCCTTCAATTTGAACTAATCGTCCCGGACGATCTCAGGATCGTACGGGACGATATGAACAACTTTTTCTACTGATCGTCCAGAAGAGCTAGATCGTCCAGGCTGAAACAGCTGAATTTGAACTGATCGTACAGGACGATCTACCGATCATCCTGGACGATCTTGGCCGACCAGTTGAGATTTAGGGCAAATTTTAAGCCCTCCTTTAAAAGAACTTTTTCCTAGATTTGGAAAAATCTTTTGCTGCCTTCCTTCCCTGAGAAATCCTAGAGAGAGAGAGAGAGAGTTGGGAGAGAGAGAAGAGATCTTGTGAGGGGGAGTTAGTGAGGGATTCACTAAGGTTGCTCCAAGCACGGATCAGAGTCGTCTTCTCCGCTCGTCGTCTGTCGTCTAGTTGGTGTTCTTCGTGGGAGGATCGTTCGCAAGAAGATCCGGGTTCTCTGCCCGCTTCAGGAGGAAGCGAAAGGAGTTCGTGGGTTCTCTGCCCGCTTCAGGTGGAAGCAAAAGGAGTTCGAAGGTTCTCTGCCTGCTTCAGGAGGAAGCGAAAGGAGGTCAGGTTCTCTGCCTCACCGTGTGGTGAAAAGGAGGTGTTTTGTACAGGCTTCTCTGCCTTGCTGTGGGAGCAAAAGGAGAGTCACTTTCGTTTAGTGCAATACCCGGAGGGGAGGCTCCGGGGAGTGGACGCAGGTCAAGTTGACCGAACCACTATAAAATCTAGTTTGCTTTTCTGATTCAGTTTTGCATTTTACTTTTCAATATAAACTGCTTAGGTGAATATCGTTGGTTGATCTTTTCGTTATTGTTTACTTGTTTCCGCTGCTAAGTATCGAAAAGATTTTCATAGTTATCGTGAAATTTTTAAATAACCAATTCACCCCCCATCTTGGTTAGCCTCGGGACTAGTTCACTAGGGCTTAACATCCCTTTCGAACTTTCAAGTGGTATCAGAGCGGGATTCAAAATTTCTGTTTAAAAACTTTTGAATTTGATCTAATGGCTAACTGTAACAATCGTAATACTGCTGAAGGTTATTCTATTACCAGACCACCGTTGTTTGACAATATTCCTTTTGATTTTTGGAAAACACGCATGTCTACTTTTCTGCAATCTATTGATTATCGCATGTGGATGTTAGTTAAGGACGGATACGAACCACCTATTCGAATGATTAACAATGTGAAAACTGAATTGCCATTTGCTGATTGGATGTTTGATGATCGTGATTTAGCACAGTTGAATGCAAAATGTTTGAACTGTTTCTTTTGTGCTTTGAAATCTGAAGACTATATGCGTGTTTCTACTTGTACAACGGGAAAGAAAATCTGGGATAGGTTATGTATAACATACGAAGGTACAACTGAAGTCAAACAATCTAGGTTAAACATCTTGTTACATGATTATGAACTTTTTCGCATGAAACCTAGTGAGACTATTTCAGAAATGTACACAAGGTTCACTCAGATTGTTACCTCTTTGCATGCTTTAGGTAGAGAACTCACCAACTACGAAAGAGTGAACAAGATTCTTAGATGTTTGCCTGCTTCTTATGATGCTAAGATTACTGCTATTACTGAATCCAAAGATTTAAATACTTACTCTATTGACAGCTTACTTGGATCACTCATTGCTTACGAGCAAGGAGTGAACCAAAGGCAACTTGATGCAGGAGAACGCAAGAAAGAGAAGACCGTGGCACTAAAGGCCAATGATTCAGATGCTAGCTCTTCCGGGTCTGATAGCGATGATGTTGCCTTAATCACAAGGCAATTTAAAAGCTTTCTAAGGAAGAATCATAAGAACTATCAGAAGTGGAACAAGGGTAAGTCCAATAAAAACTTTAAGGGTTCATCTGAATCGATTTGTTTTGAATGCAGGAAGCCTGGACACATTAAGGCTGATTGTCCAACACTTAAAGCTCACCCAAGCAAGGAGAAGAGTGAGGAGAAACCAAAGTTCAGGAAGGACAAGAAGCGGATTCAGAAGGCGTTCTGGGCAGACTCTACATCCGACTCCTCTGAGACTGAAGCTGAAGAGGAGGAAACAAACTTGTGTCTAATGGCGGATGATCACCCTGGTCAGTCGGACCAGGAAGAGGTATGTGAGCTTACTTACGATCAGTTATTTGAAGTTTCTGAAAAGATTCATACATCGTATAGGAAGCTTAAGAAAACCCATGCTAGTTTGAAACTAGATTATCTGACTTTGCAAAAAGAGCATGAAGTGTTGATTAAGGATCATTCCACCATTGATAGCAATCACATGTCTTTACTAGATGAGTTTGATGAACTGAATAAAAAGTATTCTGATTTAATTATTGAGCATAACTTGTTAAAAACATCGCATGATGAATTAGAACTTGCTTTTAAGAAAGTGAATGATTTGGCATCTGAGTTAGAAAGTATTGAAAGTGCAAAAACGTTTGAAATTGGAAGTTTAAACAAACACATTGAGTTTTTGAAAGTGAAAATCAGTGCTTTTGAAAATAACAAAACACCGCCTACTTTTGAACAGTTTTATGCACCGCCACCTTTTAAAAATTCTGTTGCAAGTTCATCAAAGCATGTTTCACACACTACTAGGAAGAGGCACTATCACTCACGACGTTTAGTTAATCCTTTTCCTGGTGTTAGATGTTTTTCATGTGGCATGTTAGGGCACATATCACACACTTGTACTGTTCACCGTAGTACACATTGGGTGTGGAGACCCAAACTGCCTGTTTCACAGCACAGCACGCATGCATCGCATTCTTCTTTTCATAAGAAGGAACCCAAACCTGTTTGGGTTCCTAAGACTGACATTTGATGATTTTGTAGGTGTGCTCTCACACAAGACCTCGTGAGAGCATGTGGTACCTGGACAGCGGATGTTCTAGACATATGACTGGAGATGCAAATCAGTTCATTTCGCTGGAGGCCAGAGCTGGAGGCAAGGTTACACTTGGAGATAACACCACCAGGAAGGTGGTAGGCACAGGTATAATTGGTGATTCAAAGAACTTTATGATTGATAATGTTTTGCTTGTAGATGGACTGAAACACAACCTGCTGAGCATCAGTCAACTCTGCGACAAGGGATACAGCATCAAATTCCTGCCCACTGGCTGCATTTTAAGCTTAAATGATGAAGTTGTTTTGCAGGGGCAAAGGATCAACAACGTCTACAAGCTGGATGTAAGTAGCATTAAATCTGATAATTCAATTTGCTTAAAAACTGCTGCTGATGAGTCTTGGTTATGGCATAGGAGATTGTGTCATGCCAGTATGAAAACCCTTAGGAGAGTCACCCAAAAGGACTTAGTTAGAGGTGTGCCCAAGCTTAAGTTCACTAAGGATCACCTGTGTGATGCCTGTCAGTTGGGGAAGCAAGTCCAGTCCTCTTTTCACTCTGTTAAGGACATTAGCACCTCTAGACCTTTAGAAGTTCTTCACATGGACCTCTTTGGACCCATTAGCACTGCCAGCTTAGGGGGGAGGGTCTATGGTTTTGTGATTGTTGATGATTATTCAAGGTTCACTTGGGTTAAGTTTTTGTCACACAAATCTGAGTCATATGATGAGTTTAGATCTTTCTCTACTTGGATTCAAAAGAAGTTAGGATGTGAGATTATTACCATCCATAGTGATCACGGAGGGGAGTTTGAAAATGAAAGATTTGGAAGTTTTTGTGAGGATCATGGGATTAGTCACAATTTTTCAGCTCCTAGGACCCCTCAGCAGAACGGGGTAGCTGAAAGGAAGAACATGACCTTAGTGGAAGCCGCTAGAGCCATGCTTGCCGAGTATTCACTTCCAAAATACTTTTGGGCTGAAGCGGTGAACACTGCCTGTTATATGCTGAATAGGGTGAATGTGAGAGTCAAACTGAACAAGACACCTTATGAGATCATTAAGGGTAGAACACCAAATCTGTCCCACCTCCATGTTTTTGGCTGTAAGGTTTTCATTCTGAACAACGGGAAGTCACCCTTAGGAAAATTTGACCCCAAATCTGATGAAGGAGTGTTCTTAGGATATTCAAGTGTGGGGAAATCCTTTAGGGTGTTCAATAGGAGGACTTTGGTGGTGGAAGAAACAACCCATGTAGTGTTTGATGAATCTAATCCTAAGGAGTCTAGATCTGAAGTAGAAGATGAAGAGATTGTTGAGGTTACCCAAGGAGTTGGAAATACAAATTTGGAGGAAAGGGTAGAACCTCAAACCCCACTGCCTAGAGATTGGAGATATTCTTCGAGTCATCCTAAAGAACTGATCTTAGGAGACCCTTCTGAAGGTGTTAGGACTAGGCATGGACTTAGGAAGGAAGTAAACCATTCTGCCTTTATCTCAATGACTGAACCCACCAACATCAATCAAGCCCTGTCGGATGAATTTTGGATTTTAGCTATGCAGGAAGAATTGAATCAATTTATAAGGAATGATGTTTGGGAGTTAGTAGAAAGACCTAAAAATCAAAGTATTGTGGGAACCAAGTGGGTCTTTAAGAATAAGATGAATGATTCTGGTGTGGTGGTGAGAAATAAGGCAAGATTGGTGGCTAAGGGGTATAATCAGATAGAAGGGATAGATTTTGAGGAAACTTTTGCCCCTGTAGCTAGATTGGAAGCCATTAGAGTGCTACTAGCCTTTGCCTGTTATAAGGGATTTAAGCTGTTTCAAATGGATGTCAAGAGTGCCTTTTTAAATGGGGTAATTAAAGAAGATATTTTTGTAGAACAACCCCCAGGTTTTGAGAGTTCCCAATATCCAAGTCATGTCTATAAATTAAAAAAGGCCTTATATGGATTGAAACAGGCACCAAGAGCTTGGTATGAGAGGCTTAGCACATTCCTGTTAGAAAGAGAGTTTGTTAAGGGGAGCGTAGACACCATCCTTTTTCTGAGGAGATTAGGAGATGACTTACTCATTGTCCAGATCTATGTTGATGATATAATTTTTGGATCTTCTGATAAATACTTATGTGAAGAGTTTTCTAAAACAATGAGTAAAGAGTTTGAGATGAGTATGATTGGAGAATTGTCCTACTTTTTGGGGTTTAGCATAAGGCAAACGGATGATGGAACCTTTCTCAATCAATCAAAATACACTAAGGACATTTTGAAGAAATATGAAATGGACAAAGCCAAGCCAATCAATACTCCCATGCCCTCCTCAGTTCAGTTAGATAAGGATTCAAATGGAAAATCTGTTGATCAGAAGAAGTATAGAGGGATAATAGGGTCACTGCTTTACCTGACTGCTAGCCGACCTGATATCATGTTTAGTGTCTGTCTTTGTGCTAGGTTTCAGGCTGATCCTAAAGAGTCCCACCTGACTGCTGTTAAGAGAATTCTTAGATATCTTTTAGAAACCCCAAACCTAGGAATTTGGTACCCTAGGCACAGCACCTCTTTTGAGATCATTGGATATTCTGATTCTGACTTTGCGGGGTGTAGGGTGGATAGGAAGAGTACTTCTGGGACTTGTCAATTTATAGGACAGTCGTTAGTCTCCTGGTCCAGTAGAAAACAGAACTCAGTTGCACTTTCCACTGCTGAAGCTGAGTACATTGCCTTAGGGAGTTGTGTGGCCCAAGTTCTTTGGTTGAAGCAGCAAGTCTTGGATTTAGGAGTACCTGTTGGCACAATTTTTGTTCTGTGTGATAATACTAGTGCCATCTGTATCTCTAAGAATCCAATCCAACATTCTAGGACCAAACACATTGACATTAGGCATCACTTCATTAGGGACCATGTTACAAAAGGGGACATTGAGCTACACCATGTAGCAACTGAAAATCAGCTGGCTGACATATTCACTAAACCACTGGCCTTTGACTCATTCAGCATTTTGAGAACCAGATTAGGAGTGATTGATATAAATGCTTGATTCTGATGACTGCTGATTTATGATTGTTATGATTGGTATTCTGATTTCTGCTAGTTAGTTTTTTGTATTCTGTTTTCTGATTTCTGTTAGTTAGTTTTTGTATTGTGATTTCTGATTTCTGTTAGTTAGTTTTTGCCTTGATTATTTTATTTTCAGTTGATTTTATTTCTTCTGCTAATTTCTGTTTTAGCCTTATTGTTAGTTTGATTTGAGTATTTACTTTGCTATGATTTTTTACCTGTTTTTTATGCTTTTCAAGATCTGATCACCGCTCACTACTTCTGGTGATCTGAATTTCCGACTGAGAGTTTTTACTTTGTTTTGGTTTGGAAGCTGATAAGCAGTGATTGACTTCGCTGAATCTGTTAAAGGGAAGAAACATTGATAATTGTTTCTCTTCCTCTAACTCCTTTACTGGTGTGTAGTTTCTTTTGAATAAAAATCCTTTTCAAAATTAAAATGTTAGTTTTTGAAATAGAGATTATTTTTTCTTCCTACAGTAATCTGCCTCATATCAATAGTGTTTTTCAAAGTCTTGAATCATTAGTTTGATTTTCTAAACCAAGTGATTGCATTTATCATATGTTGTATGGATTTTGTTTTGTGAATCGTTCTTCCTTACTGCGGAGAGTCATCTCCTATTTCTGGAAGATAATCTCACAGCTGAGACTCTTTAATGATTATGAAAAGGAGAAAGCCTACAAAAGATGCGCAGTGCGCCAGATAAATTGAAAAAGGGGCATAAAATGAGCCCAAAACTGAAAAGATGCGAAATTGCCAAATTGGATACACAAAGTGTATCAAAAATCAAAAGATGCGCAAAACGCCAACCAATTTGAAAAAGAGGCACAAAATGAGCCCAACACAAGCTTTCTTTCCTTTCAGATTATTAAATGTCTTAGAGAAATCTGTGCGCCACTTAATATTTTCAAAAGCTTGAGTTTTGAAAATCCCGATTTCTGATTTTTTACTTTGTAACACTATTATATCAGATATTTTTCTGGAACGAGGCTTGAAAGGATTTCTTTTCAAATCTAATGTCTTTTATTCTGAATCGAATTTTTGTATTGAAAGAGGTTTGCATCGATAAGGTGCCCGGGGTCGGAGTTACGAAAGTTGATTATTTCCAACCTTTTTTGGATTTTAGCGCTGTCAATCGTCCTGTCATTGGTTTTTGAATCTAAAATCAAGGAAAAATTTTGATTTTCTTGTTTTGTTGTTGTTCTGTGTATGTTTTATTTCCGTGATATGTTTTTCCCTCCTCCTTTTTGTGATGTCAAAAGGGGGAGTCAGTTGTAGTCGTGTCGTGTCTGTTTCATGTTTTCTGTATTGTTTGAGCTGTTAAATGAAAATTAAAAAAAAAATATTTGTTTTGTTTGATCTCCTAGTTTACCTTGGTTTTCAGACTACTTTACAAATATTTGCCATCATCAAAAAGGGGGAGATTGTTGCAAATCTGGTTTTGATGATGACAAACATGTTTCTAGTGTGTTTTGCTTGGCTAATCTGTTTCAGGCACAAAAGACCGCGAGCCACTCAAGCCAACTCAAGATCGGGTCCAAGTGTGTCAAATGTATGATTTTTTCTTTTATTGAGTCAATTGTAATGTAACTGATTCCCTAGCTAAGTAACCTTGCACACACACACTCAGGGGGAGAGATTGAGTGAATTAGAGTTTCTGTTGCAATTTTGTTCAGATCGTCCTGGACGATATCCACATCGTCCTGGACGATCCAGTTAAAACAGAAACCCTAATTAGGGCGACTAAGTTAAGAGGGTCTGATTGAGCCGATCGTCCTGGACGATCTACGGATCGTACGGGACGATATGCCCAAATCAGAAATTCTCAGCCGCCAGATTAAGTTAGGCAAGTTTTATTTTAAGTATTTTGGTCTGATCGTCCCGGATGATACGTGTATCGTCCTGGACGATTCACTACAATCATGCCTAAATTAGTCTGGTAATTAAGGAAAGCAATTAATGTTTAATTGATACGATCACATCGTCCAGGACGATCGCAGGATCGTCCCGGACGATCGTGATCGTCTTGTGCATTTCAGCTGTACGTCCAGAACTATGTACAGGACGATTTGGGGCCTTTTTGAACTAATTGTACCGGACGATTACCCTATCGTCCGGGACGATCAAGTCATTTTTTGGTCGTCCAGCACAGATTTCTCTGGACGACCCGAACTGTCTTCTGGACGATTTCCTTCAATTTGAACTAATCGTCCCGGACGATCGCAGGATCGTACGGGACGATATGAACAACTTTTTCTAGTGATCGTCCAGTAGAGCCAGATCGTCTAGGCTGAAACAGCTGAATTTGAACTGATCGTACAGGACGATCTACCGATCATCCTGGACGATCTTGGCCGACCAGTTGAGATTTAGGGCAAATTTTAAGCCCTCCTTTAAAAGAACTTTTTCCTAGATTTGGAAAAATCTTTTGCTGCCTTCCTTCCCTGAGAAATCCTAGAGAGAGAGAGAGTTGGGAGAGAGAGAAGAGATCTTGTGAGGGGGAGTTAGTGAGGGATTCACTAAGGTTGCTCCAAGCACGGATCAGAGTCATCTTCTCCGCTCGTCGTCTGTCGTCTAGTTGGTGTTCTTCGTGGGAGGATCGTTCGCAAGAAGATCCGGGTTCTCTGCCCGCTTCAGGAGGAAGCGAAAGGAGTTCGTGGGTTCTCTGCCCGCTTCAGGTGGAAGCAAAAGGAGTTCGAAGGTTCTCTGCCTGCTTCAGGAGGAAGCGAAAGGAGGTCAGGTTCTCTGCCTCACCGTGTGGTGAAAAGGAGGTGTTTTGTACATGCTTCTCTGCCTTGCTGTGGGAGCAAAAGGAGAGTCACTTTCGTTTAGTGCAATACCCGGAGGGGAGGCTCCGGGGAGTGGACGTAGGTCAATTTGACCGAACCACTATAAAATCTGGTTTGCTTTTCTGATTCAGTTTTGCATTTTACTTTTCAATATAAACTGCTTGGGTGAATATCGTTGGTTGATCTTTTCGTTATTGTTTACTTGTTTCCGCTGCTAAGTATCAAAAAGATTTTCATAGTTATCGTGAAATTTTTAAATAACCAATTCACCCCCCCTCTTGGTTAGCCTCGGGACTAGTTCACTAGGGCTTAACATCCCTTTCGAACTTTCAAAAATCTAGTCATTGATTATCATGAAGTTTTAGTAAAAAATCTATCTCAAAACCTCAAAATTAGCAATTACTTTCTATAGCCTTTTATCAAACCTAAATCTTTCAACTCCACTCTAATCATCAATGAAGTCTTTTAACCACCACCCTATGTCCCTATCATTTGGTATAAAAGACAAAAAGATTCAAAACTCCATGATTGTTTTCCTAAAAGAGAGAGAAGTTTAGTAATCGAAGTGGTATTACCAGTCATTATAAAGAATAACCCCTTCACAAAGGTTTTATTCCACCAAAATACTTTTATTACTCTTAGCATAATTTGATTAGCATGTTTTAATCTTTGACCATCATCGTATATATTGATATCCACATAAACTAGTTTATTTACAACCTCACTTTTGAAATGCCACATCACTCTCCATATCATTCACCCTCCCCTTCTCTTATGCCCTTTTATTAATTTTAAGTTGTAAAAAAACTAAGAATTGAGCTACATTATTTACATGGATTGAAACTTCTTGAAGATGCTTGAAAATCAAATATATCCCTTCATACCCTTCAATACTAATAAGATTCCCTCTTCCCCATGCATCTACAACTCCTTCCGCCTTTTCTTAGTTTGGCTCAATTTCTATTTATGTCTATGTATCCCTAAGCTCAGTTATATAATGACGCATAATGATTGAATAGAATTTTTTTTTCAACTATAGTGCACTCTCTTATTTGTTTTCCACCACAGGCAGAGCCACCTTTTGCTGAGGGCGGGAAATTTCTCTCCCTTAAAAAATATACTTATAACGGGGGGTTATTTTGGAAAGTTTCTCCCTAAAAAAATTTAGTTGGCATTCCCTTGAAAAACGAACTTGCGGCCCTTGTCTAAACCCATAACCACTCGACACTCTCTCTCTTCCTTTCTTCCAATCAACATGGCAACACATATGAGGTATTTGAAGGTGGGACATCTTAAAGTGATTGTCCACCACTATGAATATTTTATTTATTTCCCTAATTTATGCAATCCCATGTAGGAGGCAAATACACATACCTGCAGTCTAACTCGTACTCTTAGAAGAGGTAAATCTATTTACTCATGATTTACAGTGAAATAAATTTTTTTTTAATTATTATCTTTCACTTAATTTTATGGCATTCAACTACTTAGAAAAAAAACATACTAGTGTATCTTGAATTTACTAAATGGATCAATATTTGAAAAGGAAAGAATATATAGAGATTGATATCAACAATATTCTTGCTAACCTTGGGATTTGACCTTCAATTTGGAGTTATGATGTGAATAAGAGAGAAAAAGTTTAGAGAACATATTTGTTGAAGGGAACACATACCCCAAAAAGTTATGAATCCCACCCCCCCCCCCCCCCCCCCCAAAAAAAAAAAAAGATTAGAAATGTTGCACACATATTTAGTTTGAGAAATATCTTGCTTTGTTGGAATACAACATACATAATGACATTGCATTTTATCTTTACTATTACCTATTTAAACCCCAAGAGTAGATTATTACAAGCCAAGGTGGTGGAAATTCATTTGTTGGTAAAATGTTTAAAATTGGAAGAGGAAAGAAAAACTTTAAAGTCATGTTAGAGAACATAACAGTGCATATAATAAGGAGAGACAAAAATATGAGGACTTAATGAAGCATCCAGAATATAGTATTCTTAAGTTGTGGTTAAGCAAGGATGAGAAGAACAAAAAATAGTATCAGAAACTATTGACTGTAGTTATTGATTATGTGTGATTTCCTCTACGTTAATATCTATCATGTTGTGACCATGATAAGTCATCAATTTCAAATAATTAAGGTAATTACTTAGAGCTACTTCATTTTCTTGATAATCACAATAAAGAAATAAATAATGTTATAATAATAAATGTAAGCTCAAATTTAAAGTTAACTTCACCAATGGTTTAAAACTTTGCTGTGTTGAGACTATTGAGACTTTATCTTCTATTATGAATGATATTGGTGATACATACTTTTAATTTTAATAGATAAGTCGCATGATGTATCCACGAAGGAATAATTAGTTATTGTTGTGAGATATATAGATAAATTGGGCCAAATAATTGAGAAATTTATAGTTATTAAGCATATTTCCTCGACTAATGTAGTTACAATTAAGACATCTCTTGAATCTATACTTACAAAGCATTCACTAAACATATATAAAATACATGGTCAATGATATGATGGGGGCATCTAATATGCATGAGAGTTTCATTATTTGGAGGTACTAACACTTAATGATAATCCAAGGCATTCTATATTCACTGTTTTGCCCATCAACTCCAACTATGTTTAGTGGCTATAACAAAAAATCATTGGCAGGTAAAATATACTTTTTTTATCACTTTATGAATAATGAATGTTGTGGGAGCTTCATATAAGATGAGTGATATTCTTAAAGCCATTCAACTTGATACAATTTTTTTTCATCTTATCACTAGGAAGTTGAATAGTGGGCGAGGTTTGAACCAAGAGACCACTTTCCAACGAGTTGGTGCCACCCAATGGAGTTCATATTGTCATACTCTAATTAGTTTAGTTAAAAAGTATGCTTTAATATTAGAAGTGCTTGAAATTATTAAGGAATATAAGGTACATGAACAACAATCAGTTAAAATCGATATTTTGATAGATTTTATAGAATCTTTTGACTTTATTTTGGCTATGCACTTAAAGATTGATTTTTTAGGGATTACAAATGAATTGTCACAAGTCATCTAAAGAAAATATTAAGAAATTGTGAATGCAATGAAACTACTATGGGTTTTCAAGCAATGATTGCAGGTGATGAGAGATAATGGATGAGATACTTTATTGAAAGAAACATCACAATTTTGTAAATTTTTGAAACTGAAGTTCCTAATATGATCTCTATATTTAAGCCTCATATATGGTCAGTACAAAGAAGTGAGAAATAACAAACATACATCATTATTAAATTAATTTATTTTACACGGTTATTAATTACAACTCTAAAAATTGAATAATCAATTCTTTGAAGTCAGTAATGGGTTGCTTCTTTGTGTGGCGTGTCTAAATCAAGTGATTCATTTTCTGTTCACCATAAGAGAAAAGTAATTCATCTTGTGGAGGTATATTCAAGAGATTTTTCTCTAATTGAACTTATGACCCTTAAACATCAGCTATATATATACATTATTGATATACGTACAAACAATGAGCTCTTGTCTTTAAGAAGTATTGTTGATCTCATAAAATAAATCATTAAGATTAAGAAAGATGTCTTGTATCCCCTAGTCTACAAGTTTATTAGCTTGACATTGACTTTTTCAGTTGTTACTATTATAGCGAAGAGAATATTTTCTGTAATGAAGATTGTTAAGCACTGATTATATACTAAAGTGAGTGATGACTGACTCGGTGACTGTCTAGATTAAGATGTATTTGAGAAAGATGTATTTGACTTGATTCCCAATAAAGTTATAATGCAATATTATCAAAAAATATAAAATAGAATGCAAAACTTGTAATTAATTTTTTTTAATTTAGCAATTATGATGGAATACAAATCTTTGCTTTGAATTTTATCTTGTATATATATTTTTATTTTTTTATGTTTAATTCTTCTTGTCATGTGTTTGTGCACCCTAAAATATAAAGTTGATTTCACCCCTATTTTCAACCCAAATAAATAACATTACGCGAGTTAAGAGGAGATCATTATGACAAAGGATTACTCGTAAAGGTAAACTTTATTTATCCCCAACTTTGCTACTAGTTGTGTTACTAATTATACAAGATTAAATCATTCTTTAACCTCATTTTCTTTCCTACTTTCTTAAGCTTAGGCATTTTGATTAGCTAACATAGCTAAAATTAATATTGTGGCTCTCTCATTGGAAAAATTATTGGGTACGTCGTCCGGACGTAGAGCTACGTCCGGACGCCTCTGTGATGGTGACACGTAGCGGCACGAAAGCGCCGTGACACGTAGCGGCCCGACGACCCGACCCGGAGAAAAAAAGAATTACGCGCCATTATCTTTAGGGTTAATAACTTTTGGCGGGCTATTTAGTAGACGTTATACAGTATTTAGGGTTCAAAAGAACGCTGAGAAAGAATTACAGACGAAGAGACGAAAAATGGAATTCTCCTTGGATGACATCGAAGGGTTCGAGGAGATTGAAGAAACGTTAAATGCGGCTGAAGGTTCCAAGAAGAACCGATGTAGGGTTGATTTTTCTGAATTAATATCGGTAAGCTTTTTTTTACATACAATAAGTATGTTTGCACCTCCTTCTTTGTGCTTTAACAACTTATATTTTGATGGTTTTGGCAATAGATTACCGCTATTCGTCGGTATCGATCAATAGCAGGTTTTATTTACCAAGTCATCTGTAATACCGACAAGTTTTTGCGATCCTACTGATCTGTACCGAGCTTATTCTCTAGTACCGATCAGTGTACCGAGACTGCCAGAGTTTCTCGATATTGTTTCACTGACCGGTACCCGCAGATTAACTCGGTATAGTTACTCGGTATTGCAACTAGGTGGTGCTACCCGGTATTGTAATACTCGGTATTGTAGCAATGTACCGAGACTGCCAGAGTTTCTCGGTATTGTACAGTTATACCCGGTACAGTTATACTCGGTATTGTAGCATTGTACCGAGACTGCCAGAGTTTCTCGGTATTGTACAGTTATACCCGGTACAGTTATACTCGGTATTGTAGCATTGTACCGAGACTGCCAGAGTTTCTTGGTATTGTACAGTTATATCTGGTACAGTCATATTCGGTATTGTTACAGTTATACTCGGTACTTATACTCGGTACAGGTTTGGTGTTTATGTGATTATGTAATTTTTTACTGCTGCTTGTGTTTAGGCAAGTGAAATGATATTTATATTTGTAAACAGGGTGTTTACAGCTGTGAGAAGGAAGCATATGATATGTATTGCGATTATGCTCATTGTCATGGTTTTAGTGTTCGGAAAGAACATCATGCATTCTGGCCAAACTCGAGGAAAATTAAAAAAAAGGATTTTGTATGTTCGAAAGCAGGATTCAAAAAGGAGAATGTTTTAAAACGAAAATCCAAATATCAGAAATCAAACACAAGAACCGGGTGTCCAGCTATGATTAGGTTTGCTGTGTCTGAAGATGGAGTTTGGATGGTGCAAAAATCGATTGAAAGTCACAATCACGAATTGGCGAAGCCTGGAGATCAACATTTGCTTAGATCATGCAGGAACATTAGTGATGAGGATGCGTCTGTTCTGAAGATAATGGCGCGTAATTCTTTTTTTCTCCGGGTCGGGTCGTCGGGCCGCTACGTGTCACGGCGCTTTCGTGCCGCTACGTGTCACCATCACAGAGGCGTCCGGACGTAGCTCTACGTCCGGACGACGTACCCAATAATTTTTCCTCTCATTGTGGATGTGATCACATGAGTAAGGCTATGATTGTTATTTCACTAAAAATTTGATAAAATGGAGAACAGACCAAGGTGAGCTGGGTTTAAGATGGAGAACAGATTGAATAGATGGATGGCTTTAGGCTATACAATAGGCCACTATTTATGCTAGGAGGAAAAGAAAGGGAGAGCTACAATAACCAGCTACAGCAATTTTGACTAAGCATAGTCCACTTGATGCAACTAGCCTCCAAATTACATTAACTTGCACTGTTGATGTGGATGGGGTTTTTAAATTATATTAGAAAGATTTTATATAAATTATATTATATTAATATAAATTTAAAAATTATTAAATTTATTTTGAGATTAATATAGTGTAAACTATCTATATGCAATATTAATTTAAAAATAATTTTTTAATTTATCATAATAAAGTTTATATTTGGATATCATCACAATTTATTTTCATTTATTTTGCTTGCTAGAAGTCGTTCTTGAGCATTCTAAGATCCTTCTGCTTGTAGCCATGTGGCCTTCTATAAAGCACAATGTGTGCCCATCAAATTAAAATAGCTTCTAATATAGCTTTGCTTCTATGTCCACAAGATTGAAATTATTTAATAAAACAGGGTTTGCTTGCTTGTAAGATTTAAGAGTCTAAATTTTTTATTTTTTATTATTGGCAAACTAAACAAGTGTTTTAGTGTTTTTGAGATAGGGTGAGTTCAACGTCGAAAGCATGCAATGATGATAGTGAGCAATGGCTGTAGTTGTTGGCAGAGCGTAACAGTTGCCGACGAGGCGGCAACACAGGGACATTGGCTCGCGGTACCTGGCGGCAATCGAAACCCAACGTAATCATTTGACGGCGAGCAGTGGATGAAGCTTCATACACTCAGTGTATTTGAAATTTACTCAAATCAAGTGAATTCTAAATACATTGATAGTAAATTAGATAGGGAAATATAAATGTCTTAAGAAATTACTATGAATTTCTTACTTTTCACTACTAATATTTGCAATCAAATAGCCCCTTAATTTCTCCTATTTGCATGAAAGCCTCACTAATAAGTCCAGCATGTAATACATCAATTTCATAGGTTTCAGCCCAATGTGTTGATTTGGCTTATATAGAGCTAATGATAATGATTATGGAATTCAAGATTAACTTAATATGATTTAACATTTAGGCTCCGTTTGAAACAGCTTTCTAAAACAACTTTCTAGTACAAGCTTCTTAACTAGAAATTTTTGTACTAAAAAATTGCTTTAGAAAGCGATATAAAAGTTATCCCAAACGACACCTTAAATTCAGGAACCGCAATTTTCTGACATCCATTCAATTGACAATAACATTCAAGCAACTATGTAATCCAACTCTAATTGGTTACAATAAGACTAATGATAATGATAACATTCAGGCGATGAGTGTTCCCAATAGTACAAATTCATTTTTCCAGCAGAGCAGATTACTCTAATCCTCAAGGACTGATTCTTCAACTCATAGCTGCAGAATTGATCAGAACAGTGATAGCTACAGCTTCTTCATTATCTCAAGCTGGAAGAGGTTGAAAAGCTTTGAGTGGATTCATTATTACTCCATCAATTAAGCCATATTCTTTTGCCTCTTTAGCACTCATGAAGAAGTCTCGATCTGTATCCTGGTTTATCTTTTCCAGACTCTGACCAGTATGGTAAGCTAGATAACCATTCAAGTTAGCCTTGTGATGAAGCATCTCATTTGCCTGAAGATAGGAAGAATTTAGGAAATGTGATTATGAAACAAACTTCAGTTTAATATGAATATTTCGGAGGATTTACGTACATACCATCGATTTCTTATATATTTACATAACTAACATCTAAAATTTCATATTTATTCATGTAACACTCTAATCTTTAAATTACACCAAAAATTATAGTAACATAATGAAATGATTTTTCATATATATGTTTTGATATGATTTAGATATTATTATGTTATAGAAATAAATATAAAAATTTAGATGTTAAGATATGTAAATACATTAAAATTTATTGGTATGTATGTAAATCTCTCACAATTTTATATTTGACACTTAAATTTTTATATTTATCCATACGACACCTTAATACATAAATAACATCAAAACATTTGCATAAAACGATGCATTTCACTTCACAGTTTAGATAAGTTAATGTTATGATTAAAAGATTAGGGTGTTTTATATAGTAAATATAAATATATAAGAACTATGTTAATTATATGCATGTAAATCCCTCAAAAATTAGAAAAAAAGGGTGATGCATCCTTCCTTTCAATAGAGTTTTGGAGACACAAATGAATCCAGAAGGTAGTCTAAAAGGTTACCGTTAGAAGCCATAGATATGAAGCTCACCTGTATATCTATATCAGTTTGTCCACCTTGGGCACCGCCAAGGGGCTGATGAATCATGATTCTGGAGTTTGGTAAGCTGAAACGTTTTCCTGAATTAATTTTGTCAAAAAAAAAATAATATATCATATCAAATCAACTCAAGAATGATAATTAACACAGCAAGGTAAAATAAAATAATTACCCTTGGTGCCTGAACTTAGTATGAAAGCCCCCATACTGTTAATTCCAAAGTATGAAAAATAGCAGGAGTTAGTTACTTTCATGTTCAATTCAAACAACCAAATGAACACTAGACTATAAGAAGGGGCGCATATGCAATAAGAAAATAAACAGTTATGTTAAAATTTTACAGTAACAACAAAAAGCCTTTCAAATATTGTTTTTTATATAATTTTATTAATATTTTAACATGAAATAAATTTGTTGATTTCGTAAAAATATATTATTTTTTTACTGAATATTGAATAAATTAATTTATGAGGTGATGGCGGCGACCATGATGAGACAAGTAGTTGCTGGTGGGCAGCGGCAGCGACCAAATGAACAATAGACTTAAAAGGTTTATTTTATAGTAGCATCAAGGGAGAAAAACACCAACCAGTAAACCATAAGTTTGCTAGTAATTGCTCGAGATGAAACAGTCCCAAAATGCCATTTAGCGTGAACTTCAAAGCATTTGTAATATAAAGCATAAGCTTCTTGATTTGAAGCTTAAGCTTCCACATGCACTATGAAGAGTGAAAAGCTTAAGCTTTAATTTTTCTTGAATTCTAAGAGGTTAATTCAATTTTTTTGTGATATTCAAAATGTAGGGAAGGGAAATAAAATACTTCTTAAAACTCTTTGGGATTAGCTTTATGTATTCCCCTTCTCCACTCATTCTTACTGTGCACATGAGATGTTCAACTCTATTTTGTACATATCCTTTTCTATACTTCTAACCATATTATTTTTAATCTACTCATTTTCATATCTAATCATTGCATATTAGCTCTATGAAGTTGTTTTATTGGCGAATATTATGCCCTCATCATTCATGCCTAAAATATTCATGTATATGTTTTCATCATCCTATCTTTTAATGAGTGCTACTCTAACCATCATTTTAATATAGTCATTTGACATCTTATTTTTCCTCTTACACCTCTATCTTAATGTTCTCAATTATACCACGCTTAACTGGTAATGACTTATTTGTTGTCAACACTCAGAATTTATAAATTAATTTTATAAATTTCTTGAAGTCCTCATAAAATTATTATCGCATAACACTCGAGAGGTATGTCTTCATTTTAACCAAATTCTTTACTCTAGAGTTTAGGGCCCCATCTAAATTCTCATTCTATTGTATAAAAAAACGGTTTATTTAACCCATCACACTTAGTTATCACTTGACATTTCAATAATGTTAACAAAAGTATCTCATCTATACTCTTTCTCCCTTAACTTACAAAGATGCTTCAAGAAACATAAGCTAAACACTCTAAATGATTGTATCTTATACTTTCCTAATCTCTTTTAAATTTTACTCTAAGAGAGAACTAGAGAAGTACTCTAAAAAGAAGTATTAAATTTTATTCAAGTGACTGAACTCCCTTATATTAAAATTGCAATACTAATGTAGACAGACCATGTAGCAATAAAGCAAGAATCTGAAATTAAAAATATAAAAGAAAAAAACTAATGATAATGAATGATTTATATTTATTTAAAAATAAACCACCCCTCAAAATTAAAAGAGAGTCTGATATCAAAAGGATGAATAAAGTAAACATCAACATTCAAATTAACAATTACATAAGTAGAATACTTTATAGATGCCAATAACCTTAGGCTTGAGTTAGGCAAGCTATAATTCCCGTAATGGATGAAATGGGAGACTCTTTCATGTAATTTAAGCTTGGTTAATCAAGAACCAAGCCAAATAAGTAGAGCAAATTAGTGCACCAACACTGGATTAATTTCATAGTTAGCCACATCTAAGCCATAGTTAGATTAAAAGTCAACCCAAATAAAACTCAGGAGTTAGATTGGATGTATAAAGCATGAAAGACTACATGGATGCTATAAGAGGGACTAAATCAAATGCAAGAGAAATTCAAGAACTTGAATTTAAATCCCACAAATCTATCCAAATCTAGCATGGAACAACCAAACAAAGTAGAGGAGAGAGAATTAGCTAATAAGAAAAAATGAAACTCTAGATTGAAGGTTATGTAGTGTAGGATATTTGGCGAACACCCAATATGATATTGACACATTTGAAACATACTTGGATTCGACAGAAGATAAAGAAAAAATTCCAACACATGGTAAACATGATAGGACAAGGTTTAGTGCAGCATTAGCATTTTTGTTTCACAATTGTTTTGGAAATTCAAATAATTTTCTTTCTCTTCAAAATAAAAAAGGATAACATCACCTATCCAAATCATTAAAAAGTTTATGTTAAATCTTTTTAATATTCATTAAAAAAGAAAATGCTATTTATAAATTAGAGATTATTGCATCCTGAGAGCTCTAATTTTCTTATCATTATTTATTATTATTATTATTATTATTATTATTATTATTATTTATCGTTACAATTAATTTTGACAAATAACCCACGTCAATATCTTATATTTCAAAAAAATGTCATATCTCATAACCATGTCATGACATGTTTCAGTGTCCATATATGTGCCTCATAAATTCTTTATTTTTTTAATTCTTTTAAATTTAGTCAATAATTGTCGAGATTTAAAATATTTATTCAAATATGCTAGAATGTTTATCAAGATAACAGGATAGACCAAACTTAAAAGCTTCATTTCATGAATGATAAAAAGATAACTCTTCTTAATTATAATAGAGATCCTAAGGTTGAGATATCTATAAATAGTAGCTTGTACCTATTTCAATTATATCCATAAACAATAGCGTGTACCTAAGTTGATTACATTCAATTCTATCCATGAATCAAATGAAGAAACTCAAGGCATGATGAGTCTCTCCTCACTCTCTGACTTTCTCACTAGCTGACCAACCCTAGGCCTCCTTGCAAATTATGGCCACAAAGGTCTTTTCCTCAACCCCCTCTCTATTAATAGATCATTTCTCTCTCCTATTCTCTCTCCACTTAAAATTTTAGAGGAAGGGATAAAGGTTTTATTGAATGCAAAGAAGTGAGAAATAAATGAGGTAATTTAAAGCAATGATCATAAAGCAAGGAACATATGAAGGAGGATATCAAACCAAGAACAACAAAGGAACAGGAGCCATCAAGAAGATTTTTCTATATTTGAGTAAAGTTCAATCAATCCTAGTTCTATTTGTGAATCTCAATCTTCCCACTTCATGTGTACCCATTAGTGGATTTAAGCTGGAGGCCCGGGGTCATGAGCCCCCACTAGCATTCTACTTACCACCTAAGTAATCTAAAATATGGCAACAAATTAGGTTAATTTTTTATGCCTTCATCGTTTGCAACCCGTTCTCCCGATGGCCATCCCCATCGTCTCATGCTCACTTGGGGTCTGCTCAAGTGCTCGGTCCACAATCGCGTAGGCACGTATTGCAAATTTCCTCCTAGAGCTCGTTCTTTCTCTCTACTGTTGGGGAAGTAAACTATATAGCGAACATAAACAAGAAAGAGAAAATACAGCGAAAAGAAAGAATGTTAGGATTTAATGTGGAAAAATTCAAAACTGAGAAAAAAAATCATGAAGTCACACCACGCCAAGAAATTCACTATAAAAAATGGGAGAAATTTGTACTCTCTCCTTGTCTCTATTCCCACTTACACCGTTCTCATACATGAACAAACAAAAAAAAACCCACTAAAAACCACCAAGGGACACAATCCTTCATGAAAAATGAGAAAGAAAATTGCCCAACCCGCCTCCCAACGCCGCGGCCCTACATTCTCTATCTTTAGCCTGCCTAACAGCGCCACTGTGCCGGGGTCTAGAGAGCAGCCATGCTCCCTGACGGCAATGCAGCGCTCGAATTTCAAGCATTGTGGCGCTCTACTCTTTGTCTGTCTTCAAGCAAGCTATATAATGCCACAAAGCTCAAGTATATAATGCCGCCAAACTCAAGTACACAGCACCGCAACGCTGTATGATTGTACTAAAAAATATTTTCAGGTGCAAAGTACCATAACCCAAGGGGAAGACCCCCATCAACCCCCCGGGCGAGCTCAACCGATGGAATTGAGGTCCGAGGAAACAATACAACTCGACTGATTGACACAATCAGATTCCACATAAAACTAACAATATCCCATTTAGAAACTCATTGCGATCAATCCTTCTCCCGATCTGTAGCACCAATCATAGTATATATAGTGTGGCTCACCCCTGCTCTCATCCTTCATGAAGATCAACGAAAGTTACACATAGCTTCAATTTATCAATTTTCATCATCTACGTCAACATGTCTGCAGGATTCTGGGTCATGTGAATCTTCTCCAAAGATAATTAATCATCTTCTAGAAGCGGTTTGATGAAATGATACCGAACTCAGATATGCTTTGTCCTAACATGGAATGCATCATTCTTGACTAGATTAATAGTGCTCATTCTGTCAATATGCAACTTCTTATTCCTTTGTCATTTGCTAAGTTCTGTGAAGAAACTTTGCAACCATATCATCTTATAACTAGCCTCAGTGATAGCAATAGACTCAGCTTATTTGGCAGAGAGCGCAACAATCTTCTATAACTTGGGAATACAACTCACTCTAGTATTTTCCAAATTGAAGATATAATTAGTTATGCTTCTCCAACCATTAAAATCTCCAACAAGATCAAAATCTACATACCCCTTTAGATCAATCCCTACATCTCCAAAATAAAAAACTTATGTCAATTGATCATCTCAAGTACCTGAGAATTCACTTAACCGCCTCCAAACGAAGTTTACCTGAGTTACTCATAAATCTGTTGACCACTCCCACTGCATATGCGATATCTGGTCTCGTGCAGATCATAACATACATCAAATATCTAACTATTAAAGCATACGAAGTCCTCTTCATCTATTCTTGCTCTACTTTAGATTTAGGTAATTGTTCCTTATATAGCAAAAAATGACTATCCAAAGGAGTACAAACTGGCTTTGCCTCACTCGTATTGAATCTCTGCAACACCTTTTCAACATCCTCAACTTGAAACAACTTCAATATACCTGCACTTATATCCCTGCTGATTCTAATACTAAAAATTTTCTTTATTGGATCCAAAATTTTCATTCCAAACTCTTTTAATAACTCCTCCTTCAGCTTTCTTATATTCTCCATATCAAATCTTGCAATCAATATATTATCAACATATAAGAGCAATAATATATAATAGTTATCAAAATATTTGAAAAAAATAACAGTGATTTGTCTAGCACTTCGTGCACCCATTGTCTAATCTTTTGTACCACTACTTTGGTATCTGCTTCAAACCTATATTAGCTCTTTTTGAGCCTACACACCAGATTTTTTTTATCTGTGCCCTGAGGTTATACCATGTACAACTCTTCTTCAAACTCACCATAAAGAAATTTTGTCTTTACATCCATCTACTCTCGATGTAAATCCTCCACTGCTACTATGCTCAATACAACTCTGATTATAGTCATCTTCACTGCTAAAAAGAATCAATGTAGTCTACTCCTCTTTGTTGAAAACCTTTAACTACAAGTATAACCTTACCGTGCTTGATACTATTATATTCTTTTTTTAGCCTGTAAACCCACTTATTCTATAATACTTTCTTGTTATTTGGTAGCTATGTCAACTCCCAAGTTTAATTCAACTCAAGTTAATGCATGTCATCATCCATGGATTGCTCCCACTTCTTTGAATCATCAACTTGAATGACCTTATCATAGCACTCTAGTTCACCATCTATAACTAATAGATAGCATAAAAAAGGAGAATACCTTTATAGTGGTTTTAAGATTCTATTGGATCTCCTAACTTCAATAACAGGTATTTCAGGAACTCTCTGTGCCTCATCAGCTTGAGCAAGCTTTGTCTTTATCTTCTTGGTCATCATCATCCTCTATCTCAACATATTTTAAAGAATCACCATGAGTCTCATTTTTATTTTTGTACATTTCATTTTCATTGAATATAACATCTCTGCTCCTGATGAATTTCTTAGTCTGATTATCCCAAAATTTATAGTCAAATTCAATGAAGCCATATTAAATGAATGTAGACTTGATAGATTTTGGATCAAACTTACTCCTAGATCCTGCATCAACATGAACATAGGATGAAAAATTAAAAACTTTGAGGTGAGACAAACTTACCTCCTTGCCACTACAAGCTTCCTCAAGTAACCCTTATTTAAAGGAACTAATGATCCACAATTGATCAGATAATCAACAGTACTCACTGCCACTGCCAAGAAATATTTGGGTAGACCAGCATGCAACCTCATGCTTCTAGTAAGCTCAGTGATAGTTCTATTCATACGCTCTGCAATACCATTCTGCTGTGGTGTTCTTGAAACTGTGAAGTAATGCTTGATCATATTCAAAGCACAATACTCCTTAAACTTCTTATTATGATACTCCAACCATTGTTTGATTAGAGATATTTTAGCTTTAAACTTGTCATTCTCAACCATGACCTTCCACTTCAAAATATCAAACACATTTAAGTTATGTTTTAAGTAAACATTTAACTTATGTTTTAAACTTGTCTCATTCTCAATCATGACCTTCCACTTCAAAATATCAAACACAAAGAGCTAATGTTTAGTTGAGAATATCACTAGGACTCATTCTCAATCTATCTCTAGCTAATAAGGACGTGGCACGTGTCCTCTAACCGATGGTTTCGCGGCTAGATGGCACCACAGGTAAACGGTTATGATCGGGACCCTCTGAACCGAGTGGTTCGTCGCCAAATGACATCATTACATTACGGTAATGGTCAGCGCCCGTATGTTCCTCAATGGTACTAAATCCTAGAGATATGAATCAATATGATATAATCAATAGGGAATAAAGTCCTCTATTAGCTAAGGTGGACTCAAATTCCCCCCCAAAGATAAATATCCACCCCAGGTCTATAAGGTAACCTTCGACGACGCAACCCATGGTTGCCGACAAGAATTCTTCTATCAGGTTAGGTCGACTACCTCCTCTGACTAAGTAGACCAGGTACCACGATGGCCCGGGATGACGAAACCATGGGATCTTGATCGGGCTCATCACACTCCCCCCACCATCCGCTTTAAGTGCAAGATGGTGAAATTTTTAAATTTTAAATATCAAAATTTTAAATACCAACCAATGCTGCTACTATATGCTGGATATCACGTATCTATGGATACGATGTATCTGATTAACGACAAGCCTTAATCGAAAGTTCTCTCTCGCTATCGGAAGGGGTAATTAACTAGAGGGGCTTGCGCCTATAGGAAACAAGAACTCATATCATAAAGTCCTTACAAAATGAGGGCGAAATCTCTAAGGTGTCTTATTTCAAACCCAACCTGCCTTCTGAAAATTTACTTTGGAACTTAAAGCGTTAAAACTCACCTCGCCTGCTTTTTGTTATAAGTTTGTAAACAACTTTTTTATTGTAATTAGATATGAAGAGATGTTTTAAAAGCAAAGTTGAAGAAGATGAACATGAAATTTTATGTGGTGATACCAATAAACATGTCAAACAAAATCATATAGAAATAAGTAATGATTTATTCACAATTTTACTAGATGAATTACAAGATATATCAATCAAAGAATAAGTTGTTATTGCATTGCGTTATATTGATAAACGAAGGTTGTGTTAGAGAGCAATTTATTGGAATTGTTCATGTAGACTAAACATCCACTTCAATACTATAAATAACATGCAAGGAGAATATAAAGAGCTAACGTTCTCAATTATAAGTTTTTTCTTTATCATATATTCTATCTTTTTTATAATGACAATTCTAAAAAGAATTTTAAACAACCAATGTCGGTTTCAAGCCTAAATGAAAAAAAAAGTTGAGGGTATTTTTCAATTCAATAATTTGTGTCCCCTCAAGAAAAAAATTCTTGCTCCACCCTAAGTATACCACTCTTTAGTTTTACTTATATATAAATAACTTGTTTTACTTTGGTCAACTTGTAACACAATAAGGAGAACTCAAGATTAAGATTCCTCATTTCAAGAGAATCATTGAAACCCTTCAAGGATCTCTTTATATTTTTCCTTACTGCATTCAAATTATAAATCAGGCTACCCTCTTATCCTTGGCAATCCATTGGTGTTCCACGAATCAAAGCCAAGCATATCTTTCGACAACTAGAATATACTACACCTACCATTTACAACCAAAGTTGGAGGAAAAGGATGGTTATAATCATTCTTCCCGAATCCAAAATCTTAAGGTCTGATGTCAGATCATCACAAATCAAGTGGGTATCAGAACGTGTAGATTGTTAACAGTAGGATGTAAGTGTGGAAACTAGGTCAAGGAAATCCAATCTTATACATGGTCAAACAACACCCTCCACCTCAATTCATAAACAATTGAAAGAATAAGTGAGTAAACTTGAAATACTTCTTGAATTGCCAAGGAAATATTGTTGCAAAATTCCTAAGTGTAGCCAGCCTTTCCAACTTATAAAATTAGATTAAGTTGGCTACAGTATCATATCTACACCACTAGAGGGCAGCATACAAAATTTATCTACTTTATGATTAACGCTCATTTTATAAAATAAATTGAACTCATAAAGGAAGCCATGATTTGGGAGGTGTTTCCCTGTAATTTGAGCTTGGTTAATCAATTAGTCAAGACAAGTGGGCAGGCTAAAAGGGCTAACTTTAGATTTAGAAACATATAGCCCAAATTTGAGTCCAAAAGTTAGTACATGGAGCATGCTTGGCTACAAGGAGTTAACAAAAGAAGCTACATCAAATTCAAGAAAAAAACTTGAATTTAAATCCTATAAAGTTCTCTAACTTTAGCATGGTCTGGCCAATAGAAGTGAATGAGAGGAAATTTGCTGTTTTTGTGGGACTTTTAAAACTCATTAGGAATTACTTAGAATTAGGATATTTATCTAAACAAACGATCTAAACCTATCCTACAGATGTTATAATCTAAGTCCACAATTAAAATTCTCGTAAGAATAGAAAGGGTTTAGTTGCTTTCTAGAGGAATCCTAATGATCGATGAATCAATTAAAGATACCTCCCACAATTTTTGCGCACTGTTGGAAATATTTTCTTTTTATTCTAAGTTTTTCGTTGTAGTTCTCAGCAAGTAATTTTCACTGCTTTTGCCCTTTAATTGATGTAGAAATAGCAAACAGAATATTTGTTTTCTTGTATGCAACAAACAACCTTGAGATACTATTTTTCCTCCGTTGCAGAATTTGAATCAAGATCTGTACGAGTTCTGAAATTAGCAACAACAAGAAATTCAACGTCCACCAGGCTTCTAAGGAGATCATATTATAAGCAACAAACAGATTCCTCCACTTGCAGGCTGTGACTTTTGGCTGCTGGTAAGGCCAGCTATGAAAGGAATCAGCAGCTTTTGCTGATAGATAAAGCCAGTTGCAATGGAGAGAAGAAGAGAAGATTTAGGAGAACTCAGAATCATTTCATGAGATGAAAAATGATAGGAAACACTTATAGGAAACAAAAATCTCCCTTGCTAAAATTTAATTTCAGCACTTTGCAATAACCAAGATTGAGAAAACTTGGATGAATAAAATTAGATAAGAACTTTTTGATTGATAATAATAGAAGAAAAGCAACAAGATATAATGGATCCTTAATTGGAGAGGAGGATCTGACTCTCCCAATCTCTAGACGCCGCTAGAGCCCAAACAAAACCTAAAAAATATCTCAAATTTCTACCAAATTCCAGATGCCCTAACTCTAGAAAAACAAACTATTTAATGCATACAATCCGAAAAGAAATCTCTAAACAACCCATACTTTCAAATTTTCCTCCTAAAATCTTTCTAAATCTTTCCTAATCGGCTCTGTTGACCCCTACGATTCAAGCGGCACACTCGGGAGGCGGCTCTGTTCCGCCTCGTGTAGAAGCGGACTGGTCCAGTGTGGACCAGTTAGGCCGGTCTAATAATACTTCCCTCACAAAGACCCACCTTGTCCTCCAGGTGGAAGGACGACACCATCCCCAATTTTGTCGTCATCACAAATGGTAAGAATCTGAAGAGTTTGGTCCTTACATCTGTGCCTCGGTTTATAACTCTCCTCACATCTGAACTAGAGCCCCTTCACCCTCTTCTCCTGTAACTTTGTTTTTGTGAGCTTTTTGAAATTGTCCCCAGGTCCTCCTCCTCCAGTCTTCTCCATCAAGGTCTCCCTAAGAGTACCTCCTTGTGTGCCAGAAAGGTGGTGGTCCTCCTGTTCGGACCTCCTGAGCTGTTGCCTCTCGTTCCTCTTTTTAGGTGCCTCTGATCCTCCACCAATTAAGTTAGCTCCATAGCCTCTCCCAAGTCACGATGCCTCATTACTGTAACCGCTGCCCGAATTTCTAGTGTAAGTCCCTTCATAAAGTTTCTCTCTAACACTATCTCAGAAAGGCGGTCTAATCGGCTAGCAAGGTACTCGAATCTCTCCCTGTACTCCATCACTAAACCATCCTGTGTCAAGGCGAAGAACTGCTTGCAGAAGTCTCCTCCCCTGCCGGTTCGGAAACGTTCTACCAAACAATCCTTGAACCCCCTCCAACTCTGTATGGGTCGTCGCATGTCCCCCCACTGATACCAAGTCAAAGCCTTCCCTTCCAAACATAGGCCCGTTGCCGTCAGTCTCTCCTCCTTCGTCAAAATATCTTTCTAACTTATAGATCTACCCATACGCATCCTCCACCTTAAAGATTGGCATCTTCGGTTTCCTCAACCTCGGCTCGCCTCTGTTCCCTTTGTTTCCTCCATAATTTCTCATTCCCCAAGAGGTGGTTCCCCCCAAGTGTCCTAATCATCCCTTTTACACTCATACCCAAACCTTTCATCAAATTCTCACCTTCTTCTTTCAAATTCAGCCCCCCTTCAATCACAATTACCCCTTTCCCTTTCAAAATCCACCAATTTCCTCTCAAATTCAGCACCCATTCATTCTTTCTCTACCTCCTCACACCTCTCCCCATACCCTCTACTCAGCTCTTCCCTAGGAATAAGATCTAGGGGAGGTATTCTCTCTTCTCCCTTTCAAATCTCCACCTCCTGATCTTCTCTTTGCCTTATTTGATTAGAGTTTTCCGCACTTCCTTGGTTGTCGGAGGCTTCCCTCGCCTCTGACGATGATGTTTTGGGTTGGCCCTCGAGTAAATTCTTCAACATCTCTCCCAAGATAGAAAATTTCCCATCCATCTTCTCGTGGATGGCTGAAATTTGACTTTTGACATCTGAAAGTTGAGTGTGGATGTTTGAAATTTCAGATTTCAATTGTTCGATCTCCCCTTCCAACACTTCTACATTTCTTCCTGCCATAGAAAGCTGGATTTAGTCTCCAATAGCAAGAACACCAACTTTGACGTGAATTCTGGCCTCCAAACAGCAAAAACAGCAAGATCGGATATGAAACGCAGAAAAATCAGTGAGGAAGACTTCTCTTTCAGCCCAGGAAATTGCTCTGATATCAATTTGATAGAAAACACTTGTAGGAAACATGAATCTCCCTTGCTGAAATTTAATTTCAACACTTTGCAATAACCAAAATTGAGAAAGATGAATAAAATTAGAGAACTTTTTGATTGATAATAATAGCAGAAAAGCAACAAGATACAATGGATCTTTAATTGGAGAGGAGGATCCAGCTCTCCCAATCTCTAGACGCCGCTAGAACCTAAGCAAAACCTAAGAAGTATCTCAAATTTCTACCAAATTCCAAATGCCCTAACTCTAAAAAAACAAACTATTTAATGCATACGATCCAAAAGGAAACCTCTAAACAACCCCTACTTTAAAATTTCCCTCCTAAAATCTTCCTAAATCTTTCCTAATCGGCTCTTAGCCCCTGCGGTTCCAACGGCACACTCGGGAGGCAGGCACTGTTCCGCCTCGCATAGAAGTGGGCCGGCCCAATGTGGACCGGCCGGGTCGGTCTAATGACCTATCTAATAGAAAATAAGTCTATTTATAATTTTTAAAAAATAGATTTTATCCATATTAAATTGATCCCACAAAAGAAGGAAATTGAATCCTAAACAAACTTCATAATCTACACAACCCAATCTTGAATTTAAAATTCAAACTAAAAACTTGGGAATTAAATAATAACTAATCTTTTAAAATAAAAATTCAATGGCTCACAATCAATTAAACCCATAAGAATAATCACTGAGAAGATGGCACATTTACCTTCCTAGTTTCTACAAAACCAAAAGATGTTTTTTCAATTTAACGAACTAACAAGTATAGTAAGTTAAACTAAGTACAACATATAAAAGAAAAAAACTTCGATTGGAAGAAAAACATCCTCCAATTCAAATGATTTAATAAGTTTACCTTCTACGAAATAGCTACCCCAGCAAAGAGTAAAGGAATGAATCATCAAAGGCTACTAAAGCTTTGCTAAAGCCCATTGAAAGGGAGACATAAGGGCAATGACTGAACATTTGTATAATCTTCCTTGAAGGTCCCGAAAACTATATTGAAGGAGAGTCCCAGGTGCAAACTTAATCAAATGAAGAGAATGAAGGGATGCGGAAGCTTTACGGGCACAATAAAGAAGGAGAGTTCTAATGGTTGAAGAGCAAGGGCTTCATATCAAAGGAGAAATATCATGGTGGCAATCAAGGTCTTCGATATTGAAGGAGAATTGCAAGTGCAAGCTTCATCAAATGAAGAGAATGAAATGCACATCGCGAGAATTGGGAACAAAGAGAAAAAAGGAGAGCTGTGCTGCAAGTCCTATGAGTCAGTGTTAGGTAACGTTGAGATGATAGCTAGGATATAGTGTATATAATATATCTCAAGAACCGCACACATGTATAGGCATGTCAATCCTGTGTATGATCTATATTATGACGCGTCCAATCCGTGTTGAAACTTAATTTCCTCTTAAAATAAATACAGCACAATTTTAAGCTTTTCGGAGAGTGTCCATGTTCAACACATGTTCGACATAGATGTGGAAGGTATTTAGAAATGTTTGTGCTTTCTAGGCAGTGGTAGTCTTTTGATCTAAGAGGATGTCCAGTTTGAAATGGACTTACTGCTCAAGGAGTAAATCATTTATAACTGGTAAGTTTCTTCTAATTCATTATCAAGCATAGAAGATTTAAAGAGCATTAAATTTCTTTATATTTATTGAACACATCTCCATAAATGGAAGTAGTTTTAGACTTTTTGTTGACAAGCATTGTCCCTAATCTTCATGAGAATTTAGACTAGTGCTCATTTGTTTCGACTTCTTTCATTCTTCCTTCAAACAACGCTTGCTTAAGTTTAAGCCAACAGTCCTACTCGAAAATCTACTTGACACAATAATGATCATGCCTTTCCTTGTATTTGCTTGGTTCTTCTGAAGTTGCTTTTATGCCAATATATGAATTTTATGGATGCCCTTTAGAAATCGTAGAGCTTGTTGTTAGCTACCTTCAATCACAAGAATGATAAAGGAGTAATGGTGGAATGAAGATCGAAGGAGCTTTGTGTCTAGAACCCTAAGCATACTTGAAATGATGTCCTTGTTGTAGAGGAGTGTATGGCCTTGTTCAATGTGAATTGAAGGTAAAACAAGTTATCATCCCAAGTTATGGGATGCTTTTTCTACCCTTGTAGCAAATGCATCTTGGTTCTATTCACTATCTCCAACTGGAGCCCAGTTTGTGAATGAAAAGCGGTGCCCCTATTCAATCTAGTATTCACTATGGCCCATAAATGCTACAAGAAGAGTTTGTTCATGCCCTCGCTAGCGATTGTTTTCCTATGAGGGATTAGAACAACCACTTTTGAAAATCTGTCCATGACCATATAGGGATGGTCAAGTACCTTTTTATCTTCAAAAAGCATTCCAAAAAATTCATGGAGATGTTTTCTCAGAAATGGCTTAGTATATATGAGCAATAATGCGTACAATCCCACCCTCACATTTGCAAGTTTGGAGGTGCTATGTGGTATGCATCCTCTGATGTACTTATATTTTATTGGATGTTTGTCTAGTAAATATAGTGTTGTAGGTTCTGCACTATATTCTTACTACAAAATTTCCAGTCACCTTGAATGTGTATATCTCCCACATCTCAAAGATCGCATACGTGCATTAGGTGTGTCGATCCAGTGTCAGGTCTGAATTAGGACATGTCCAATCCATCTCAAAGCTTAATTTCCTCCTGAATGTGTATGTCTCCCACATCCATTAAATATAGTCCGTTGATTATAATATTCACATGTGAGAAGTTTTGTTCAGATAGTCATCTTTTAATGTAAAATCTAAAGGGGTTACCCTCTCCAAATCCTTCAAAACCCCATTGAAGAAGAGATTCTCCCAGTAATGCACCTAATAATCTCTCTGCACACAAGATTCAACCTATGTAATAACAAGAAAGTGTTAAAGTTGACCAAGAGAGCATGCTGACCATTTTATTAGTTATTTCCTTCTTATACTTGATCAGCAAATTGTATTGTTGGAGATAAGTCATCAACTTCACATGTCACGCTTCTTATAATTTAATCGGAAGTTCCAAATAGAAGTGACAAATGGTTCATATGTGTTATAGTTTCCTTCATCAAAATGGAAGCACACAAATATTTTGCTGCTTGATGCAGTGCCAACAACTCATTATTGTAGGTGGAATAGTTCTTCTTAGCTCCATGACACATATCAGAGTGGTAAGTAATGGGCCTGACTTCTTACATCAGTAATGTGCCCACTGCATATGCACTAACATTTGGTTCGAGATCATATGGTCTCTCCAAATTTGGCGAAGGTAGTGTAGTGCCTTGCTTGTATTCTTTTTCAATAGAAAGAATGTACCTTCTTGGTTTAGGCCCCATTAAACTTGGCATTGGTCCTAATCAAAATATGTAAAAGAGGGCAACTACCAAAAATAAACTTAAAAGGCATTGGCAGAATCTCATGAAACTCCTTACGTTAATCATTATTTGCGATCTGAGCCAACTCCTTAATCTTCACCTTTGTAGGACCAATTTTGATTCTTTTTCATTGCCCACCTCAATGAAATATAGAACTTATTGGAAAATATATGATTCCTTTAGTTGAGATGGAGCTAATGTTTTTATAATAGATGGACCTCCTCAGATGCTCCAGGTGCTCTTCCCAAAATTTGTTGAATACTAAGATAACATTTAAATATATGATACTGAAAACATATAAGTTTGTTCATTAGCTTCATGAATCTGGCGGGTTGTAGAGCCTGAATGGCAAACCAATCATACAGTAAAGAAATGTTAGTTCCAGAGTTTCTAAAACACTATAACAATACTTTAACCAGGAAGAAGATGCGTTTAATTTCTGCTGTAATGAAATAGAGAGTGTGTATCTTAGTATATGCTACTGTGTATATATGCTAAAGTAGGTGTGTGCCTTTACATGTGTGCGTGAGTGATTAGTCTTGGCTGTTATGAATGGAAGGCTGAGATTTAATCTGTTGAGGAAGTGGCTACTGCTAGTTCTGTTTTGAAGGGTGAGATTTAATCTGCTGGGGAAGTGAGTGCTGCTCATTCTACTTTGCTTTTATGCCCCCTCTATGTGACTATCAAGGCTGGACTGTCATATTGTTGCGAAGAAGGGTAAATCTGGCGGTAAATAGGGATTTTGTAAGGATGTCGGCAGTTTGGTCTGTTGTGCTGATCAGAACTATGCGAACGGTGTTGGAGTGGATGTGATGCCGAATAAAGTGATGATCGACTTCTATGTGCTTTGTGCGAGCGTGGAAGACAAGTTTGTTGGCGAGGGCTATTGTTGAGGTATTGTCACAGTGGAGGTCCGTTGCTTGCGAAAGAGGAAGATGGAAGTCCTGTAGTAGTTGGCAGAGCCATATGATGTCGGTGATGGCTGCGGCTAATGCTCTGTATGCTGCCTCTGTTCACGATCACGCGACGGTGTGCTGCTTTTTGACACTCCAAGAAAGAAGAGTATTGCCTAGGAAGGTGCAATAGCCTGAGGTTGAGTGTCTCATGGATGAGTCGCGAGCCCAATTAGCATCTGAAAAAGATATCAGTCAGAGAGGGCCTTTGGAGATCGAAAGACTGTAGTGTAGAGAGCTTTTGAGGTAGTGTAGCAGCCGCTTTAGAAGGTACACGTGACTGGGTTGCGTGTTGTGCATGTGTTGGCACAAGAGATTAACATGGTAGGCAATATCAGGTCTGGTAAGAGTTAAATATTGAAGTGAACCAATAAGCTGACGATAGTGATGGGGTGTGGTAATCAGCGAGTCTGGGGGAATGATGGTAGGAAGTTTTGTGCAGGACGGGTTGGCAAGCGGCTTGCAGAGAGACATTCCTGCATTGGTTAAGATGGATTTGGCGTATTGTGTTTGAGATAGGAAGGAGTTGGGTTGGCGTTCGATGGAGATGCTGAGAAAGTTGTTTACATGACCCAGATGTTTCGTTACAAATTGTTTGTGGAGCTACAAAAGAACACTAGAGAGTAGTGTATTATTGTTACCTGTAATTAGGATGTCGTCAACGCAGATGAGTAGGTACAATTGATCTTCTTTAGAGAATATGAGAAGCGATGGATCAACTCGGCTAGGATGAAAACCAAGTTGTTTGAGAACCTCTGAAAATATATTGAACCACTACCTAGCAGCTTGTTTAAGGCCATATATAGCTTTGCAAAGTAAGCATACATGATTTGGATGCTGTGAGTCTTCAAATACTTTTGGTTGTGTCATGTAGATAGCGTATGTGAGAACTCCGTGTAAGAAGGCGTTTGTCACGTCAAGCTGATGAACCAGCCATTATTTGTTGAGAGCTATGGTGAGTAGTGCTCGAATGGTGGGGAATTTAGCTAAGGGGCTGAACGTCTCAAGATAGTTTAAGCCATATTCCTGCTTGTGGCCTTGAGCAACTAGGCGAGCTTTGTGGCAAGCAATCAAACCGTTTGAGTGTAGTTTAGTGCGGTATGTCCATTTGCAACCAAGAATTGATGTATTAGTGGGTGATGGAACAAGATTCCATGTTCCCTGCTGTTGAAGTGCTAGGAATTTGGTTGCCATAGCTGGCCGCCAATGAGATTGTTTGGAAGCTTTAGAGTAGGTGATTGGATCATGTAGGGGAGAGTTGTTGGCATTTGAATGTTGGTGAAGTAGATTAATATGGTGCATGGCTTGAGCGATCCTGTTCAAGTCTAGTTACCATTGGATGGAGTGATGTTGTGGCAGGTAGGGAAGATTGTTGAGGGTGACTTTGAGATGCATGGGAAGTGTTGGGTGTGTTGGTTGGAAGTGTTGGGTGTGTTGGTCTGTTCACGAGATGCCAGAGTAGGAGGAATGGTGAGGGTGGGAATGAACTTGTTGCAGTAGGTGATATTGTGGGTTTGGTAGTGGAAAGGGACGTAGGAGTTAGTAGGAACAGGTTGTTATGTATTGGGATATCTGGTGGAAGGGTGGGGTGTGTTTGTTGAAAGGGAAAGATGGATTCATCGAAAATAACATGACGGGATATGATAATGTGATTATTTGTAGGATTGAGGCATTTGTATCATTTGTGAGAGGTTGAATATCAAATAAAAACACATGGAGTAGATCTTGGGGCGAGTTTGTGTCTATGAGGTGGGGGAAACCAGGGGAAGCATCTACAGCCAAATGTTCAAAGAAATGAGTAGTCTGGTTGTTGATGATAGAGAATTTGTATAGGGGATTTGTGATGGGTTGCTTTTGATGGTAGCTTGTTGATTAGATACGATGTTGTAAGAACAGCATCGGGCCAATAGGAGTATAGTATAGATGTCGTATGTAGAAGAGTCCTGGTTGTTTCAATAAGATGGCAGTGTTTTCTCTCTGCTAGTCCATTTTATTCAGGTATGTATGGGCACAAAATTTGGTGGACTATGCCATGTTGTTGTAGGAATGATTGAGGTTCTTTATTGACATATTTGATGCCTCCGTCTGAGCGTAGACGTTTAATGTGGTGTGATAGTTGGTTCTCAATCATAGTTTTAAATTTGATAAATATGGAAGTTACTCCAGATTTGTGAATCATTGGAAAAAGACAAACAAAGCGCGAAAAATCGTCAATAAACACCATATAGTAATGATATCCTTGATTAGATATAATAAGGGAAGGTCCCCATACATCCGAGTGATTGAGTTCAAGTGGGGTAGGGGATTGAGATACAGATTTGGAGAATTTGAGCTTGTGGCCTTTTGAGACCTTACATGAAGAACAAAGAGACGAAATAGCAGGAATATTAAGATGTGTGTTGTTATTAGAGATGTGAATGAGGGTCTGGTGTTGAGGATGACCAAGAATGTTGTGCCATAAGGATGAGGATCGAATGGTGGTATAGAAGGCTAATGGACTGTTGGTGGATGTGGATGGTTGGATCGGATATAATCAGTTACAGCAGGGGCCCTTGAGAAGAACTTGATGGTTCATTGAGTCCTTTATGACAAAACCCAATGCGTAAAATGAGATTGAAATGTTATTATCTTTGGTTAAATGTGAAATTAACAATAGATTGTGATATAGATTGGGAATATGAAGCAGCTAGGTTAGAAGGAGCTTACGAGATGGTGTGGGAAGTATACCATCACCAGAGTGAGCAATCAGAAGTTATCTGTCGTTTCCAATGATAATGTTGTCTGAGCCTTGGTAGAATGTAGGATGAGCTAGATTTTTGAGGTTGTTGGTGAGATGAGATGAGTTTCCTGAGTCTAGGTACCAATCTGGATTGGAGGCATTGGTGGTTGTGACCAAAGCTTTTGATGATGGTGGAGGTGTGGGGGGAATGTAGTTCATGTTTAAGCGATGCCAGCAGGTTGGGGATGAGTGTCCCTTTTTGTTGCAGATTTAACATGTGGGTGAGTAAGATTGTGGTGGTCTACTATTGAAGGGAGAGGACCTTCCTCGTCCGTGTCGTTCACGACCTCTATAGGAGTACATCGCCAGAGTTGGATCTGCAGATGGGCGGTGACGAGACGACTCTGCTTGAAGATTGATTTCCTCACTAAGTAGTAGGGAATAGAAATCTTCAAGGCTTATGGGGTGAAGCATCATTCGAATTGAAGTTTTGAATGCTTGGTAGGAGGGTGGAAGTCCGTTGAGTGGGTATAGTATTATATATTCTGTGTCTATATTTGCTCCAACCACCGTGATTTTATCCATTGTGCTTTGATTTCAGTGAAATATTGATTCATGTTGAGATGTTTCATTGAGATATTATGGAGTTCATTCTTGAGTTGAATGACTCTCGAACGGTTTGAAGCTTGCAGCCTCCGTTCGATGGTGAGCCAAATGGCCGAACAGGATTCAAGGTTTAAAACATATGGAAGAATGGAGGGGGTGATGGTGGAGCAAAGAGTTGCGGCTAGGTTCTGATCTATGAGAACCCATTCATTGTATTTGGGATTAATGGTGGTGATGCCATCAGAAGACTGGGACATGCGCGGTGGTGGAGCTGTTGTGGGTTCGAGAAAGCAAGCAAATCCGTTCGCACGAAGCAACTTGAGAACCTGAGACCTCCAGATTGGGTAATTGTCATTTGATAGTTGAGCAGGAACTATTGTTTTAATGTTTGAAATGACGAATTTGAGAGATGCAAGAATGGGGCAGTTGTCAGCAAAGGTTTCCGTAGCTGGGCCGCCAATTTTGGAGGATGAAGATTGCGCCATTTGCGGTATAATAGGCTTTTAAGCCTACTCTGAAACAATAAAGAAATGTGAGTTACAGAGTTTCTAGAACACTGTAACAATACTTTAAGCAGGAAGATGCATTTAATTTATGCTGTAATGAAATAGAGAGTGTGTATCTTAGTACATGCTAATGTGTATATATGCTAAAGTAGATGTGTGCCTTTACACGTGTGCGTGAGTGATTAGTCTTGGTTGTTATGAAATGGAAGGCTGAGATTTAATCTGCCGAGGAAGTGGCTGCTGCTCGTTCTGTTTTGAAGGGTGAGATTTAATTTGCTGAGGAAGTGGGTGCTGCTCATTTTGTTTTGCTTTTATACAACCCTATCTTATCTTGAAAGAAGTCATCCATATGCCCATCTCATCAAAGTGCATCTAATGATAACTAGATTTGAGAACCAAGTTGGTAAGATTATGGAAGTTTTCAATTGATCATGTACGTTGTTGATGCATACAATTGGAAAATAGTTTTTTACCATAATTTTTGCTGAGTTGATCATCAACACATAGTGTCCATATTCCATCCTTCTTAGGGCCATCACCATGGGTCATCCACAAGGTGAATTGTTGGGCTAGATGACATTATTCTCCAACAATTCTATAACACTCTTTCTGATCTCCTCATTGTTGATGATCAAACTTTGGAGCATCACAAGATTTGCTGGCGGCCCAATTGAAATCACCAGGATGTCATGCTCGATGAACTACTTTGGTGGCAACTCTTATACAACCTAGAAGAGCGGTACATGCTCCTCCAATGGGTATTATAATTGTAAATCTCCAGCTTTGATTGATTCAGAAAGAGAAAACTACTTCCTCCAAGATAGGCTTGATAAATAGCAGCAAAAAAATTGTACAACATTCATAAGTTTACCAGCTTGGCCTGTCATTATGACATCCGTTCTTCGTACTCCACAATCCTTCAACAAGTACTTTCCATCCTTAGGTCATGCAGGTATGGACTACTAGAGAAAAGTTGATAGATATCAACTCGCACAACCCCGGAAATCTCACTGATGTAGTCCTTTGTAATTGCAAATTTAAACTGGTTTTAACAATTAATTTTCAGCTCAGATCCCTCAATATTCATCCAAGGGGTAAGGATTTGGGTGGGAATTATTCTAAACCAACCTCTATACTAGTTTGCCAGAGATTAAATTCTTCTGACTGTCAATGTCCATGATGGCGCTGATCAACTCTTTCTTGACCTATATCCTAGTAGTGAATAACAAAATTGATATATACCTTGGCATTGCCATCAAAGATAAAGCCATGCCCAACTTTTTCACAAGACTTTACAAGCTGTTTTTCGCTACTGTAGCAACAATATTATTTTTTCCATCCTACTTCCATTTTTTAAGGAAGTTTTCAGAATGCAATTCCAAGCATTTGTCCTTAGTGTGGTTGGGCTTTTGACAATGCTTATAGAAATTCCATTGAGAATTGTTTTCATTGGGAAAGCTTTATAGCATTGTTTGGCTTTTTCCTCTTCTTTTTTATTTTGATTGGAAGAAATCTCTTCCACTTTAAAAGATTCTTAGGGCTTATCCTTTCTACCTTAGTGTTTTTTATTTATGGAAATTCTCATGATATTGGCTTAACTAAGATCCATGACAGGAAAGAGGCTAACATGATAGGCACATGTTGAATTACCTCTACAACCAGAGCATAAAAAAATATATGTTCATTTTTAGAATAAATGACCTAGAGATAGGTTAGATTGTCCTTAGCATTGCCTCAAATTATGTTATTTCTT
Source organism: Dendrobium chrysotoxum (assembly GCA_019925795.1). NCBI lineage: Eukaryota > Viridiplantae > Streptophyta > Magnoliopsida > Asparagales > Orchidaceae > Dendrobium > Dendrobium chrysotoxum. Next base: position 7,883,311 of record CM034297.1, on the reverse strand, counting down.
CCATCGATCATCGATCATCAACATAACCTATCAGTTAAAACACATGACATATCATTCACTTGAGTTATCGCCATATTATTTCATAATGATCATTTCCTTTTAAGTGGAAGCTCCACCAAACTATAGCATGGTGGCTTAATTTAAGTCAAACAAACATCACTTTCTCATGAGTATTATAACTATATAAAGCGAAGTATATGTTTAATTGGACAATGCACGCATTAAGTTTCTCAGTGTTAACTATCACATCATAAGTGGAGATCTCCACTTTGCCATCCACTTTAAGGCCTAGTCCATCCTTCATTTCTCATAGTGACATCATTTCCCTCATTCTCATCACTGTTTTCCAATGGCCAAAACTTGTCTAACGAGCATTTATTGGTGGGAGTATGGAAACAAGGAAGAGTGCAGGTAGGATCATTAGAATTTGTTTTGTGGCAATGGATTGCATCTGCATCCACTCCATCATCAATATTTATTATGTTCATCTACTTGACATGCTGGGTTAGAAGAAGAATCATTTTTATAATCATAATTTTTCTTTGTGACTTTAATGTCAATCTAGGACAAAAAGAGATTATCTCATTCTTTGAAATCCTCCTTTCAGTTGTACCATGCACCAAGAATGAATACCCAATTCATAAGCACTTACTACAGGAAGGAATATCAAGAAGCAAGAAAAACATGGAGCACAAGAAGATCCATAAGAACGAAGGAGCAGCAAGCCACTTTCAAGAGAAGTATCTCCATCTGGGTAAAAGCTCAGTTAATCTATAGTTTTACTTGTGAACAATATCCCCTCTTCAAGCGAATGTCTCTAGTTTTGCTACATTCCATAAATAGTCTCTTCTCTTTATCAAACTTGTGATATAATAAGAAAACCTCAAGATTAAGGTTCCCTATCATAACAGGACAACTAGAAACCCTGCAAAGGTCTCTTCATATTTTTCCTTCCACACTCAAATTGAAAACCAAGTGATCCTCCTAACCTCACTAATCTATCGGTGATTCAAAAACCATCGCTTTGGTTATTGGAACTTAGTGCAACACCCTTTGGCATGTAGGGTTGGTGAAAAAGGGTTGCATACTCCCCTCAATTTTTTTTGCATACTCATCCTCCTCAGATCCGGATTCAAAATCTGCGGGTCTGATATCCATCCATATCAGCTGAAGTTTACCAATCAATAGTTTATCGATAAAGGAAATTTGAAATAAGATGTATACAACTAACAACAACACTTGTAGCTAAGTATCTTGTATAGGATGTAAAGATTGACGACAGACACTTTGAAAGAAGTGTTGTAAACAGTGTCTGATAGTTGGTGCAAGACTACCAATATACTCTACATAGGCTGATTCCAATACCAAATTTCAGCATGTTGGGATCTTGGAGGAAGATGTCCTTGAATGTCGAGGGAGAGAGGGAGGGAAGAGAGAGAATAGACATTGGAGGAAAAAAATAACTGAATATTATTTCCTTTTCCCCAACTTTACAGAAAACTCGCACCTCTATTTATAACACTATCAAGCAGTTAAGATAGAACAATGGAACATAATTGTTAAGGTTGGACCAAAATACAACAATCTCCACATTGATCCAATTTTACAGTGTTTTAAGAAAACAAACCTCCACCGAACCATCACTTTGGTTCATTCTCATGTCCACGCTCCGAATCTCCGACCAAACAGCCCGAGCCTTGCCCATGTGCAAGCCTCCCATCCGTAACCTAGACCTCCAACCCGACTCCACCGTCTGCACGCGGCTCCTGAACATGGCCAACCCACATGAACACCCATGTCCAATCAGCACGCATCTTGCACAGTGGCTGCAACTTCCGCCCTCGCTCCAAGCTCCCGAGCGACCCGACTCCACCGCACACACCAAGCCTCGCCCTACGCCCTGCCTCACCTCGCGCCCCGCGCACCCAAAGCCCCGAGTGATCCCGCGTGCACTGCACGACCCTCCAGCATTACGGCTCCCACACGCCTGCACAGCATGTCTGCCCCGTGCCCGTGCCCCGTGCCCCGTGCATGTGCGAGTCTGCCTACAAGCGTTCAACCGCGAGTCCGTGATTTCTTGCTCCTGGCCCATCTTCGCCTGCGTGCTCCTCTCCTTCCATGCGAAACCGCACAGGCGGCTCCCATCCGCCTCGGGGCTCCCATCCACCACACGCCCTGCGCCCTACACGTCCACCTCGGGTCCCGCGATCCTGCCCAATGCCTGTACTCATGCAGTCCGACTCCAGCAGCGATTGCACAGCCAAGGTCCACACGACCTGCGCAACTGCACCCCAGCTTTTACTCTTATGTGCAACACCAACAGCCCAACCGCCTCCTCTCTCTTTCTTGACTAAAAGAAGCTTCCTCCACCTCCACCTCCACCTAGCTCTGATACCAGTTTTTGGGTCTTGGAGGAAGATGTCCTTGAATATAGAGGGAGAGAGGGAGGGAAGAGAGAGAATAGATATTGGAGGAAAAACAACTGAATATTATTTCCTTTTCTCCAACTTTACAGATAACTCACACCTCTATCTATAACACTATCAAGCAGGTAAGATAGACCAAATGAATAAAATTGATAAAGTTGGACTAAAATACAACACAGCACATCCAATTTTAAAATATAGTTTGCACGTACCATACACGATACACCAAAGTGTCAGCTAGGTTTAAACAGAAATCATAGGATAAATCTTAGTTTTGGTAGAAAAATTCAACTCAAAATAAAAATGCTGAGCACTCTTGCAGTATAAAGCCGATTACTTTCTTCAATTTATGTTCTTCCAATGCAAATGAATACGTGCATGTATGAACGGTATGAATCTCTTAATTTTATACATCTATGTTCACTCAAATGACTTGTTGCCAGAATATGTAAAAGCACATGTTGGTATGCAGCTACCATACAAGAGATAAGACCATAAATTGGATACCTGGCTGCTAATCCAACACATACAGTGGAAACATCCGGACGAATATGCCTCATTGTATCGAAAATTGCCATACCTAATAAGAACCATGAATTATTTGAGTGTGCAAATTAACCAATAGTTAATGAGTGGATCAAACTTCTTACAGGAAGATGAGGAAACAACTTACCAGCCGTTACTGATCCTCCAGGAGAGTTCACATACATGACAATGTCCTATTAAGCACAATAGATAATAAACCTTAATGATATTCAAAATACAGAATGTAAATATATGATAACATTTATCAGGCATCATATAAACATGCCCAAAATGACAACTTGGGAAACCATTAAGACTGCCTTGAAGTTCAAGCATGTAGTGGAATACAGGATAAAAATGAGTGATTCAGAAAAAAAAAAGCTACAGAATAAGAAAAATACATGAAGATACCTTCGTAGGATCCACTGCATCAAGATAAAGAAGCTGTGCTACAATTATATTTGCCATGTCATCATCGACCGCACCGCCACACCGTATAATTCTCTACAAGGGAAACAAAACTTAAACTTAAGATCTTGATCCTCAGAAAGCCAGCTAATAATCACGCTCGAGCAAACACAGATCATACATGCTGGAATAGCTGACTAATAACACTCTGAAACCTCTCCTGCACCATTGGCGGTGGGCCCTGTCCGCCCTGAGACTCCACAGGGAAGTAAGGAGAAGATGGCACTAACAAATCATCTCTACATCTCGACCAAAGATGACATTTTTCCATATCAGAAGAGAAACGCCATGATTCAGCGAAAATGAATAAGAAAAGACTGGGAGGAAACCAACCGAATCGACCAAATCCCCTTCCTGCTATCCTGATCAGGAGTCCGGGAGCGGTTCGAGTAGATTGCCTTAGGTGAGCTCCGTCTCCTTAGTAGGTTTCTATGAATCGTGCAATAACGAAATAGAAAACTGCGATGAGAAATGGCAGGATAAAGATAAAATGGAAAAGGGGGAGGCAAAAAGGAGGAAATGAGTACTTGGAAGAAAGTGAAGGAAGGAGGGGGTTTTGCTGGGTAAGAATGAGGGTTTTGAGGGGATGAGCCGTGGAGAGAGAGACCGAGACTGGAGAATCTGCAACCTTGAGAGCCGTGGTCGCTGACGAAGTGAAGGAAGAAGCCGCCATTGTTTTCTGTCAGGCTTCCGCTTGGGCTTCCGATTGTAGATTTCCGTCGCTGTGAGCCCAATTTTTGGATATTAGGAATTACAAATATAACTGTAAATTTCACTATTTATATCAAGTAATACTTAATTGGACGAATCTCACCAAATGCATAGCCTAATCCATCAATGCCATTGCAAGTTTTGGTTACCAATGAATGCCCTCTCTTGGGAGCTCATCGTATCTCCTCATCTTAGATTCTTGCATCACATCACATGAAATTGTTGATGCCCTCCTATGGAGGAAAAATTATTATGTGTGAAGTCCGAATTTTGTCTGGACTTCAATTAGGTGGAGCTTCGTGATTTTTTTTTCTATTTATATACAGTGTGTACAAGAGAGAAAAGTCAAAAAAGCCTATGTGATTGCACTTGATTAGAGTTCGAACAACAAGCTACGCCCAGACTCCGTACGTACTAATCTCTCCCTATGGAGATGAGTAAGAGAGGGAGCGTAACGATAAAGGCTTAGCGGTGTCTGGCATGGCCGACAGTGGCGAAGATCAACTGATTGGTGGCACAGTGCAAGGATTCTAAAAAGAGAATATGAAGTTCGGATTTCATCCAGACTCTAATTAGGTGGAGCTCATGATTTTTCTCTCTTTATACACAGTGTGTACAAGAAAGTGAAAATTCAAAAAAGCCTAGTGCTTGCACCTGATTAGAGTTCAAGCAAAAAGTTACGTTCGGACTCTATACGTATTAATCTCTCCCTATGGAGATGAGATAAGAGAGGGAGCGTAACAATAAAGGCTTAGCGGTGTCTAACATGGCCGATAGTGGCAAAGATCAACTGATTGGTGGCACAGTGCAGGGATTCTAAAAAGAGGATCTTGGTTTTATTTTATTTGTGTTTTGAGTGTTATATATATATGCATAAAAGAAGATCAAAATGATCCTCAACTATATTAAAGGATTATTTTGGTCCATCAAATCTTTAAAAAATAATCTCATGGTGAGACTATTTTGATTCCTCTTTAAGGAGTCGAGTGATCAAAATGGTCATTTAATATAATTTGGAACTATTTTAGTATTTCATAAAAAGTTGATGAACCATTGTGATCATTCTCTCTCTTTATATATATATATATATATAGTTGAGAATATAAGAAGAGTTTGAAAGGATTAAAAAGGAGGGCCACAGAGTTTATATAATATGCAACCAAATAAATAAGTATAGAACTATGAGTTATTGGGGCACATAAAAGGAGACACAATTTGAAGCACCAATGAGGAAAGGATTAGTCATACTTAATCTCCCAGTTGATGAATGATATATAACAACTTCCTAGGTGTAGATTTATTGAACCTCAAGCTTTTTAATATAATCTTTCTTTTGCTGCTTCCATAGTGCTTATGAGAAGGGCACAAAAGGAATTCTTCATTTTAAAAGAGTACATTAACCTTAGATTTGAGTATGGTAGTGACTAACTCTTCAAGGTTGTTTGCACTAGAATTTGACTCCTTAATCAATCAGGAGATTTTATTTGGAGGAAGAATTAAATAATTTTCTTTACTTATCTTAGCATGTTTTATATTTTGAACCCATGGATGGGAAGCCTCGAGGGATTACGATACCATTAGTGACAACGAAATTCCTATCAATATGAGTAATATCATTTGCAGAAGCATAAATCATTGTCCACAAAGTGATGGCTGAGGAAGAGGTTGAGGATCTAGTAATGAAGCAAAAATATGAGTCACGATGTTAATACATATATTCTCCTGATCACCTTGAGGTATTGAAGTATCATTAGAGCAACCAGGAGTGAGACTAATTTAAAATAATAGTGATTTGAATCTCCATGCTGAAGTTTGCTTGACCAATATAATGGAAAAGCTTTTGATGGCACATAATATGAGCCTTAGGCTTCATTTGGGATGGCTTTCTTACTGCTTCTTAAAGTAGCTTTCTAGTATAAAAATTAAAAAATTTGTATTAGATAGCTGCTTTAAGAAGCAGTAAAAAAGCCGTCTCAAATGAAGCGTTAATGGAGGAGACATGGGTATTATAGTTATTTTTTTTATAACTAGATCTTCAATATGGGAAGGATGAATGAAAGCATTAACACCTTTTCTACAAGAGGTAATGCCAGCCTAAAGATGCAACTATGATTGAAAACCCTCAGCTTTCTCTAAAACAACATTTTAACTATACCCATTTTCCCATGTACTAACTCATATTACGCCCTCAAAATCCTTAATAACTTCAATTCCACCAAAAATCAAGCGACTGAAGGTTTAGAAATCGCAGCTATTTGAATATCAACATGTAATGGATTACCAAACATAGATGGAAGAGAGTAAAGCACATATTGAGTGATAGAAAGTTCAATGTATAACTCAAAATCAGAACACCCTTTTAGAATCCTCATTGTAAATTCATGAATATTGAGTGATCTACGATTAAATAAGGCACAATAATCAACCACTCAAGAGCATTTTAAAAGAAAGATAAAACTGCTTGCAGTGAAGCTATAAGACATCCCAATAAAATTATAAGTTAACAGCTCAACAAGACATTTAGGTTTCGTTTGGAATAGTTTTCTTACTGCTTTCTAAAGCAGCTCTCAAGTACAAAAATTTATTGAAAATGGTGGTTAAAAGCTATCCCAAACTAAGCCTTAACATATCCTATCTTTAGCCAAATATCAGTTGAACTGTTAAAGTTTCTGCTTACTTTACACTAAATGTTCATTCATGAAGGATTAAAATAACTGTGGAAGGTTTCTTCTGCTAGTGTTTCCTTTCTAACAATTACTGTACTTGTCTATACTACCTATATAATGCTGATCAGTGATAATCATCTGATATTTGTTGATTACCTTTGCATTTCCCTCTCATTTCTATTTCTTTCTCCTTTTCTATGTTGTTGTTCTCTACTTGATGGCTGAGTTGAGCTGTACTGCTATAGGAATTGCAATGTTGGAAATAAGCACTGTTAGATGTTATATTAGCAATTGGGAAAGAGCTCATTTCCTATTATTTTGTATCTGACACCTTATTTTATCTGTCACTTCTTGGAAAATTGTCAAAATTTTATGCACTTACTATACATAATTAACATAAATGATTTATGAAATTTTTATCATTGTTTTTGTAATTATTTTCTGACATGAATAACTTCAGCTATGTTTGTAGTTTACCATGAAAAAAAAGAATCTTATGGATTTTTTTGCATATTGACATCTTTGGAAAATTTAAATATATTTTCATTTGCATCAACAACTAAATTAAAAGAAAGCACTTTTTTGTGCTTCTTGTTTGATTGATTTTGCTATTTTAACCTTATTTGTGTACAATTGTTTGATCTGAAACTTCTTCAGTGTGCAAACTTAAATTTTTTTTTTAATTAATTGAAATTATAACATAAGTCTAATTACAAATAAATAGGCTTTAATCCAAATGTAATTACAAATTAAATTACTTATTTAATTTAATTAAGATGAATCAAAGACCAAACTTGAACTTCTGACCTTTATACTTGATACATCATCAAAAAATTATCTTGATCAGGCACGAATCTTGAGGCAAAATCAAGTTGGAATCTTTAAAAATTAAAATTGAGGTCATCCGAATTCTGATTTCTGCAAACTTATAGTTGAACTGAGCATCTCGAAAACACAAACCTAACGACAAAAAAATCGACCCAATCTGAGCCCAAATGAGTCAAAATCAAAGACTCGAAGCACTTTTGGAAGGATCAAACCACAATTTGGGTTACCAAACTCTCTCCAAACGTGACATGGTTATAATCAAATCGTGCGGGTCGACAAGACGAATCCAACAAGCCCAAGATCATTAAATTCTGATATCATTAAGATAGTCAAAGGTCCATTAAATAGTGCATGATCGTAGAAGTCAAGATCGGCCGTCCATCCGAACCACTCACAATTTAATCTTCCACTTATTTACAAGCCATGCCACTCAAGAATTCTATAAATAGAACCCCATTTCCTCTTGAGAGGGGAGGGAAGCTAAAAGAGAAGAAGGAAGAGAAGGAAGAAAGCTCCAGCTGCCTAGCTCCTTTCTGACCACTACTGGGGTTCTGCCGCACCACCGCTAGACCACCAAGGGACGTCGGAGTTCTGCCGCACCACCTTTGGACCACCACCTGAGGCCCTGAGTTCCGCCGGACCACCACTTGAGGCCGGGAGTTTCACCAGACCACCACCTGAGGCCCTGAGTTCTGCCGGACACAACATGAGGCCTGGACTTCTGCCGGGCCACCGCCTTACATCTACGGTCCTCCCGACCTCCGTCGCCTACCGACTACGGGCCTTCCGACCTCCAACACCGATCAACTATGGTTTTTCTGACCTCCATCGTTTGTCGACTACGGTCCTCCCGACCTCCGTCGCCTACCAACTACAGTCCTTCTGACCTCCGTTGTCTGCCGACTATGGTCCTTCCGACCAAAAAAATATGTCTATATTGATTACTGTAATTCCCAACATGTAATGCACTCTATATGATATATATTTATTACATTAAGCTAAAGCCTTCTCTCGAGGAAGAGCCTCATTTGTAATCGACTGCAAATACTAGTGGATTCATTCAAGCTGTGTTAGGCCTCGTGGTTTTTCCCCCTTTTCAGGGGTTTCCACGTAAAAATTCTGGTGTCTCATATGAATGCAACACTCTCTCTCTTATCTGATTGCGCACTGGATCTTCGTACAATGCTAAGACGTTAAGCCTTATATTTCTCTACCGCCACGAATACTCCAGGAAGCAACAATACTGAAAATAAAAAGGTAAAATGCTTGAATTAGAGGTCTTAATGCATATTATATCAGTTTATGTGAAGATTATTAGCAACTTCAGTGGGCTCTTCAGCAGAAAAAAACTGAAGTGAAAGCTTCATTCATACTGAAGAACATCTTGCAAACATGCATGTACAGTGCAAATATATAAATTTGGAAAATAAAATGCAGTTCCTGCTGCCCTGAAATTTAAGAAAAAACATCAACTGGCATTCAAAATGCACCAAAAAAGGAAAAAAAAAAGATCTCAATGCTATTAAGGACAAAATGCTCATTTATAAGATAAATGCTCAAAGTTAAGAGAGATTTAGGCTTCATATGGGATAATTTTCTTACTTCTTTCTACAGTTGCTATCAAGCACAAATTATTTTTTTAAAATAGTAAAAAATACTGACCAAAAGTTATCCCAAATAAAACCTTAAACTGTAAGAGATGTTATCTAATTTTAAACAATTGTCTTATAATTTACAATATTTAATCTTATCATCCTGATAAGAATTGCATCAAAATGTTATAATATAATAATTATTATTTTTAGAACAAATCAGCTGAATGCAAACAAACAGTACCACAGGTTCTTATTTCAAAATGAAGGGTTACTTGCCATAGATCTGTCTTTAAGTAATGAATCTGTAGGTATTAATCTTCATCTTGACCAAATTCTTGTTCTATCCATAGGTTGCTAGGAATTTATCCTTTTCTAGCTCTACTCAATGATTTTGCTCACTTTACTTTTTGAAACTGTTTTGATTAGAAGAATTAGGGAAGAGTTGTTTGGATTATTTTTTGTTTTTGTTTTTTATTAATTACTTTGTTTATAAGTTAATATGAAATAGAAATATATTTGAGATTTTTTTAATTTTTATTTAAAACAATATATCTGTTTAGTGTATTTTTTTATTTTTTTATTTTTTATTCTTAAAAATAAAATAATTAAAACAATATATTTTTAAATAAATACATCCTCATATTCCTAGTGAGGTCTACTTCTTAATTAAAATCATAGAGGTGCTTTGACCAATCATCCTTTTTTTTTATCCTACAACTTGGCAATGATAGTCTCACTACCCAAAATAAACCCTAAATTTCACTATGAACATTTTTTTTACTAGACTTTAATTATTCACCAACCATCAAAGTTGTGGTATGAATATCAAGTATTTCTCTAAGGAAAAATAAAGTACTTATAGATCTAACATTAATATTAAGGACCTACTTAGGGCAGCTACGAGTGCCTGTAAAACTAGTTGTAGAATTATTATGGGAAAAAAGATTTTTGAATTCTACTGAGCATTATTTGCATTATTTTTGAAAAAATTAGAGAAGAACTTTGCCACAACAATCATACTTCAACATATGTAATTCTAAAAAAACTAAATTGAGATGAGAGGCAAACACAAATGCTACACTAATTTTATTGTATGCTATACACTAGACTTCGGCTTCATTTGGAACGACTTTCTTACTGCTTTCTAAATAACTTTTTAGTACAAAAATTTCTTGTTTATGAAATTTTTGTACTAAAAATCTGCTTTAGAAAGTAATAAGAAAGCTGCCTCAGACGAAGCCTTCATTATTTCATCAAGGTGGCCATGGCCAAGCAGCAAAATAAAAAAGATGGTAGCTAAGCATAGAGTTTCTTTGTCTTAAGCTTGGTGTTGAACCAAGCATATAACAACCAAGTATGTATTACTCAATCAAGATCAGCAGAAACTCATGAAAATTACTAACTTAAACTCACAACACCAAATAGATAAATACATACACACAATTAGATGGTGTGATTAGAAAGTTTACAGTTTTATAATGCTAAGTGAAAGTAAGATGTATTAATGCATGATTTACATGACTAATATTTTTTTTCCTTTTGAGATTTGAGTAACAAACTCCAAAAACATTTCAACTGTTTTTGTATGTATTTATTATTTCATTTAGATTTGGTGATCTAATTCTTGTCCATCTCAAAATTCATACAATATGCTAGGGTGTCAATAAATGATCCGATCCGCCAATCCAACTTAACTCAATACGAAAAATCTTGATTAGGGTTGGCCCATTTAATAAACGGGTGAGGTTTTGATTGATATGCGAACACATTTTTGACCCAAAAATAACCTGCTTAATTTATTTTTTCCTTAAATTTTTTTACATGCGGATATAATCTTCTTAATTTTTAATCAAATATTATAAATTTTATATTTAATAAGTTATAAAAAATTCTTTTAACCAAAATAGGTTAATAGGTCTGGTTCGAGTCATTTAGAATGCTAGTGGGTTGGATTTGATTTGATGCTTTTGACATATTTATTAAACGGGATCGGTTCATATTGATTAGATTTGGGTCGGATCTGAACTCAACCTGTCAACCCATTTTAACACCCTTATAGTATGCCCAACAAATTTAAGATTATAGAAAATTCTTTTTAATTTTAAAATTTTATATTATTAATATTAATTTTTATTAAAATTGAAACATAGTTAATGACTTTCATTCTTTCATCTATATATAAATAGATTGGGTTTAGATATTATAATCAAAATTTTATTATAATAAGTTTAAAAATTTTAAATTTATTTTAAAATCAATACATTATAAGTTATTTTTTTTCTTAGTTATAACTATTATAAAAATTGTCTACAAAATAGAATTGAAAATAAATGAATCGATGATAATGAAGATCACTATTTTTTTTTTCTGCTTTTAAAAAATTTTTGTATTAAAAAATATCTTTAAAAAACAGTAAGAAAGCCGTTTCTCTTGTTGTAATCTGTATTACTTGTATCCCAAGGAACCAATTGTTCAAACGTTCAATAATACTGATCTACAGCAAAAGGTCGGTTGGTTCATGATTATTCTTTATCATGTGCATGGTCAAATATTAATCAAGTTATTTAGTGGTGTCGGTGTTTTTATTCTTTTTATCAGATAAGTATTTGCTTCTCTAAGATACTGTTAGTTCACGAAGAAAAGTTGTATCTTTGTCACGTGGATCTTTACTTAAAAAAATGGCCTATAAGAAAAAATAATAGCACAGTTATGAAGGTTAAGATGACTTCTTTTACCGCACAAATTAACCTTCTGGTACATCGTTAAGCTCGTGTGTTAAGTTTATTAAGCCATGAGCTCGGCTTAAGCTCAAATTACAGCTCTTATATTAGAGGAGCTAGAGTTTGAACTTGACGGGACATGACTAGTTGGCTAACGATTTGGCCCTTTGAATAAAAATTTAAACGGTAAATGCTGTTTCTCCACATTTGAGGTCAACTCCGAGCCCTTGCAGGTCTAAAAAACTCTTCTTTTTCTTCAAACGATGCAAGTCTCATCGATGCCTTCTCGATCTAGCTCACTTGCACCATTACTTGCTAGCCATCGGTCTCCTCGATGCCTTCTCTAATGAGCTCTCATCACTACTTTCTTATTGCTGGTCCTTCTCCAGCAAGGCACTAAGCTCCTGCCACGACTTCTTCTCGATTGATCATTCTCCAGTGAGCTCCTAACATGACTTCCATGTGATTCTTCGGCGATCTTGAGCTTGGGAGTAGACGGATGAGCTGAGCTTGAGCTCAATGTATGAACTTGAGCTCAATGCCAGAAGAAAATGTTATCTTTAGATTAGAATTTTAGCAATAGGTGTATTATTTATCATGCTTGAGAATGATCCTTACTGAACTATTGATAGTATTTATCAAAAAATATTGACCAATGGAAATAAAAATAGGATCTTTAACTAAACCAAGTGAGTACAGATTATTTTTTCAGTTTCTGTTTACTGTAATTTGCATTACTTGTGAATCGAAGGAAATACTTCAGTGTGCAGTAAGAGTACTGATCTCGTATGTACTGCATAAGGCTTTATTTTAGCTCATGAATATTCTTTATCATGTGCATGGTCAAAATAATAATCAACTTATTTAGTGGTGTCAGCGTTTTTATTCTTTTATCAGATTATTGTTTGTATAAAATACTTTTAATTCTTGATGAAAAAGCTGTATCTTGTCACGTGAATTTATTAAAAAAAATCATCTGTAAGGAAAAATGATAGCCATAACAGGAAACATAGTAAGAATAAGAGGAGGTTTCGTGTAGTATTTAGGGTTTTAGAGGGCAATTAGTTGATGAGATAGCTAGATTTCGATTAATGTTGCATCGGCCTAGAAATGGAGTGGTTGATGTGCTTTGAGTGGACGAGTTTGGGTGGTTTAAATCACTAAAAAAGTTGATTTTCGTAGCACTTGTTCAGGGCGGTTTGAAAACCGCCGCCAAAACGAGAGTTTTGCATCGGTTATAAGCACTGCTATCTGCACCAGTTTTAACCGGTGCAAATACCACCGGTTTTAACTGTTGGTATAGCCAAAACAAAACCTTAGCTCTTATACCCGGTTGGATGCTTGCTTCTCGATCCCCTTCTCTCGCTTTCGATATATCCACCTTGTCTCTCTGGCAAGCGATTCCCTCTTCCAGTTGTTTCATTCTTTATGCATAGATCGTTTTGGTATGGTGGTGTTTTCATTTCGCCATATCGTTTTAGTTGGGGTGTTCGGAGAACTGATTTGGTGAATGATTTCATGAGCAATGAGGTGATTGCGAAGAGTATGTGAGGTATATTTAACTCTAAATATCAGAGTAAATAAAGTTTAATTGGAGTATTGAATTGTTTTTTGACCATTTTTTGAAATTGTATGAATTTAAGGGTAATTAACTTCACAACCATAGGGAAAATCTAGCTTTGAATTATCTAATAATGGTTAGCAATACCTACATTGCATCATTGTGATGGAAGAAACCTATTCAGGTGTTAGACATGTGAGTTTTCTAATGTCAATCACATTAGAAAGAAGTTCTATTGATTTACATAGTTTCATGGATCTTTAATATTTTTAGCTCTTTACACTTCATATATAGTAACGTGATATTCATAATAAAATTCATGATGGTTTCTTTTTTCATTACCATTGTGTTGAGGGGGGTGTGTCTTGAGGTTGAAAGTCATATATAGCTTCTATCCTCCTTTTAAACACACTTATTTGAAAATATTCTAAGAAAATATTAAAATAATTCAATAGGAGTATATAAAATGTTGGAGGTCGCTCGAATAATTTTATAAAGTTTTTTTTATAACATTTGATATACTATTGCATGACTCATATCTTCTCACAATCTTTTACATTTTTTTTGCTTGAACATGTACTTAACATATACTTTTGTTGGATGAAAGCCCAAGGAGATCTAGTGGTGTATGTGAAGATCGTTGATGACCATGATATCTGACATTCCCTTAAATTATCAAGAGGCTGATCTTATTCGAGATGAGACGATAGAAGCACATTAAAAAATTTGTTAGAGAGCAAAATGCTTAAAGGAACTTAAGAAAGCTCTTAAGAAGACTAATTATCAGATAAAATATTGTGATATTAGAACTAATGCTAATGGTATGTGTTGAATACTAAAAGGTCGTAGAAGAATTCAAGAAATCTTTGGCATGCTATTGCATGGTCCATGATCACATTTTAAAAATTTATGACAATAATTTTGATGTAGAGATGAAGAACTTGGAACATCAATGTCTTATTGGGTTTCTTAAAAGGGGTTCATGTGGTGCATCACAAGATTGGTGCAAATTGAGGGAATGCCCCCACTTGTGGATTTAAGTACTCTTCCCCATATTTTGATGATGATGCAAAAGCCAGCTAATGTGATCTCTCGTGCTAGTGATGATGAGTATCCTGACTACATATAAGTGTTGTAACTCTATATATTCCTTTGAAATAAAACTCTAGTTTTCTTCCACCCTTGGATGAATGCTTTTTTTTTCTTACTTCTAAATCTTTATGTATTAATATAGTAGCTTTCTTTATGTCTACAATCAAGTTATTAGAAGGTTGATAATTACTAAACTCTCAATATGTGTTTAAGAACAAATAGAATTTAGAAAAGTTGCTCCCCTATGAGAGCCTAAGCCCTCTAAAAGTATTTTAGAAGAATTGGAAATCTTCATATCTGATAATAATCAAATTCTTGAAAGTTAAATATTTGATTTTACAATAAAAGGATATTTCTTGAAAGTTAGAATATAATAGCTTCAATCCCTTATATGATATGATAAGGACTTTGTTTGGCATTATATGCCCTTTAGTATTTCTAACTTTAGAATACCCTCCTAAATTTTTGGGTAAATTGAGACTCTAAATCTTTTGATGTTTATATCTTTTGAGATTTTTGAGAAGATTGAAGATCATGCATACCACTTGACCTTATGAGATTTTTAGCAAAGAACATATTCAGTACTAGGTATCTTTCAAGACTTATATATTTTGAGTTTTTCTTAGATGAGTGGAGATCTAGAGGAGTGAAGATTCTATCTATTACTTACCTTCATTGGATCTTTTAGTAAGGATATTATGCATGTTTAAAGGCTTATGCCTTCTAAAATTATTGGATGAGTCAAGATCATATCTACCACTTGCTCTTATAAAGATTTTCTAATGAGGACACTATCTAACATAACTATCCTTCAAGCTTTCCTTACCAATATGCCTTTCAAAGTTTTTTTTTTTTCCTTTTTATAATTTATGAAGCTCATTGAATTATTAACTATAGTTCATGATGAGAAGGGTTATGAGAAATTCTCTAAGGAATTAGGTTTACCCTATATTGTGTGCATGGGTATTATCTCGTGAACTTAACTTAAGATGAGAGAGGCCAAAAGAAATCTACTAAGAAATTTTGATAAATTTCAAGTTATCCCTTTGAGTATTACTCATTGAATTTAACCCTAATAAGAAAGCTCAAATCAAGTCTCTTTAGGACTAATTCCACCTTGATTGGGATATAGTAGATGTCATGTATTTCATAAGTCAATGATAAAAATGACTTATATTTAGACTATTATTACTTATGTGAAATAATAACAATAAATTTACTCCAAAACAAAAAAAGTTTTTTTGGGGACTGTGTAGATTTTGAGATTCACATGAAGTTTTCCTTTTTTTTTTAATAAAATTTTCAAGTATGCAAGAAGCCTTAGAAAAAAAGTCATCAATAGGGTTGTCTTGAGTATGTAAAAAGTTGATGGAAGGAAGGAGTTAACCAAAGACAATCAAGACTGGCACATTAAAGTATTTCTTTTGAGGCAAAATCTGGGATACCTCTAGTCTTAACTTGCTTTCTTTGAAATTTTCATATTAATAGATAATAAATTGAGTTTTCTAATTTTAGAAAGTTGATGGAAGGTAGAAATGAACTAAGTACTATCATGTCTGATACATTAATATAAACGTCTTTTTTAGGCTACAATTAGGGTTATCCTTAGTCTTGACTTGCTTTATTTGAAATTATAGCATCAATAAAAGATAAATAGGAGTTATCTAAGTGTTGATGTGGATATCTTTCTGAAGCTCTAATTTGGTTGTTACTACGGGCATCCTTGTTAGATGATAACTTGGGTTGCCCACTCACTCGCTAAGTTAGTTCCCATATACATTGCCAAACTATTGAATTCTGAAATATTCAAGGTAGTAGAGATAGTTCATCTTCCCAATATTATACAAAATTCTCATACACATGTAGATCAAACAAGTTGGAGTAGCTTATTGTGATAATGAACTTTATACATAAAAGACTCAAAAATAGAATAAATTATGGTTCTTTGTCCAACTGTAATGTTTCCAATAGTTTGATTTAATTATGTTGCTCAATTGAAAGATTTGTGTACGTTCAAATATATTTTCATAGTTTTGAATGCTCGGTCAATCATATGCATTGTTCTCTCAAAATGACAATATATATTTCAAATTTTGGAAAACACTAATTTACTTGCCAATAAACCAACCACAATTATTATAACTCTTGCATGGAACTCACTTCCTTTGATGGTGATTTACTTCTCGATGCTTTTGAATATATATGCCTCATAGGTCGCCTATTATAATTCTCCTTATTTTGTTCTGACATTACCTTTGTTATCCTAACATTTTCTTCTCCAATTCACCTAATCTACTACTTGGAGCCATCTCTAACATTGATCAAAGCTCTTGCCTTGATCGTAGGAAATCTATTACAAGATAATGTGTTTTTTAAAACATTGCATTATTTCTTTGAAGGCCAAAAGTAGAATGTAGTCTCTTGATCTTTTGGTGAAATTGAATATCGAGCCCTTACTACCATTATCGGTGTACTAATGATGGTTAACTCAAATTTGAAATAAACACTAGTTCTCTTGATCTCATATTTTATGATAATAAAGCAGCATTATATGACGACTAATCTTTTTTTCTTGAGCACAACCAAAACATCATGGTTGATAGTCATTTTATTCAGGATAAGGTAGAAGATGACTCTATCAAACTCAAGCCCATCTAAACTCAAAGCAAACTAATTGGCATGTTTACCAAATCTCTTTTGCTCAGTTAGTCATCTTTGACACTATTATTCGAGATAGGTATAAAAACATTTATAGCCCATGTCAAGGGGGGAGTATTACATTCAATAACTAAGCTATGATCAACAATTAAGCAATGGACACCTGATGGCTATAGTCTCCTACCATTCTCTTATTGTCAATCATGTATGGATATAGTTTTATATATAGTGTATCCTCTTCCCTATGATGAATGGGAAATTGTATTAATAAGATTTTCTTTATTTTCTACTTTCCTATTTTAGTTCAATAAAATATCTCTATTTAAATAGACATTGGTATAGATGGTTGGTGTTAGCCTTATTGGTGATAGGAGGGCATCAATCTTATGGGTATGTTGGGCATTTTTTATGGTGTTGGCGTTGGACATTAGCTTTATTGGTGAGGGTGGGTGTTGATGATGTGCATTGACCATATTGTAAATTTTGGGCATTAATCTTGTTGGTGTAATGAGCATCAATATTGATGTCGATCGTAGATTTTGACCTTATTGATGATGAAGAACATTAGGTGCTCGAAGTTAAAGCTCTAATTTTTGCGATCTATAATTATTCTTGTGGTTTCATCCCAATATTGCCCAAAAGTGTTTTCATTTTTTAAAGTTGAACATTCCAATCAATTTGATTAGAAGTCAAAATACTTTATCATATTATTTAAGTTGATCTTGCCTGACCATATAATATATTTTTTTCATGCATTTAAGTTAATGAAACAGAATGAGATGATCATGCTTGTTAGATTCATCACATTGAGATACACATTCATACTATAAGTTTATTAGAATTAGAGTTGAGATATATTATTAATAAAATGATAAGTAGAATATACATTTATAAAAATTAAAGTTTAATAAAATAATGATATTATTTTATCATTGATATGTCACCAAAAATTAACTTGATCATGCATGAATCTCGAGGCATCTTCAATCTAAAAACTATTGAGATTCAATTTGGGACTATATGAATTCCAATTTTAGTAAACTTATAGTCAAACTGAATGCCTCGACAAGGTGAACCCAACGACACAAGAATCAGTCCAAGCCAAGCCCAAATGGGTCCAAACTAAGGGGTTGAATTCTATTTGGAAGCTTCAAGATATTTATTCGATAACCAAATGATCCCCAAATTTGATATGCTTATAGTCAATTCAAGCGGGACGAGACAAATCTAATGATCCCAAGATCGCTTTATTCAGACATCATTAAGGCACTTAAATATTAGAGAAATAAATTATGATTGAGGCGATCAATATGGGTCGACTGATGGAGCACTCCAAATTTGCTTTGGATTTCTATATTTACAAAGCATGCACCCACCAAAATTTATAAATAGGCCCTCGCTCTTCATAGGGAGGAGGTTTGATTCTTAGGCTAGAGGTTTAAGAGAGCTTTGAAGCTAAAAGAATCCTAGAGCTACACTAGAGCACCACCATCGGCGAACCCTCATCGCTCGATCACTGCCACCAGACTTTCACCGGCTGATTATTGGTGGACGTCCACCAGGACGTTGCTACCGGACCTCCGCCCGACCATCACCATCAGTCCTCCCCATGACCATCACCATCAAACCTCCTTGTGGACATTTCCATAGACCTCCATTAGACCATTATCATCGGATGTTCACCAGACCATTATTGTTGGACCTCCGCCCGATCATCGCAGTTAGACTTTCATTCGGCCACCGTCTCTGGGTCTCTGCTTTATTGTTGCCATCTGATCTCTACTTTACCATCATTGTTGGACCTCCACCTTGCTTCCATTGCCAGTATTTCACCTAGAAACCATTGCTGCATGGCCACCCGACCATTATTGTCACATATTTGTTGCACCATTAAATATGGTCCTAGGACTTCCGTTGCCTAACTATGGTCCCTATGACATCCATCACCCAACTATGATACCTCTGACCTCTATCGCTAGCGAACTATAGTCCTCAGACAACCATTGCCTGATGATGATCCTAGAACCACCATTTCCCGACTACGATCCTCGGACCACCTTTGCCCGATTATGATCTCTCCAACCTCCAACACTCGACTATGGTTCTTCTAACCTTTGTTGCACTACATTGCATAACTACAGCCCCTCCGACCTTCGTCACCTGATTATAGTCCTTCTGACCACCGTCGCTCTGCTATAATCACAATGTAATAGCCCATATTTTAACCTATTTAAATAATTTTTTTAGGATTTGTTATAAGTCTAAATCATAAATCGTGTTCGCCATAATATATATATTATAGTAATTTAATCACACTAATATTTTTGTAATTTTTTGACATTGGTGTAAATCTTTAAGAAATTAACACTTATGAGTACTAGTGGAATTTTGGGATCGTCATGTATCCATTTTGTAAATAAATTTCTCCAAAATTTTTAAAATAAAATAGAATATTTTATTGATATTTTTCTATAATTTTTTAAGCCCCAAAAGAATTTATATGAATTTTATACTAAAAATTAATTTAATTATATAGTTATATTATTATTATATTATTTTTTAATTAAATTAATTAAAAGAGAAGCATAATATTAAGTTAAGTGTTGCAGAGATAAGGATGCTCAGGTGGATGAGTGGCTTTACTCTTAGAGACAGGTGTTGGTGTTTCAAAGTGGGTTTTGAAAAGTTTAGTTTTCTTTGGAAAATTTTGAAATTGATGCTAAAATTTTCAATTCTAAAATCAAACATCCCATTAGAAAAAGTATACCACCTCGGGAGGTGGAAATAAAATTTTAGGATGGGGTTCAGATTTAGAATTATAAATTCTATCTTGAATATCATAACTAGATTTAAGAGAGAACTTTGTATGACCCCGAAGGGTCAGAGTAAAGTTCAGTCAAATATCAAGCTACGATAATCAAGGGAAATAATCGTTAATTTCATGTTCGAATTCATCTTAATAAAAGATATATTTCCCCAAAGGGAGAAAATATCTTTCGTTAACAACCATTCGAATGTAACGATAACGATCATCAATAATTTAATTTTCCTAATGAAGACTAATTGAATTTTGAAAATCATTTTTGAAAATCAGTTGTGGGTTCTAAATCTCCTACGAGCGCGAACCCTCATAGTTAATTACATCGTGGGAGACCGGAGTCCCCTACGAAAACTTTCGATTAAAATAATGGCAGAAAGTTTATTTAGAGACTTTCTAGGAACGATATCAAAGAGATGAAATTGGAATTTCAAATTGGGTTGGAGCAAGATTGAACACTTATTTTGGGATCAAAGGAAGAAGAATAGGAGACACTTTAGGATTCTGAAAATAATTCAGAAGTGTCCCATCCTAGACTAAGTGTTGGGCTTTAAATTTTGGATTGAGATAAGATTTAATTTGAGTTGAGCACTTTATTAGAAATTTGGGATTATATTCCCAGAGGTTAGGGTCTTATGACTTAAAAGAAATCTACCCCGGATCCTAGATCTAAATTTGGATACTGAAACACAGTAGTTCGAACCTAACTAATGTAGTGCAAAACCTGGACTTACCCCAGCCTGGATTGGGGAGCCAGCTAACCACCTAGGCGATTAAAATCCATGAGTCTGATCTTTTGATGCAAGAGTGGTATGATACTTTTATTAAAGTTTTTTGAGAATTGGGGCCGACATCCAGAGATTGTCCTAAGTGGCCCCTTTACTTATGTTGGGTGAAAATACTAAATAATAATGCAATTAAGATTTAGACTCACTTTTAAATTGATTTCTAATACAATGGATGCTGATCGACTCGATTAAAATGCATAAAATGAAATGAAGTAATTTTAAAAAGGCTTAAAAATAGATTTTATCCTAGAGATGCACAGATCCCCTTGGACAGAACTACACCCTCATAGGCCAGATGGTATGTCAGAACCCGTAGGCGGGGAGGTGCCTAACAAAGGAAAAGAATAATGCAACAATTATGAAATGAGAACTCCTGGCGGTCCAAGGCTTACTTCTTAAAAGTGTTAGAGTTTCTATGTTATCTTAATTTTTTTATTAAAGTTTAAGTAGAAGAATTTTTTCGTACCCTCACAAGCCTCCGATCGAATCCAAGCTGAATCAAAAAGAACAACATGCAATCACCAAAAAAAAACTAAGAAAAGTAGGCAACCTTATACATAATCAAATCAAATCAAAGAACATTAAATAATCAAACTAATTAAATAAATGTCTATAGGCAAATTGCCTTGCTTATTACAACCCAGATTTACATAAATTAAAAGTGGCCGGGCACCACTAACAACAACCCGGATTCTAATCATAATACAGACGTAAGTGACTTTGAATGGGATACTCTTTGTCTTCAACTCCTCGATCTTCTCCTCCTTGAGCTCCTTGGATTCTTTGTGGTTAAATACCCAAATGGAAAGAGAACTCTTCCCTTGAAGGGAAGGTTACTCTTTCCACTTTGGGTAGTAAAAATGACCCAAATTTGAAGTTCCAAATGGATTAGGACTATCCCCCGAAGGGGTATCCTCTCCTCTTTGGAATCCAATCTTTGGATCTATGTATCACAAACTCAAAGTGCTACTTTCACAACTCAATACTCAAATGAATTACATAAATGTAAAAATAAAAATTCTAGACTCTCCTGCAGAGTTATCCTAAGCATTTAAATATTAAATCATATTCCAAGCATTTATATATATATATATATATATATATATATATATATATATATATATATATATATATATATATATATGCAAAAAGGTAAACACACTTGGCCACGCTTTTTTTATTTGAGGCTAAGCAGTTGAAGCACCTGTAGCATTTACATTTATAATTTATTTAGCCCCTTTGTTGCCCTACATGAGCGTGGCCACCTGCAGAAAGTTTAGTGAGCATCCAGGTCGTTCCTAACCTAAGGGTAATCTAGTCGCCCATCACATCAGTCTACAGAGTGCAGTAAAAGTAAACAAACACATCAATCAATTTCAATCACAACATGCAATAAAAACTCGAAAAACCTGGCACACAGTAGAAAAGTAAACACCAACCTAGCCTAGATCTAGAGTCGGTTGTCCTAAAAAATCGTCTAAAGTGTGTGTAGTAGGTCATGTGGCTGGGGCAGATCCTAAGCTAGGTAATCTGTTGAAGTTGTTTAGTGTTTGAGTTTGTTAAAGGCTAAAAGGGAACTTTATGTTTGAATTTAAGTATTACTATGTTAAAGCTTGATTTAAATATATTTTAATTATTAAATAACTGCTACCTTTATTGCTCACCGAGGCCATGAAGTTTATTTCACCTTCCTTGGGGCTAAGTTAATAGCCTCGTAGGCCTGGGTTACCCAGTAGTAATTGGGGTTGATTAAGTTGATTTAATTTATTAAAACTTAAAGGTCGATTAATGTTAACTAAGTTAGTTAATTATTGATTTTAAGGGTTAAATTATTTTATATTTTTTATCAACAGGTTTGTGGCGTTGTGCCACCAGGCTCAAGGAATCAGGCCTCCTTAGGACGCTTAGCCCCGCAGCCCGGAATAGTTCATCCTAAAAACCTTGTTGATGTAGTTGAATTAAGGGGTTTAACCTAGTTAAATAATTAAAAGTAACTTAATTTTTAGGGAAGGTTACTCTTTCCACTTTGGGTAGTAAAAATGACCCAAATTTGAAGTTCCAAATGAATTAGGACTATCCCCCGAAGGGTTATCCTCTCCTCTTTGGAATCCAATCTTTGGATCTATGTATCCCAAACTCAAAGTGCTACTTTCACAACTCAATACTCAAATGAATTACATAAATGTAAAAATGAAAATTCTAGACTGTCCTGCAGAGTTATCCTAAGCATTTAAATATTAAATCATATTCTAAGCATATATATATATATATATATATATATATATATATATATATATATATATATATATATATATATGCAAAAAGGTAAACACACTTGGCCACGCTTTTTTTATTTGAGGCTAAGCAGTTGAAACACCTGTAGCATTTACATTTATAATTTATTTAGCCCCTTTATTGCCCTGCATGAGCGTGGCCACCTGCAGAAAGTTTAGTGAGCATCCAGGTCGTTCCTAACCTAAGGGTAATCTAGTCGCCCATCACATCAATCTACAGAGTGCAGTAAAAGTAAACAAACACATCAATCAATTTCAATCACAACATGCAATAAAAACTCGAAAAACCTGGCACACAGTAGAAAAGTAAACACCGGCCTAGCCTAGATCTAGAGTCGGTTGTCCTAGAAAACCGTCTAAAGTGTGTGTAGTAGGTCATGTGGCTGGGTCAGATCCTAAGCTGGGTAATCTGTTGATGTTGTTTAGTGTTTGAGTTTGTTAAAGGCTAAAATGGAACTTTATGTTTGAATTTAAGTATTACTATGTTAAAGCTTGATTTAAATATATTTTAATTATTAAATAACTGCTACCTTTATTGCTCATCGAGGCCATGAAGTTTATTTCACCTTCCTTGGGGTTAAGTTAATAGCCTCGTAGGCCTGGGTTACCCAGTAGTAATTGGGGTTGATTAAGTTGATTTAATTTATTAAAAATTAGAGATCGATTAATGTTAACTAAGTTAGTTAATTACTGATTTTAAGGGTTAAATTATTTTATATTTTTTATCAACAGGTTTGTGGCGTTGTGCCACCAGGCTCAAGGAACCAGGCCTCCTTAGGACGCTTAGCCTCGCAGCCCAGAGTAGTTCATCCTAAAAACCTTGCTGATGTAGTTGAATTAAGGGGTTTAACCTAGTTAAATAATTAAAAGTAACTTAATCTTGATGTTTAACACTCCATTGAATTCATTCGTGGCGTTGTGCCACCAGGCTCGAGGGACCAGGCCTCCTTAGGACACTTAGCCCCGCAGCCCAGAGTAGTCCATCCAATAAACTTCATCTTTGGAGTGTTTATTATGCATTTAAGTGTTGGTTGAGTGTTTTATTAATCAAATTAAAGTTTTTTAGAATTTTAATGAATTATTAGATTTTTAGGATTTATGAGAATTATTTAATTATATTAATTAAGGGTCCAAAAGTTGACTTTTTAATTTAGAGCTAAATTTATAAGTTTCAAAATTTTAAAAACTATTAGACCTTATGATGAGTTGTTAGACTGTTAGTATGCTCAATTTGGAGTTTTCTATGAAAGGCTATGATTTTTTGAAGTTCAGGCCTAGATTTGAACTATGGTTGACCGAAAAGTTAACTTTTTGACTTTGACTAGATTTTGAGGGTTTGACATTTTTAGAAAATACTAGACCTTAATTTGAGTTGATTGAAACTAAGTTTTCTCAATTTGGATTTTTTTGTAATTAGTTATGAATTTTTAAAGTTTCACTAATGATTGAATTTTTAAAATTACCTAATTAGGAAGGTTTTGGTCATTTTGATCCAAACTCATTCCAAACTGCATGGAATCAATCCCAAAGGTCAGGAATGACCCCTGGTAGTGTTTCCAAGTGTTTGGAAATTATTTGGGATTTTTAATAATTTTTAATTAATTAATTTAATTAATTATTAATTTTCATTAAAAGTCAAATTAAAGTTAAATTTGGAGTCCAGTCAAGGGGCTTTTATTTTTCCTAGGTAGAGGGCTAAGTTCTGGTCAATTGGAGGTATTATTTGTAATTTTTGGACTTAACATGGATTTATTATATTTTTTGAATTTTCTGGGTCCTAAAAAGGGCTGAAACTTTGGGTAATTAATTTTCTAACCTAATGATCTTCAAATTCAATGAAATTTGAACATAAGGTACATGGTGTCACTAAGTTTTTTATGTTCAAGTTTTATCCCTATTGGGTGTGTGTATAATCTCCTAAATTTTTTTTAAATTTTCTAGTCATTTCTTTAATTATTTCTCCTAGGTGTCTCTACTACTCAAATAGGCTTGAAATTTGGTGTGGCTAACCCTGACAGCAAAACACATATACCATAAAAATTTCAAAGCCTATTTCTACGTGTTTTAAAAGAAATGAATTTTTAAAGTTTTAGGTCAAAATATGACCTAGAGCTTTAAAAATTCAATTTGCCAAAATACAGTCATGAATAAGGGCCAAGAAAAATTTGGGATGTGAGGAACATCCTTAGGTATGCCCTGACTAAATTTGAGTTAAATCGGATCACTGGATTATGAGTTATCAAGAAAATTCAATTTTTAATAAAAAAATAATATCTCAAAATAAAGTGGTCCAATTTTAATAAAATAAATTTTAAAATAAATTTGGGCTTAAGACGATTCCAACGAGCCCAAGAACATCAAATTTGGATAATATATAACTTTTTGATAATTTTCCAAAGTTTTAGCCATTTCTTTGAATTAAGGATCGTACTAGACGATATAAGTTCGTACTGTACGAGTTAAGATCGTAAAGTTTGAACAAAAATCATACAGTAAGATTTTTAACATGCGTTTTGAGCAGGAATTATACAGGTGATCGTACTGTACGATCCTGAGATCGTACAGTACATTTGCGCGTGATCTGGAGTGAAATCACATCCGTTTGATCAAAATAAAGGGAATGGACGGCCGTGATTTCATCTTTTACCCATGAATAACCGAAAACTAAACTTAGAAAGCTTTTTAAGCATAACCTTGGGTAGATTAAATGGAATGAAACTTTGGAAAATCATAAAATGCAATTAAAGAAGATAAATAAAGTAATTTTTATGTTTTAAAATGCATCACACTTCAAACACATTAAACCCTAGATCTAGGAGCTAGGGTTAAGGATTTACCACTATTGGGTGAATGGTTTTTGATGTTCAATAGCTTGTTGAGCTTGTAGATTATCCACGAATAATCTTCTAGAAGGAACCGAGGGCTTTCAACATCTGGATCACGAGCTAGAGGGGTTGGACGGGCATCAAGAAAGAGGTAGCCGAAAGCTCATCACTGGCAGATTTGGCTGGCTAGATTGGATTTTGGAAGATGTTGAGGGTTGTTTGGGAGCTCAAATGAAGTGAGGGTTAGGTATGGGAGAGCTTGAATAGAGAGAGAGTGTGTGAGATAGATAATGAGTGCTCAAAGGGAGGTATTGCCCTATTCATGTGTGCTGGAGCTAAAGGGACGGTTGGGATTGACTGGGGACCCTCCTTGATGACTGCCATATGTCCCTAAGGTGGTTAGATGGCAGGGGGAAAGCCTAAACCAAACCATTCTCCCATTGGGTGCTTTGGGCAAGAGGTGGGGAGACCATTGCCATTCAAGGCTAAACCAAGCCTTGAGCTCAGTTTGGAGAGCTAAAAAAAAAAACTTTAGGTTGATTTTGGGACTAAACCAGCAGCTAAGATCAAGGAAAAGGGATTTGCATGTGACCTTGACAATGAGAGCTCATTTGGACCTCTTGTTGACTATTTTGACCAGTCAAGAGTCAATGGAGGTTAAGATGGCAGTGAGGGGAGTCTCAAATGCTGATTAAAGGAACTAAAGGCAACCCACTAGAAGTTTGAGTGGTCAAACCATACTCATGCACATTTGACCAAGATTTTTAAAGACTTGACTTGGTCAAATGGACCATGATGTGACTTAGGTTGAGCTATGAAGTGTTCAAGATGTTACATGAAATGAGTTCAAGGATTCTCAAGATCATGGGGCTAGAGTTTGATTGAATGAAAGGATTAAATACATAGTTTGACCAACTTGCTAAAGTTTGACCAAGTCAAACCTATATGATTTGACTCAAAGTAGATTTGAATATGTTTGGGTCAAACAAGTTCAAATGAGTATTTTGAGATCAATGGAGGTGGTGCCATGCATTGGTAAGATCATTTGGATTGAAATTGACATTTGAAACCTTAAAGGGTATTTTTGGTCAACCTTGGTTGACTTGGTCAACCAGGTCAAACCAAGACTTGAGTTTGGGTCCAATGTGTTCCTAATGATATTTAGGATCCATTGGGATATGTTTTGAAGGTTGATATGGGAAGGTCATGTTGAACTTTGGGGAAAAGACCAAAAACCCCTATAAAGGGTATTTTGGTCATTTTGACCCCTGGTCAAAACTGGGTCCATCAAAGTGTATGTTATTGGTCAAAAGTCATAACAAAAGTCATGGATGTGGTCGAAAGGTTTGGAAGGCTTCCCAAGGTCAAATTCCACCGGATGGCAAGTCCAGTGGCATAGGCTGTAAATATCTGAAAATTTTATAGCATTTGGGAAAAGATTCAGTTTGAGAAGCTAGGAGTGTTGGATTGAGATCAAATTTGGAGGGTCGATCCTAGAGACATGTATGATCAGTATGCAACTGATCGATCATTATTTGGAGGTCATTTGACTGGGTTTCTAGGTGACAGAAAGTTCACCTAGAAAGGGTTTCAGGACCTAGGATTTGAACTGGATTTTTTAAGTTGGATTAGATTTTGGATTTAAAGGGTTTGATTTTGGATTACCTAAGTCATTTACAATCATTGACATGATTGTACATGGTTAGATAGGGCTGGAGTGGTCTAAGATCTAAGCTGATCCTAGGGTCTAGATTGATCTAGGGCTTGGATAGGTCCTAGAGTTTAAATATAGGAGAATCCTAGAATCTAGAAATCCTATGGTCTAGATTGGATTGGAGTTCTGGGTTAGGTCTTGATGACCTCGTACAAAAGTGAGGTCAACAACAGGATACGAAATGAGCATATACATAAAAAGGTTGGAGTAGCTCTAATGGAAGATAAGATTAGAGAGAGCCACCTTAGATGGTTTTGTCACATAAAACGACAGCTTCTGATGACCCGGTTAGGAGAGTAGATGTATTAGAATTAACTTATATTAAGAAAGATAGAGGTAGACATAAAAGACTTGGTTAGAAAATATTAGAAATGACCTTTCTTTATTAGATTTAAATGAGAATTTAACTTTTAACAAGGTACAATGAAGAAAATGGATTCATGTAGCAGACCCCACATAGTGGGATAAAGGCTTGATATTGTTATTGTTATTGTAGAAGTTTTAGTTACAATAGTTTTATTGCTAAGTTTTTTTGGTTTAATTTTAGAGTTTTTTTGGTTTAATATTCAAAGGAATTGAATTATTTTTTTATTCAAAATAGTCGACAATCATTATGTTGGCATTTTCATGAGCCTATATATTTTTATCCAGAAATATTGGCTTTAAAACAACATTCAAGGAAGAAGTTCAATTAATTCTATAATAAGAAAATGATATCTTATCTCTTAGAGGGTGAAATGTCTAAGAAAATTATCTTCACATACTTGCTAACATAATATCCTAATCCTTTAGCCAACCATCATTCCTCTTTCTATATATTCTATTTTATTCTGCATTCATATTTTAGCCAACCAAAAGATTCCTAAGAGGAGAAAAAATCATAAATCCAATGTGAAGCAATTAAAGAAACTTCAATACAAAATAACAAGTCCTAGTCAATAGAAAATTGAAATAGTCCAGAGAATTATAATTAAAGCACATGCCCTAGTTGATTTTGTTGTTGAATTGTCTTCACTATCAATAGTGCCTGTTGAAAATATTTTCTCATGTCAAAGACATAATGCAAATCATTCTAAATTCTATCCATGCATACTCTAAGTCGATTTGCAAATCATTATGAATTATATGCCTGTGTAGGATAAAATGTACCCCTCTACTAAATTCATATTATGTATATGTAGGATAAATTTTTTATATTATGGATATTAGGAATCAAAGAAGTTGGATGCATAATAGTTTGACATAATGATGAAAGATACTAAAAGATGAGTTCGTTAATGGGATAAATTTTTTCATCCACACAGCCTGTCAACTGCCTAGCTTTCTCTTGGATGAAAGATTTTGTTATCCTTGTTCTAAACATAAAAATCAAGTCCATCTCACACCAAATGAGATAATTATTGATCTATATCATAGAGAATTCATACTAGAATATTAGTATTGAACTTATCATGGTGATCACAAGCTATAAGTTCTAATATAGTTGAGGAAGAAACTATCCGAATACTAGAGGACTTAGGTTATAATGCAACCGGGATACAATTTGAACAATATACAGAAGAGCCACCAAATAAAGAGGCACATAACTTCTATGATTTGTTGCATGTTGCTCAGCAACTAATTTGAAAGAGGTGCACTACTCACTCAGAATTATTTATTGCTGTGAAGATATTAAGCATTAAGATAGAATTCAATGTCCCTCGTGATTAGTTTGTTGGGCTGCTTAAGGAGACCAATATGACAGATAACATAATTCTTACCAATTTATATCGAACTAGGAAATTAGTTTCTAAACTTGGTTTGACATATACAAAAATAAATTATTATGTTAATAGATGTATATTATACTATAAAGATGATATATCATAGATTCCATGCTGCCATTACAATGCACTAAGATTTAATCTAAAGTCTGAAAAAAAAAAGTAGGAGGATGTACCAGTCACTGAGATATTTTACTTACCCATAATTCCTATACTACAATATATATATGCATATATGAGCTTTATTACACATATGAGATGGCATAACGAACATATCTCACAAGTTAGTGTCCTAACACATCTGTTAGAAGTAGAGGCCTGGAAACACTTTGATTATACACATCTTACCTTCGCCTTAGAATCAAGAAATGTCAAATTAGATTTATGTATATATGGTTTTACTTCATTTAATCAATAAGCTTCACCTTACTTATGCTGACCTGTGATACTCATCCCTTATACTCTTTCTTTAGAGTTATATATGACTACACCATACTTCTTTTTGACACTGATCATTCCATGGTCACATAATACAAAAGTAAAGAATAATATATTCTTACAATCTTTAATCATTAATTTAAATTTATTATAGGAAGAATAAGTAAGTACATATGATATCTCCACCAAATAAAATTTCATAATGAGTGAAGTATTACTTTGGACAATTAGTGACATTCTTGCATACAATATGCTTTCAAGTTGGAATGCTTCTGGGAAGTTAGCTTGTCTATATTGTATGAAATTTACTGAGTTATTCACTTTGAAGCTTGGAGGAAAGAACACTTGGTTTGACTGTCACTGTATGTTCTTATTTATAAGTCATTCTTTCAGGCAAAATAAAAATACCTTTACTAAAAATAAAATGGTGATGTTGTAGCCTCCTCCGAGATTGAGCAGTGAGAAAATATTTAAAAGAGTAAGGTATATGCCCATAATAGTTAATTTTCTAATAATAGCTGATTACAGATTGCCAGGGAATGGAGTCAATCATAATTGGACCAAAAAGAGCATTTTTTGGTCTTTACCATATTGAAGAATAAATTTGATCATACATAACATAGATGTCATGTATATAGAGAGAAACATTTTTGACAATATATTCTCTGGTGGCTCCAACTTCTCAGCAGGCAGCTATGATACTTTATACAACCAACATGTGGCTGCCCTTATAATAGAGCTAGATCAAGTCCAAAAATCATAAACTAACATGCAAATGCAGATGCAGGTACATTAAAGTTAGATATTGAAGGCGTTGTAGAGAATGAGGGAGCAGTTCAGTGGAAAGCAACCAACATCAGTAGAGGAGGATAATGAATAAACAGATTCTGATTGGACTTTTTTGTTATTACTGGACATTTTATTACTGTGTTTGTACCATTTTTGTTCTATTTTTATTGTGTAATGAACTTGATATTTATTTCAGTAGAGTTTATCTTTAATGAGCTAGTTTATATTTTTGTGATTAAATGAGCTAGTTTATATTTTTATTATGTAATGAACTTGATGTTTATAACCTTTTATTACTAGTTTATGATTTTATGTTCGAAGTTGAAATGTGCCTATATTATATATATGTTATTGCAGGATTATTGTGTTGTTGAATAATTAAGAGGAATGACTATTATTTTTTGCTACAGGTTTTTGGTGAATTTTTGATGGATAAGTCGATAGAAACGATGATACGATGACTTGTTCTAGCTTTCCAATGGAAAATGTCCGCCAGTAATTTCGGCAGATTTTCCATCGGTTCTCTTGATGGAAATAACCAGAGGCTTGACTGTCAAAATTTTCGGTGGTTACTATCCACCGGAAATCTCGAGGGAATAATAAGACAAAAATAGGTATATGGAATCATCATTTTGAAGATAACTTTTCCGTTGGAAGACTGACGTTGAATCCGTCGAAAATATTTTAGGCAGTCCTGTTTTTGTCGGAAACGTGTTTCCGACGCTCATATTATCGTCGACCCATTTTCTTTGGAAATCCGTCCGAAGTCCATATTTTTTGAAAAGAAGCTCATTTCCACTGGCTTTTCTTCATCGGAAATACCCATTTTTTCCTATAGTGATGGGGCCATAACCAGAACATATCGGGCCCTTATTATATATTAGAGAGTTCAATTTTTCATATATATTAGAATCTCTAATTCAATGTGATGAATAGTGCAAATGCAATTGCAATAGGGATGGATTTATGAGTTTAATGTATTACTCAGATAATACATGGATAATCAGTAAAAGTCACATTGCATGTATAAAATTATGCCTACTAAACTTTTCCTAGCTATTCAATTTTTCACTTTAGAGAAACATTCATATTAATATTTTTAAATAACTACTGTAATTGCTAGAAAAACCTCAATTGAAATATATACTCAGAAACTTATATAAAAAAAATAACCTGTTGAAAATTTGATTTCTTATAGTCAAATCATTCAAAATGAAGCATACAATAATATATTAAAAGTTACACAATGAAACCTTCATAAAATATGAGAAAAATATATTTTTACTCATAACTTTTTATAGAAATATTGGAATTGAAATTAGAGATGGGGATTCAAAGTTCTACCTTGTGATCTACAATATCCATAATAGGTCCAACGGGATGAATCTTAAATCTCGGCCACCAAATCTTCTCCCTCTCTTTCTCTTTCCTCCCTTGTTCTCTTCTCTCCTTTGATTAGGGCTGGGGAAAATGAGGTTAACAAAATGATTTTATATATTTTTAATATTTTAAAATCATTTATTCAAAATTTTCTCTATTTTTTGAGAGCTTAATGCCATGATGCTCCCATTCCCGCTTCATGGAGCCTACTAAGTACATTTTTAGACTTGGGTTTTCGCTTCCCTATCCCAATTCCTTGGTTACTTAAAACCCCATTAGATATTCCAAGATTGCTAATTACTAATTAAATCAAAATTAGTCCTTATTAACAAAAATTACTTGAATTTCTGATGATGAATATTACAATCGTCATCTGATTATGATTCTCTCAACTTCCGTCACCTTCCGACCGTGATCCCTTCGATCTCAGTCACTAGACTATGGTCCCTTCGACCTTATTCACCTCCGAAAGGATAACTAGATAGAACACCACCCCGCGGGGGAGGCGGTGGTGCCAATGGGGGGGGGCATATTCGATCACGCATACGATCAACCATTGAGGATAGTGGTTCTCACTAGCACACCCCGATAGGTAATAATAAGTACGATCTAATCATCATCAACGGGTTTCCCCCACCCAATACATCAGCTCGAGTGGGGTTATTTGAAAGTGGGATTCAGTTTCCCACGGGAGCAAGCCCTCGTGGTTAATTACATCTCAGGCCGAGGCCTGAGAAAACTCTCGATTAAGGATTCTATATTATACTCTCGAGTGGGATTGGCACAGGGGGAAAGGACTAGGAAATCCTACTTAAAAGGAGGAGAAATGCTCAAACTGGCTTAGTCAACATACACGGCTCATATCAACATCCGGAGGGACCAAGGTAGTGAGAAGAAACTAGAGAAAATAAATAAATTATGCACTTAAAGCATACATGAGAGAAAGATGGAGGTGGTGTCATCCATGTGACGTGGATATGTAGGGTTTATGGTTTCTGGAAGACAGAAGACCTACCTACTGATGAGGCGTACTACGAAATAATAGTAGCCTTGAATCCTAGATCTAATGGGTTTAGTGTTCAACAACACCAACACCCGTGTCCTAGCTAATGCAATGCAAAACCTGGACTTACCCCGGCCTGGAAGGGGGAGCCAGCTAACCACCTAATCGCTTTAAAGCCATGCTGTCCAGTCATTTGATGAAAGATGGGTGGGTAGGTTATAGTTCTTGGAAGTAGGGCCGACGTCTAGAGGATTTCCTAATTGGCCCTGGACTGATGTTGGGTGAATGCTCCTAGAGCTAATGCAATTAAAATTTTGATTTAGTTAGTTTCTAATGCAATGCATGCTAGTTGAAGCTTCCAAATCAGGTATGCATAGAACTTTAAAAAGGC
The DNA here is from genome assembly GCA_019925795.1 of Dendrobium chrysotoxum. Lineage (NCBI taxonomy): Eukaryota > Viridiplantae > Streptophyta > Magnoliopsida > Asparagales > Orchidaceae > Dendrobium > Dendrobium chrysotoxum. Next base: position 7,849,858 of record CM034297.1, on the reverse strand, counting down.
TTATAAAATAATTTTTAGAATTAGACTGGGCTTCCCTAGGTCCGACACCTCATCCTCATAGGTCAGATTATCCGGACTCTACCCGCAGGCGGGGAAGTGTCTTACAGAAGGAAAGAAAGAAATGCAATAAAATGCATGCAACCCCGGACGATTCCGGCAATTTCATAGATCATTAAGTTGCTAGATTATTTAAGCCTTAAAACTTTGAATATTAGTTATGAGTAGAAAAAGTTTTAGTCCTTTGAGAGCCTAACAAAATCCAGGTTAAAACAAAAGTGGCATACAAGACTCCAGAAAACTAAAATAGCATACAACCTATGCGCAATCAATATCAAATCAGACACAATAAATAATTAAATAAATCAATTAAATGTCCATAGGCTAACTGCCTTTAATTACAACACAGGGTTCACAGAAAATAAAGTGGTCGGGCACCACTGCCAACAAACTCAAATTTCTAATCCTAGAATAGACGCAAGTTATTTTGAGTGGGATACACTTGGTCTTCATCTTCTTGATCTTCTCTTCCTTGGACTCGGTGGATCTTAGCTTCCTTGGACTCCTTGGCTCTCCTTTTCTTTGGACTCCTTAGATTTTAGCTTCCTTGAACTCCTCAGGTAGTAGAATGACCTAAATTTAGATTCCCAAATAGAAAAGGACTATCCTCATATTGGGTGTCCTTTTCTCTTTGGGGTCCAACCTTTGGATCTCAGTATCCCCACTCAAAATAAACTTTCACAACTCTTAACTAATGTTACAATCAATTACATTAAATGAAAGTAATAAATCTAGACTCTCCTGCAAGGTTATCCTAATAGAAATCATCCCAAGCAATTTTATATATCACAAGCAGTTATAGGAAAATGAAAGTACTCAATCACAGCCACGCTTGGCCATGCTCTTAATCATTTTGAGGGCTAAGCAAGCTCTAAAGCACCTGTAGCATTTCATAATGATAATTTTATTTAGCCCTCATTTATTTAGGGGGGCTGAGCCATCTCTGAAGCATCTGCATAAAACATCATTAGTATTTTTAAATCATGATTATTACCCCCTTTTTTATTTAGTGCTGCATAAGTATGGCCACCTACAGAAGACATCATTAGTATCAACATCGATCCTAACCTATAGGTAGTCTATCGTGCAATCACATCTAATCTCAGAGTGCAGTAAAAGTAAGCAAACACACCAACAGTTCGATCACAACATGTAGTGAAAACCAGGAAAAGCTCCGCGCACATCAGGAAAAGTAAACACTGGCCTAGCCTAAGTCTAGAAGTGGAGCCCTAGCAAACAATTCTATAGTGTGTGTAGAAGCCTGTGTGGCTGAGGTAGATCCTAAGCTGGGTAGTTAGTTACAATTGCCTACTGTCGAGGTTTGTTGTAGGTCTAAAGAGGAAATTTTAAATAAAGTCCAAATATTAGTGAATTAGGATCCATTTTAATTAATTTGATGTGTATGTCAGTTGTAATGCTTAGGGTGATAATATTTGGAGTTTAAGTTTCATTAGTGATTTTTAGGAGGTTCGGAGTCCACCTATACACTAGGCAAAAGGGGGTCCAAAATTGACTTTTTGATTAAAAGAGATTTGTGGACAACTAATATTTTTATAAAATACTAGACCTTAACTTGATCAGTTAGACAGTTAGCATGCCCAATTTGGACTCTTCTATCCAAAGTTATGAATTTCTGAAGTTTTGGCCTTATTTTTAACTAAGTTTGACCGAATTGTTGACTTTTTGATTTAAGTTGATTTCTGGAATTTTAATATTTCTAATAAATGCTAGGCCCTAATGTGAGTTGAATGCTTTTGAGTTTGCTGGATTTGGAGTTTCCTACGTAAAGTTATGAATTTTGAGAAGTTTCGGGACCTGGACTATAGGCTATGGTTGACCGGAAAGTTGACTTATCATTTTAGGCTGATTTCTGGACACCTAATATTTTAAATAAATACTAGAACTTAATTAGAGTTTAATGCTATTTAGTTTGCCCATTTTGGAGTTTTCTATAATTAGTTATAATTTTTAGAAGTTGGGGCAATTAAATAAATTATCGAAATTGCCTAATTAGGGGTACTTTGGGGGTTTTGGCCCAAATCAGCTCCAAACTAATTGGAATCACCCGCAAAGATCAAAAATGGCCTAAGAAAGTGTTCCCAAGTGTTTGGGGAAAATTTGGGATTTTTAATAATTTTTAATGATTTAATTAAGGTAAAAAGGTAATTTTTGATTAAGGTTGAATTAAAGTCCAGATTAATGTCCAATTAAAAGGCCCTAATTATCTAAGGTTGGGAACTAAATTTTGGAGAGTTTGAGGTATTATGGGTATTTTTTTGATTTAAAATGGATTTATTAGATTTTTTTGAAGTTTCTAAGGCTTAATTAACGGGTAAATTAGGGTTTGCTAATTAAGTATTTTAAAGAGTCCAGAAAATTCCTAAAAAATTCTAGGGGGTTTAAAATATCACTAAATATTAGTGTTTAAAGTTTCACAGCAATCTGGGATCTATCTTAGCTCCTAGAAATATTCTAGGTTCACTAGACGGTCCTTAATTGTTGTCCTTAGGGTGTCACTACGTTATACAGGAATACAGTGAAGTAACTAATCCTTAGGCATAACATAGAGGGTAGATGCAGCAAACATAAACACACCAAATCATGTCCTTAGATCTAGGAGAGCCTAGGCTAAGTGCTTGTGCAACCTACACATGCAAGGACTACGAAAACACTAAGTAAAGAGACCTAATGAAGTGATTAGTGAACGATTAGGACACAATCATCCACTAATCCTTCTCCCACATGAATGCTGTTCATATATAGGTCATAGGTTTAAGATTTCAAAGAGGTAGACCTCCCAAAATTATGGGATTTAAATAATATTTAAGTTTAAAATGATTTTAAAATACCTAAATATTATAGACATATAATAATATGGGTTTAGAAAATAAGATACTTGAAATTAGCTCAGTTTGTAGGCATGGGAAGTCTACCAGCCACCAAGAGGGGTTTTAAAATAATTTTTTTTATTTTAAAAATACTCAATTATATTAATTAAATAATATTTAAATAGTTAAATAACAAAGTAATATAGAAAACATCTAGAAAAGACAGAATTAGATGTAGAAAATAATTTTAAATTAAAATTCATATTTTTCTTAAAAGAACGAGGTATTGCACGCAAAAATTTGATTTAAAACGGGAAAGTTATGAATTTTATAAGTTAAATAGGTTAAAAATATTTTTTAAATATTTAAAAATAATTAATATTTAAAAATAATTAATAATTTCAAAATAAATCAAATAAAATAATATCTGGATTTTAAAATAAATTTAAGTAATAATAATCAAAATATTATAATAATATAATAATAAATATTAATATTATAATGATATTAATATTAACATAATAATACTATTATTAAAGATAATAATAATATTATTAATTAACAATATTAATATTATAATAATATTAATAATAGTAAATAATAATATTATATTATTATAAATATTAACATAATAATATCATTATTAAAATAATAATATTATTAATGACAATATTAATAATAATAATAATAATTAAATATTAATATTACAATAATATATATATATATATATATATATATATATATATATATATATATATATATATATATTAACATAATAATATTATTATTAAAACAGTAATAATATTATTAATTATAATATTAATATTACAATAATATTAATAACAATAAATATTAATATTATATTAATATAAATATTAAATAAAATAATAATATTATTAGTCATAATATTAATATTATAATAATACTAATAATAATAATTAATATTATAATAATAAAAATATTAATAATAATAGTAATATTATTAAAATAATAATATTATTAATTATAATATTAATATTATAATAATACTAATAGTAATAATAATTTTAAAATAATTTTCTAAATGAAAATAATAATAATAGTAATAATAATAAGCAAAATAATATTAATAATAATATAATCTAAATAATAATAATAATAATAATAATAATAATAATATAATTTAAAATAGTTTTTTTTCTTTTTTTAAATATTAATAACAATATAATGATAGTTAAGATAATTTTAAAATATTATTAATATAATAATATTAGTAAAATAATAATAATATTATTAATATAATGATATTATTATTAAAATTAAAATATTTATTAAGATAATAATTTTAATATTAATATAATAATATTATTAAAAATAATAATATTATTAAGTTAAATAATATTAATATTAGTATAATAATAATATTTAGAAGTAATAATACTATTAAAATTATAATATTAATATTAACATAATAATATTATTAAAAATAATAATATTATTAAGTTAATAATATTAATATTAATATAATAATAGTATTAAGTAATAATAATATTATTAAAATAATAATAATAATATTAATATAATAATATTATTAAGCTAAGTAATATTAATATTAATATAATAATAATATTAAGAAATAATAATATTATTAAAATAATAATAATAATAATAATAATAATATAAATAATAACAATTAAATAATTATTTAGAATTTTCTAAAATTAAAAATACATTAAAATAATTAATAAAAGTAATTTTTAAATAAATAAAACAAAAAAAGGCGGGAAATCCCTCGGTCCGACACTTGGCGCGTCAGGATTCGTCCCGTGGTCCGCGGGCAATCATTGCCTGGCGGCGCAATCATTGCGCCACCGGTAATGATTGCCGCATGATTGCGGCAATCAACCGAACCGCGGATGCGATTCTTTAACCACGTCAGCACTGTCTGTCGACCGTTGGATCGTCCGTTGTCTCGAATCAGCGGCTCAGATCGAGCCGGATAGTGGGGGAAACAGCGGAAGCAGCTCAGCGGTCGGTCCGGGCCGCAGAATAATTGGATTTCGACCGTTGATCCTGAGATCAACGGTTCTGATCTCGTCTGGCTGCATGTGGACGTATCCCGAAGCCCTAAAGGGTTTTTTGATGATTTATCTCGATCGGACCAACCAAATCGAACAAAATTTTAAACATATGCTCTATGCGTGAACAGAAGTCATGTGGATGTAATGGTTTGTCCTAAAATACTCTATGAATAAACTTATTTAGATCTAAGTGTTTTGACCTAGGTCTAGGGTTTTTAGAGAATCTCATCGTTGGATCTCCTGGATATTAGTTAGGTTGCACTTGTAGACTGTCCTCGCAAACTTCTCTAGTTGAAAGCATGATCAAACGGGGTCAGGATCGAGTGGATCGAAGCCTTAAACGTCTTAAGGCTTGAGATCACCGGATTCTCGCCGCCGGCGGGGCCTCACCGGTGGATTTTGGTGGGAGGAGGTGAGAAGAGACTCAGGGAACTCTCACTAGCAAAGTCTCGGGTTTGGAGAGCTCCTAGAGAGAATAATCCCAAGATGCCTCCCAAAGAATCCTAACTACACTATATATACTCCTCTATCTATGATGTACGACTAGGATTAGGTTTAGGTCTCGATTAAGAGGTGATTTGGGTCCTTGGGCTGTGGTTTCAAGTCAAGGGAGTGTTAGGAAGGAATTAGAGCTTTTTATATGATTTAAATGGGTCAAAATTGACCCATTAAGACTTGGGTTGACCAAGTCATGGGTTGACTTGGTCAACCTAGTCAAATGGGTCCAAGAGATGGAGAGGTTGAGCTTAGGAGGCCAAGGAATGGATTTGAATTGAATTGGGACCATTAGGGCCTGTTGGGTCAACTTGGGTTGACCTGGTCAACCAGGTTGACCCAGGACCTGGGTTTGATCCAAAACAAGGTCAACAAACTGACCCCCAACAGGAGTGGCAAACAAACTGGTGAACCGCTCGTGTTGGCGTTGATCGAATGTGACAAAAAAAGAAGAGTAAAGACCCAAGAAAAGGAGCACCAAAAGAGGTGAAAGAAAGCAAGTGAGCTCTTCTCCTTGCCTTATCTTATAGCGAGGGCAGAGCCGAGGAGAGAAACCAAAGAGTAAAGTAGTGAAGAAAATCAACTATCTGCCTGATCGTACCGAAATAGCATGATAGAAAGTGAAAAGCTGGTCGTTTCCTGGCCTTACCCTGTAGCAAGGGCAGAGCCAAGGGGAGAGCAAAGAGAAAAGTAGCAACGGGTCACCAAAAGGTGACAAAGTGAGGGAGATCATCCCCTTTCTTTCCCCTGTAGTGAGGGCAAAACTGAGGAGAGAATAAAAGGTATAGTAGTAAAGGTAAACCTTCTACCTGCCTAACCGTGTCGAAATAGTAGGAGAGAAGGTGAAAGGCGATGAGGCATATCTCCCAGGGGCTCTGTAAGGTTCTCTCAACAGCGTAAAGTCTGACGCCTGCTTGATCTGAGCGAGACAATTAGGGAAAAAGTGGTGGTGAGGGATGCCTCCCAGGGACTCTGTCGGGCTCACTCAACCAGGTAAGTAAAACTAACCTCCTAACTGATCATTTAAAATAGTAGGATAGAAGGTGAAAGGATCCCATCTCCTTCTGCTCCTTTCGGAACAGCGGATATGGGTGACTCAATACTTCTGCCTGACCTCAACAAAAGTAAATAAGCCACAAAATTAGAGTCTGCGTAGTCTTTTACAGAGCATCCAGAGTAAAGGGGCGGTAAGGAGTGCCTCCCAGGGACTCTATCGGGCTCGCTCAACCAGTAAGTAAAACCAACTACCTGACCGTTCATTTCAAACAGCAGAATAGAAGTTGAAAGGATCTCGTCTCCTTCTGCTCCTTTCAGAACAGCGAATAGGGGTGACTCAATACTTCTGTCTGACCTCAACAAAAATAAATAAGCCATGAAATTGGAGTCTGCGTTGTCTTTTACAGAACATCCAGAGTAAAGGGGTGGTGAGGAATGCCTCCCAGGAACTCTGTCGGGCTCTCTCAACCAAGTAAGTAAAACCAACTACCTGACCGTTCATTTCAAACAGCAAGATAGAAGGTGAAAGGATCCCGTCTCCTCCTGCTCCTTTCGGAATAGCGGATAGGGGTGACTCAATACTTCTGCCTGACCTCAACAAAAGTAAATAAGCCATAAAATTGGAGTCTGCGTAGTCTTTTACAGAACATCCAGAGTAAAGGGGTGGTGAGGAATGCCTCCCAGGGACTCTGTTGGGCTCTCTCAACCAAGTAAGGTATGATGTCTGCTTGATCAGAGCAAGATGATCAGGGTAAAGGTCTGATGTCTGCCAGCGTGGCGAGACAACCAGAGTAAAGGGGTGGTGATATATGCCTTATAGGGGCTCTACCAGGCACTCTCTACCAAGTAAAGTCTGATGTCTACTCGGTGCATATGCCTGCAGTAGAGCAATCAGGAAAAAGAGGTGGTGAGATATGCCTCCCAGGGGCTCTGTGGGGCACTCTCAACCAAGTAAAGTCTGATGCCTACCCGGCGCATATGCCTGCAGTAGGGTGATCAGGGGAAAGTCATCTCAACCATACCCTAACACGCATATGTGTAGGGATGTGCAGAGGAGTAGAAAGGTAGATTTAGAAAATTTTAAAGAGAGAAGGGTCGTCTAAAGTGTTTCAAACTAGCATTTTAGGTACCACGTGGTAGAGGACAAATCGTCGTGGCCACGAGTATCTAAATGCTAGTGAAACTGCCTAGGCGAAACTAAGATCATACAAACCTGGAAGCACCAGAATGATGTTTCGAGAGACAACAGGGAAAGGCACACCCTCAACAAAGTGTGAGAGGGGTAATCTCATTCCCAATGATTAACTAGAGCAGCAAGGAGGACACACTGTCTATAGAGAAAAAGACTATATCAAGGAGGAACAACTATAAAAGACTACAGTGGTAAACCTACATAAGCTAGTGGGACCCTGTAGGGGTAAGCAGCAACATAGACACCTCCAAGGGATCGCTCTAAAGCCAAGAGTCTGGTCACCGTGGGAAAGTATGTCACTATAAGACAGGTGAGATGATTCTGCGCTAGAAAATCAAAGATCACCAAGCAGTAATGCTAACATTTGAGACTTGATTTATTACATCACAATCAGGAAAGCGCACAAGAGTAGCGAGGGGACGCACTCGCCACTGAGGGAAGTAACATTGCATAGGAATGATATTTATGAAAAGCTCACAGTGGTGGTACCCACACAAACTGGTGGGACCCTGTGGGAAATGGAATAATATCAGTGCATCCGTAGAGCTACCATAGCAGCTGAGAGTAGAGCACGAATGAGAGAGAGAGTAAAGTAGAAAATGAGTTGATTTTTTGCTAGAAAATCAGAGCTCTCAAGTCAGTGATGCTAACACCTGTAACCAGGCATACTGCAACACTACTGGGGAAATAACTCAAAATAGCGAGGAGACACACTCGTCACTGAGGGAAATGATTTATGAGTAAGATCAATAAACATCAAACATCACAGCGGTAACACTCACCCTGACTGGTGGGACCCTGTGAGAGGTGGGAGCAACACTATCAGACCCATAGGATTGCTCTAGTAGATGGGAGCAGGGCAAGGGTGAAAAATTAGGTCACTAAAAGAAACTAGAGAGCTGATTTCTTGCTAGGAAATCAGAGCTCGCAAAGGTGGGATGTTAACATCTTGAGCAAGATGTATCACATCACTAACAGGGACTATCATGATTGCAAAAGACCATAATAATCACAAGTGTAAACTCATCCTTGAAGCGCTCACTCAGACGCTTCGTAGAAGAAGAAAAGAAAATTTTTGGGAAATTTGAGCTCTTAGAGAGTATTACCGGGTTCCACATGTGACAAGGGCAACCAGTTTTGCTCTACTAAGAGCTTCCCTCTTTTATTTTATAGATTCATATTTTCTTTATATGTTCCCAACTATAGACTAAGTATGTCTCGTACTGTCGAAGATAACACTCGACAGAGGGAACATTTATCATATCCGTGCGTTACTCCTAGTATGAGACATCCTCTAATGATTGGAACACAAAGAAGGAGGTAAGATTGGCTTTGATAACCCAGGCCATATTCACCACATGAATAGAACTGGGGGCACAATCAGAACACAATTGATGTAGGAATGAGACTCAAATTAGGATGGTGGATCAACATCACCATTCCTGCCGAATACAGGTTGGTATGGACCCAGCATCACATCCCCTAAGGGGTATAAGTCAATGGCTTTGATATCCCAGGCCACACTCAAACTGATGAGTGAAACTGGAGAAATGGAGAGGGGGGAAACTCCCAAATAACCAGAACTCAAAAGAAAAAAGTGTAATAAATGTGAGACTCTTATTAGTCCTTAAGAATGGCCTATAATCAGATGTTGGGGTCAAAATATTTTCGTGCACGAATTTTTAAAAGAATACGGCAAGCATTTAAACAAACTCAATAGTAGGACCACTAAGAGATGTTTAAGCACTTACCAATTAATTTGAGAGAAGTCTGATCCACACATCCCTTAAAGAGTGAAAATTTCATCAGAGAGTAAAGGGACCATTTTTAGAAATGAAAAATTAACCTCTAAACCATCTTGAACCTTAGAAAAGATTCAGAAAGTTCAGCAATATAGGTTGACTCTACTTAAACCCAAAAAGGTTAGGGATTTAAATTTTGCTAACCCAACTTAAGCTCCCTACAAGCTAAATTGGGCCCTCTCCCATATATATTTTGAATGAATATCTAATTTAAAAGGGTTTAAATTAGAGAAAGAAACTGAATCTTCTCAATCTTCTTGCATGAAAATATTTTTACATCTAATAGAACATCATTGCACGATGATGAATCCAAAATCATGATTTTCAAACTCAAGTATCACAAACATCAAAGGGTATGGATTTTCTGAGACTTAGAGATTTACAAGAAAGGGAAGCCATTTACTTATTCACTTTGGGCTCATTTTGAGCCCCTCAACTTGGTTTGGCGCACTGCGTATCTTTTAATTACTTGATGCACTTTGTGCATCTTTGACTTTGTGGCACATTTTGTGCATCTTTTCAATTTTAATACACTTTATGTATCTTTGATTTTTGACGTACTGCGCATCTTTTCATTATTTGATACACTTTGTATATCTTTCATTTTGTAATTGGCTCCCTTTCAAAATCCCTAAAGGAAAACTTTCTCAGTTGTAAGATTATCTTCCAAACATAAGAGAAGAAAAACTCACTCCCTTATGCAAGGAAGAAAAATCCACAAAGCAAACCCAATCCTATGATAAGAACGAACAACTTGAATAAGGAAATTATGAGGTAGATTCATTAGTATGCGAAGGACGCCTATGAGATAGAAAACTGCAAGACGACTGGGAAAAATATTCATCTCTAAATCTAATTTCAATTTGATATAGATTTTAGTTCAAAATATGAAATCATCCCAAGCAAGGGGTTTCTTTAAGCGTTTAGAGGAGTCAACATAAATTACTTCACTTTTTAACGAAGACAGGGGTAAATTTTTCATTAGGAAAAAAATAAATTACATACTTTCTAAGAAAAATTCCCTCAAAAGTATACTTTGCATTTTAAAAATCTCAGAATTTTCTCAGATTAATCTTTCTTTTAGAAATTTTGCACATTAAATTTAAAGACCCCATCATTGAAGATAGAACTTGAATCTGTATTTGGACTGATATGGGTCAAGATCTAGCCTAGCAGAGTTCAGACAAGGGAGATGATAGAGACTAGAGTTTATTCCAGTGCACGAATCATATCATCTCACCTCACCACCCCTAAGGATAGCCTCATACTTCTCGTAACAAACGTCGTGTGATAGAGGACAAATCATCATGGCCACACAGACTACTGAAAAGTGGCAAAGCCCCTCCAAAGGGGGTACATATACAGAGGAGTATTTACAGGCGGTAGGGAGACCCCTCTTTTTCTGAAGAGCGAATTTAGGCATAGTACTTTTTCAAGTATTACCCGTTGATGACAGGCATATGGTGAACACCATTGGCATTAACGAGTAGGTAGGCACCACCTTCATAGACTTGCTCTACAACAAAGGGGCCTTCCCAGACAGGCTCGAACTTACTACTTCGATGACGGTGCGAAATGATAGGTCTACGCAAAACAAGGACCAACTCTCCAACCAAAAAAGCATGAGGTCGGACAAGGTGATCATGTGATCGAGCCATACGGGCCTGGTACAGTTTAAGGTTCTGATAAGCTTGTAGGCGAAGCTCTTCTAAACCATCAAGCTCTTCCATCCGTAGTCAGGCGTTATCTTTGTAGGAAAGATTGTGGCTGACTGCCACACGTAATGAGGGGAGCTCGACCTCAAGTGGGAGGACGGCCTCGACCCCGAAGGCCAAAGCATATGGTGTAGACTGGGTATGAGTACGGTATGTAGTCCTATAAGCCCATAGTGTCTCGGGAAGTCTATCGTGCCACTATTATTTGTTAGTAACTAAAATTTTTCTTATCAATTGCACGAGAGTTTTATTAAATACCTCTGCCAAGCCATTCTTAATTCTATGGAAAACTTACCAGGTCCAGACATAGTAAGGATTGACAGACTGAGAGCTCTTTCTTGATTCTAGGGGTGGTGGTGCATGGCCGTTCTTAGTTGGTGGAGCGATTTGTCTGGTTAATTTCGTTAACAAACGAGACCTCAGCCTGCTAACTAGCTATACGGAGTTCAACCTACACGGCCAGCTTCTTAGAGGGACTATGGCCGTTTAGGCCATGGAAGTTTGAGGCAATAATAGGTCTATGATGCCCTTAGATGTTCTGGGCCGCACGCGCTCTACACTGATGTATGAAAGTTCGATAGGGATGTTAAGCCCTAGTGAACTAGTCCCAAGGCTATCCAAGAGGGGGGGTGAATTGGTTATTTAAAAATTTCACGAGGAACAGAAAAAAGCTTTTCGATACTTTGTAGCAGAAACAAGTAAATAAGAATGAAAATATCAATCACATTTATTCACCCAAGCAGTTAATATCAGAAAAGTAAAGTGCATAACAGAATCAAAAAAGTAAACCTGATTTTATAGTGGTTCGGTCAACTTGACCTACGTCCACTCCTCGGAGCCTCCCCTCCGGGTATTGCACTAAACAAAAAGTGACTCTCCTTTTGCTCCCACAGCAAGGCAGAGAAGCCTATACAAAAAATCTCCTTTCCACCACCCGGTGAGGCAGAGAACCTAACCTCCTTTTGCTTCCACCTGAAGCGAGCAGAGAACCCAACGTCCTTGTGCTTCCTCCTGAAGCAGGCAGAGAACCTCAGATCTTCTTGCCGACGATCCTCTCCCAAAGAACACCGACACGACGAAAGATGACGAGTGGAGAAGAAGACTCTGATCCTTTCTTGGAGCAACCTTCGTGAACCCCTCATGAACTCCCCCTCACAAGATCCTCTCTCTCTCTAGGGTTTCTCTGGAAAGGAAAGTGGCAAAAGATTTTTCTTATTCTAAGAAAAAGTTCTTTTATAGGAGGGCTTAAAATTTTCCCTAAATCTCAACTGGTCGGCCAAGATCGTCCAGGATGATTGATAGATCATCCTGTACGATCAGTTCAAAATCAGTTGATTAAGCCTGGACGATCTGGCTCTTCTGGACGATCAGTTCAAAAAGTTGTTCATATCGTCCCGTACGATTCTACGTTCGTCCGGGATGATTAGTGTAAATCGAGGAATATCGTCCAGAAGACAGTTCGGGTCGTCCAGAGCAAACTGTGCTGGACGACAAAAAAATGACTTGATCGTCTAGGATGATACGGGTATCGTCCTATACGATTAGTTCAAAAAGTGCCCAAATTATCCTGTACACAGTTCGGGTCATACAGTTGAAATGTACTAGACGATCATGATCGTCCGGGACGATCCTGCGATCGTCTAGGACGATATGATCGTATCAATCAAATATAAATTGCTTTTCTTAATTACCAGATTAATTTAGGCATGATTGTACTAGATCGTCCGGGACAATACACGTATCGTCCGGGACGATCAGACCAAATATCTTAAAATAAAATTTGCCTAACTTGATCTGGCGGTTGAGAATTTTTGATTTGAGCATATCGTCCCGTACGATCCAAAGATCGTCCAGGACGATCTGCTTAATCAGACCCTCTTAACTTGGTTGCCCTAATTAGGGTTTCTATTTTTACTTGATTGTCCAGGACGATGTGACTATCATCCAGGATGATCTGAATAAAAATTTGAATAGAAACTCTAATTCACTCAAGCTCTCCCCCTGAGTGTGTGTGTGTAAGGTTACTTAGCTAGGAGATCAGTTACATTACAATTGACTCAAGAAAAAGAAAAATAGTACACTCAGACACACTTGGACCCGATCCTGAGTTGGCTTGAGTTGCTCGTGATCTTTTCTGCCTGAAATGGGTTAGCCAAGCAAAACAAAATAGAGACATATTTATCATCATCAAAACCAGATTTGCAACAATCTCCCCCTTTTTGATGATGGCAAATATTTGTACAGTAGTTTGAAAAATAACTAGAAGATCGAAAAATAATTTTTTTTTAATTTTTATTTAACAACCAAACTAATACAGAAAACTTAACACATAATAAAAACAGAAACAACTACAACTGACTCCCCCTTTTGACATCACAAAAAGGAGGAGGGAAAACAGAAACACTGAAATATTAGTACAAAACAGAAAAGAAAATAACTACAAAATAGAAAACTAGAACGGAGGCGGATCCTGATCGGAAGGAGGAGGTGACGGTGGTGGGTTGAAGTAACCATGAATGGCTTGAAAGTGGGCTCCAATCCAGGCAATGTCCTGGTCATGCTGCTGTTGCTGCTGCACAGCATAGTCAGTGAAGCGCTGGAGGTCCTCAGCGTGCCGCTGCTCTTGGGCAACCACATAGGAGTCGAATCTGGCCTCCCACTGATCGAAGCGCTGCACCAGGTGGTCAAAAGGAGAGGCAATGCGAAGGGGAGCAAGTGCATCGGGTGCAGTAGGAACTGGAATAGCCTCTTCCTCTTCCTCCTCAACATCCGGGGCGGGCTCTGGATGTAGTCGGGTGCTGTGTAGGACGTGGAATGAATTGTTTGTGAAGAAGGAAGGAGGAACATCAGGAGGGATAGGATACTGAAGGTCATATTTGGTTTCTAAGGCATAATGAATGAGATGACCTAGGGCTACATTTGGGCGACGCTTATGACCCAGATCCCTAATAGTGGTGAGGTGCTCTATGTATCGGATAATAAGGTCAGAGGCATTAAACTCCCTGCGGGCCAAGATGTAGTATGTGGTCAAGGACAGTAACAGGGTGATGTGAATTCGATCCCCCGCCTTTGGAATGACGGAGGAGCGAAGGACGTGCTGAATGGTCCGTGCGTCCTTAAGAAGTGAAGTGCAAGTATTGTTATGATAGGGGGCATTCATATTACGAAGGAAGTGATTGGCGACACTTCAATCATAGTTAGGGTCGGTGATAAGCGTGTGGAGTTTGTCGCAAGTGATAGAAAGTTGGAGAATATTGTGAAAGTCTTGGGTAGTGAGTTCCATGGGACGCTGGTTGACATACGAGCGTAGAGTGGAATAGTCCACGGAAATGTGCAAATTGACAAAGAAAATTTGAAGGAGTTCAAGATTAAAGGGAAAGGCTAAGGTCGGGATGAAGGTGAGAGAGGTGTGTGTGAACAGATCAAGAATAGGATAGGTGAGGGTGTGGGGATTTACTATTTTAGAATGCGTGATCCCCACGTCACAATAGTACTCAAAAGCAGCCTGATCGGCTGCATTTGGGAAGCGAGGATCAACATGTCCCCGGGAGGAACTCGCACCCTTTTGCCATGAATGTTTGCCACCAGCCATTAGAAATCAAAAGTGAAGGGAAGTAGAGGGAGATTGGAAGAAAGAGTGTGGAAAATCTTTAAGAAAATGGCTATTTAAATAGATCTTGGCCTGATCGTCCCGTACGATCGTGAGATCGTCCAAGACTATATGTGCAATTATTACAGCCGGGATGATTGGTCAAAAAGGCAGTCCGATCATCCGGGACGATCAGAGATCGTCCAGGATGATTAGACACAGACGATCATCCCAAGGAGTCAGGCCGGACGACCGTTGATGAAAAGGTATCGTCCAGGACGATTAGATGGATCGTCCCGGACGATGTGCAATAAGTGTGACGGACGGGCCGAATTCCAATCATCCAGCGGCTGACACGTGGATCATCCAGGATGATAAAGTGGATCGTCCAGGATGATGGATAATAATTGGTGTAATGTCAGCCATTTGATCAGATCAGGAAGATATGGATCATATCATCCAGGACAATTTATTATTCGTCCAGGACGATCACCAATAATTGGTGTTTCTCAGCTGCAGGATCAGACAGGGGACAGTTTTGAATGAATCGTCCAGGACGATGTTTGGATCATCCAGGACGAAGAGGATCGTCCAGGATGATTTGGGTATCGTCCAGGATGAGGTAAAGATGGAGGATGGAGATGACAGATCAGGATCTCAAAAATACAACCATGAAAACTAAAAACAAAAAAACAAAAAAACAAACAGGAATAAAATTCGAAGTGAAAACATATAAAAGCAATGGTTTTTTTTTTATTAAGCTGCTTCAGTAAATCAGAATTTTTTCTCGATTTTAGATTCAAAAACCAATAAGGAGAAGATTGACAACACTGAAAACCAGAAAAAGCTAGAAAAATTGACTTTCGTAACTCCCACCTCGGGCACCTTATCGATGCAAATCTCTTTTAAAATAAAAATCCAATTCAGAAGAAAAGAAATTAGATTTGAAAAGAGATCTTTTCAAGCTTCGTTCCAGAAAAATATCTGATATAAAAGTGTTACAAAGTAATAAATCAGAAATCAGGATTTTCAAATACAAGCTTTTGAAAATATTAAGTGGCGCATGGATTTTTCTAAGATATTTAACGATCGGAAAGGAAAGAAAGCTTGGTTGGGCTCATTTTGTGCCTTTTTTTCAATTTATTTGGCGCTTTGCGCATCTTTTTATTCTTGATACACTTTGTGTATCTTTTAGTTGGTGACATTTCACATCTTTTCAGCTTTGGGCTTATTTTATGCCTCTTTTTCAATTGATTTGGCGCACTGCGCATCTTTTGTAGGCTTTCTTCTATTCATAATCGTTAAAGAGTCTCAGCTGTGAAATTATCTTCTAGATATAGGAGACACTCTCCACAATAAAAAAGAGTAATTCACAAAACAAAAGCCATATGTTGTATGATAAGTGCAATCACTTGGTTTAGAAAATCATAACAAAGAGTCAAGACTTTGAAAATACTATTCATATGACGTAGATTACTGTAGGAAGATAAAACAAATCTCTATTTCAAAAACTAATATTTTAATTTTGAAGAGGATTTTTATCCAAAAATAATAATACACCAGTAAAGGAGTTAGAAAAAGAGAAACAATCATCAATGTTTCTTCCCTTTAATAGATTCAGTGGAATCAATCACTGCTTACCAGCTTCCAAATAAAAATAAGGTAAAACTCTTAGTCAGAAATTTAGTTTAGCAGAAGTAGTGAGCAGTGATCTAATTTTAAAAAGTATAAAACAGTAAATAAAAGAGATGAACCAGTGAATAAAAAATAAGTAAAAAATCACATCAAAGTAAATACTCAAATCAAATTAACAGCAAGGCTAACACAGAAATCAGCAGACGAAGAAATAATAAAAATAACTGAAAGCAAATAAGCAAATCAAAAAGCTAACTAACAAAAACAGAATAACAATCAGAAATCAGCAGTCATCAGAATCAAGCATTTATATCAATCACTCCTAATCGGGTTCTCAAAATGTTGAAAGAGTCAAAGGCTAGTGGTTTAGTGAATATGCCAGCCAGCTGATTTTCAGTTGCTACATGATGTAGCTCAATGTCCCCTTTTGTAATATGGTCCCTAATGAAGTGATACCTTATGTCAATGTGTTTGGTTCTAGAATGTTTGATTGGATTCTTAGAGATGCAGATGGCACTAGTATTATCACACAAGACAGAAATTGTGCCAACATGTAAACCTAAGTCCAAAACTTGTTGCTTTAACCAAAGAACTTGGGCCACACAACTTTCTAAGGCAATATACTCAGCTTCAGTAGTGGAAAGTGCAACTGAGTTCTATTTTTTACTAGACCAGGAGATTAGAGACTGTCCTATGAATTGACAAGTTCCAGAAGTGCTCTTTCTATCCACCCTACACCCCGCAAAGTCAGAATCAGAATATCTAATGATCTCAAAAGAGGTGTTGTGCCTAGGGTACCAGATTCTTAGGTTTGGGGTCCCTAAAAGATATCTAAAAATTCTCTTAATAGCAATCAGGTGGGACTCTTTAGGATCAGCCTGAAACCTAGCACAAAGACAGATACTAAACATGATATCAGGTCGGCTAGCAGTCAGGTAAAGCAGTGATCCTATTATTTCTCTATACTTCTTCTGATCAACAGATTTTTCACTTGAATCCTTATCTAACTGAATAGAGGAGCTCATAGGAGTATTGATTGGCTTGGCTTTGTCCATTTCATATTTCTTCAAAATATCCTTATCTAACTGAACAGAGGAGCTAATGGCTTCCAATCTAGCTACAGGGGCAAAAGTCTCCTCAAAATCAATCCCTTCTATTTGATTATACCCCTTAGCCACCAATCTTGCCTTATTTCTCACCACCACACCAGAATCATTCATCTTATTCTTAAAGACCCACTTGGTTCCCATAATACTTTAATTTCTAGGTCTTTCTACTAACTCCCAAACATCATTCCTTATAAATTAATTCAATTCTTCCTGCATAGCTAAGATCCAAAATTCATCCGAAAGGGCTTGATTGATGTTGGTGGGTTCAATCATTAAGATAAAGGCAGAATGGTTTACTTCCTTCCTAAGTCCATGCCTAGTCCTAACACCTTCAGAAGGGTCTCCTAAGATCAGTTCTTTAGGATGACTCGAAGAATATCTCCAATCTCTAGGCAATGTGGTTTGAGGTTCTACCCTCTCCTCTAGATTTGCATTTCCAATCCCTTGGATAATCTCCTCTACCTCTTCTTCTTCCTCAACTCTAGTCACCTTAGGATCAGATTCATCAAACACCACATGAGTTGTTTCTTCCACCACCAAAGTCCTTTTATTAAACACCATAAAGGATTTCCCGATACTAGAATAGCCTAAGAACACTCCTTCATTAGATTTGGGGTCAAACTTTCCTAAGGATGATTTCCCGTTGTTCAGAATGAAAACCTTACAGCCAAAGACATGGAGGTGGGACAGGTTTGGAGTTCTACCCTTAATGATCTCATAAGGTATTTTATTCAGTTTAGATCTCACATTCACCCTATTCAGCACATAACAGGCAGTGTTCATCGCTTCAGCCCAAAAATATTTTGGAAGTGAATACTCAGCAAGCATGGCTCTAGCGGCTTCCACTAAGGTCTTGTTCTTCCTTTTAGCTACCCCGTTCTACTGAGGAGTCCTAGGAGCTAAAAAATTATGACTAATCCCTTGCTCCTCACAAAAAATTTCAGACTTCACATTCTCAAACTCTCCACCATGATCACTATGAATAGTCAGGATCTCACAACCTAACTTCCTCTGAATCCAAGTGGAGAAGGACTTAAACTCATCAAATGACTCAGATTTATGTGACAAGAATTTAATCCAAGTGAACCTCGACTAGTCATCTACAATCACAAAACCATAGACTCTCCCCCCTAAGCTGGCATTGCTAATGGGTCCAAAGAGGTCCATGTGAAGAACTTCTAAAGGTCTAGAGGTGCTAATGTCCTTAACAGAGTAAAAAGAGGACAAGACTTGCTTTCCTAACTGACAGGCATCACACAGGTGATCCATAGTGAACTTAAGCTTGGGCACACCTCTAACTAAGTCCTTTTGGGTGACTCTCCTAAGGATTTTCATACTGGGATGACACAATCTCCTATGCCACAACCAAGACTTATCAGTAGCAGTTTTTAAGCAAATTGAATTCTCAGATTTAATGCAACTTACATCCAGCTTGTAGATGTTATTGATTCTTTTCCCCTGCAAAACAACTTTATCATTTAAGCTTAAAATGCAGCTAGTAGGCAGGAATTTGATGCTGTATCCTTTGTCACAAAGTTGACTGATGCTCAACAAGTTATGTTTCAGTCCATATACAAGTAAAACATTATTAATCATAAAATTTTTTGAATCACCAATTATACCTGTGCCTACCACCTTCCTGGTGGTGTTATCTCCAAGTGTAACCTTACCTCCAGCTCTGGCCTCCAATGAAATGAACTGATTTGCTTCTTCAGTCATATGTCTAGAACATCCGCTGTCCAGGTACCACATGCTCTTACGAGGTCTTGTGTGAGAGCACACCTACAAAAATATCAAACGTCAGTCTTAGGAACCCAAATAGGTTTGGGTTCCTTCTTATGAAAAGAAGAATGCAATGCATGCGTGCTGTGCTGTGAAACAGACAGTTTGGGTCTCCACACCCAATGTGTACTACGGTGAACCGTGCAGGTATGAGAAATGTGTCCTACCATGCCACATGAATAACATCTAACACTAGGAAAATGGTTAACTAATCTACGTGAGTGATAGTATCTCTTCCTAGGTTTATACGAAACATGCTTTGATGATTTTAAATCTGAATATACAAAAGGTGGAGGTGCATAAAATTGAGCAAAAGTAGGAGGTGCTTGGTTTTTCTCAAAAGCACTGATTTTCACTTTCAAAAATTCATTCTCTTTCTTTAAACTTACAATTTCAAATTTTAAAGCACCATTGTTACTTTCTACTTCACATGCCATAGTATCTAATTCTTTAAAAGCTCTCTCCAAATAAACATGAGTGGTTTTTAATGAATCATGCACAGTAACTAAATCAGAATATTTTTTATTCAATTCATCAAACTTATCAAGTAAAGACATGTGATTGCTATCAACAGTGGAATAATCCTTAATCAAAATATCATGCTCTTTTTGCAAAGTCAAATAATCCAGTTTCAAGTTAGCATGGGTTTTCTTAAGCTTCCTATACGATGCATGAATTTTTTCAGATACTTCAAGTAATTGATCGTAAGTAAGCTCACATACCTCTTCCTGGTCCGACTGACCAGGGTGATAATCAGCCATCAAACATAAATTTGTTTCCTCCTCTTCAACTTCAGTCTTAGAGGAGTCAGATGCAGAGTCTGCCCAGAACGCCTTTTGTCTCTGCTTCTTATCCTTTCTAAACTTTGGTTTCTCCTCACCCTTCTCCTTGCTTGGGTGAGCCTTGAGTGTAGGACAATCCGTCCTTATGTGTCCAGGCTTCCTGCATTCAAAACAAACAGATTCAGATGAACCTTTAAAGTTTCTATTGGTCTTACCTTTGTTCCACTTTTGAAAATTCTTATTCTTCTTCCTTAGAAAGCTCTTGAATTGTCTTATGATTAAGGCAACATCATCGCTATCAGATCCGAAAGTGCTAGCATCTGAATCATTGGCCTTTAGCACCACTATTTTCTCCTTCTTTCGTTCACCTACATCAAGTTGTCTTTAGTTCATCCCTTGCTCGTAAGAAATGAGTGATCCAAGTAAGCTGTCAATAGAGTAAGTATTTAAATCTTTAGATTCCGTGATCACAGTAATCTTAGCATCGTATGAAGAAGGCAAACATCTAAGAATTTTGTTCACTCTTTCGTAATTAGTTAGTTCTCTTCCTAGAGCATGCAAAGAGGTAATGATTTGAGTGAACCTTGTGTTCATTTCTGAAATCGTCTCACTAGTTTTCATGCGAAAGAGTTCGTAATCATGTAACAAGATGTTTAACCTAGACTGTTTGACTTCAATTGTACCCTCATATATTATACACAATCTATCCCAGATTTCTTTACCCGTTGTACAAGTAGAAACACGCATATAGTCTTCAGATTTTAAAGCACAAAAGAAACAGTTCAAACATTTTGTATTTAACTGTGCTAAATCACGATCATCAAAAGTCCAATCTATAAACGGGAGTTCAATTTTAATACCGTTAACAAGTCTATGTGGTGCTTCATAACCATCTTTAACTAATATCCACATATGATAATTGATTGATTGAAGAAAAGTAGACATGCGTGTTTTCAAAAAACCAAAAGGAATGTTATCAAATAATGGTGGTCTTGTAATAGAATAACCTTCAGTAGTATTACAATTGTTATAGTTAGCCATGGATCAAATTCAAAAGTTTTTAAACTTAAATTTTGAATCCCTCTCTGATACCACTTAAAAGTTTGATAGGGATGTTAAGCCCTAGTGAACTAGTCCCGAGGCTAACCAAAAGGGGGGGGTGAATTGGTTATTTAAAAATTTCATGAGGAACAGAAAAAATCTTTTCGATACTTTGCAGCGGAAATAAGTAAACAAGAACGAAAAGATCAATCACAGATATTCACCCAAGCAATTAATATCAAAAAAGTAAAGTGCAGAACAGAATCAGAAAAGTAAACCAGATTTTATAGTGGTTCGGTCAACTTGACCTACGTCCACTCCCCGGAGCCTCCCCTCCGGGTATTGCACTAAACAAAAAGTAACTCTCCTTTTGCTCCCACAGCAAGGCGGAGAAGCCTGTACAAAAAACCTCCTTTCCACCACCCGGTGAGGCAGAGAACCTAACCTCCTTTTGCTTACACCTGAAGCGGGCAGAGAACCCAACGTCCTTTTGCTTCCTCCTGAAATAGGCATAGAACCTCGGATCTTCTTACCGACGATCCTCTCCCAAAGAACACCAACACGACGAAAGACGATGAGCGGAGAAGAAGACTCTGATCCTTGCTTGGAGCAACCTTCGTGAACCCCTCACGAACTCCCCCTCACAAGATCCTCTCTCTCTCTCCCAAACTCTCTCTCTCTCTAGGGTTTCTCTGGAAAGGAAAGTGGCAAAAGATTTTTCTTGTTCCAAGAAAAAGTTTTTTTATAGGAGGGCTTAAAATTTGCCCTAAATCTCAACTGGTCGACCAAGATCGTCCAGGATGATCGATAGATCATCATGTACGATCACTTCAAAATCAGCTGATTCAGCATGGACAATCTGGCTCTTCTGGACGATCAGTTCAAAAAGTTGTTCATATCATCCCGTACGATTCTGCGATCATCCGGGACGATTAGTATAAATCGAGGAATATCGTCCAGAAGATAGTTCGGGTCGTCCAGAGCAAACCGTGCTGGACGACCAAAAAATGACTTGATCGTTCAGGATGATACGGGTATCGTCCTGTACGATTAGTTCAAAAAGTGCCCAAATCGTCCTGCATACAGTTCGGGTCGTACAGCAGAAATGCACTAGATGATCATGATCGTCCGGGATGATTATGATCGTCCGGGACGATCCTGCGATCATCTAGGATAATATGATCGTATCAATCAAATATAAATTGCTTTCCTTAATTACCAGATTAATTTAGGCATGATTGTACTGGATCGTCCGGGATGATACGCGTATCGTCCGGGACGATCAGACCAAATATCTTAAAATAAAACTTGCCTAAGTTGATCTGACGGCTGAGAATTTTTGATTTGAGTATATCATCCCGTATGATCCAAAGATCGTCCAGGACAATCTGCTTAATCAGACCCTCTTAACTTGGTCGCCCTAATTAGGGTTTCTATTTTTACTTGATCATCCAGGACGATGTGACTATCATCCAGGATGATCTGAATAAAAATTTGAACAAAAACTCTAATTCACTCAAGCTCTCCTCCTGAGTGTGTGTGTGCAAGATTACTTAGCTAGGGGATCAGTTACATTATAATTGACTCAAGAAAAAGAAAAAATAGTACACTCAGACACACTTGAACCCGATCCTGAGTTGGCTTGAGTTGTTCGTGATCTTTTGTGCCTGAAACGGGTTAGCCAAGCAAAACACAATAGAGACATGTTTGTCATCATCAAAACCAGATTTGCAACAATGTATTCAATGAGTATATAGCCTTGCCCGATAGGCCCGAGTAATCTTTAGAAAATTTCATCGTGATGGGGATAGATCATTGCAATTGTTGGTCTTTAACGAGAAATTCCTAGTAAGTGCAAGTCATCAGCTCGTGTTGACTACGTCCCTGCCCTTTGTACACACCACGGGTGCGACCATACCAGCACCAGTGCACCATATCCCATCAGAACTCCGCAGTTAAGCGTGCTTGGGCGAGAGTAGTACTTGGAAGGGTGACCTCCTGGGAAGTCATCATGCCACTCTCGTTTGTTTGCAATTAAAATTTTTCTTATCAATTGTACGAGAGTTTTATTAAATGCCTCCGCCAAGCCATTGGCCTTGGGATAGTAAATCGAAGAGTATCGCCAACTGATGTTATGGCGGCGGGCAAATCTAGCAATTTTGGTGCTCCTAAATGACGGGTCATTATCTAAAATGATACGGCATGGGACACCAAAGCGATAGACAATATGATCACGAAAGAAATGCATCACATCCTCTGACTTGACCTCTTTGAGTGGCACCGCTTCTGCCCACTTAGAGAAGTAGTTAGTGGAAGCTAAAATGAATCTGCCACTTAGAGGAAGGAGGGTCGATAGGACCCACTATATCCGTGCCCCAGCCCTCGAATGACCAAGATGATACAGTAGGGTGCAGCGGATTAGGGGGTTGATGAATCACCGTGCCATGAATTTGGCACTGGTGGCACTTTCTAGCGTGCTCCATACAATCACGGATCATAGTCGGCCAATAGTAACCAAGGCGTTTAATTCTAACTTTTATTTTTGGTCCGGATTGATGAGCACCGCAAAGACCTTCATGTATCTCACCCATAACCTTACGAGCCTCCTCGTTGTTGAGGCAACGCAATCACATTTGGTCAAAAGAGCGTCGATACAAGGTGTCGTTCATATAAGTGAATGATAGAGCTCTCTTTCTGATCTGAGCTGCAAGGGATCTATCATCTGGAAGCCTGCCATGCTTCAAATACTCTATAAAGGGTACTCTCTAATCTGACTCTTCCTCGACTGAGAACACTGTGAGGATCTGATCGGGAGAGGACAAGTCTGTGGGGCATAGGGCTTGATGGCACTGGACAACGATAGATAGTGGGTTTCCAGTTGGGTCAATCAATTCCTTTGCTAACTTAGCTAACGCATCTGCCTTGCCATTGGCAAATCTAGGGATTCTAGCTAAGGTCACTTCAGGAATCAAGCACAAGAGCTCCATTGCCTTATTGTGATAGGGTAAGAGCTCAGGTTTAAGTACTTTGTAGACTCCAGCTACTTGATTTATAATCAGTTGTGAGTCTCCAAAGATTTTCACCCGCATGATATTCATCTGAATGGCCAACTCTAGTCCTAAAATCAGAGCTTCGTACTCGGCTTCATTGTTGGAACGAGGTTCTGAAAGACTATAGGAGTAATGAAGGGTGTGGCCTTCAGGTGATACAAAAATGAGGCCCAGACCTACCCTCACTATAGGAGTTTCATGCGGGCTCAAGGCCTTAACGGATGACGCAACGTCAAAGTAGAACTCCTAAGTTGGGGACTCCTATTCATCCACACTCATGATTAGCTCGTCAGGTAGCTCGTCATTGAGTGGGGAGTCTGCAGGGATCGGGTGAGCAGCAAGAAAATCAGCTAGGGCCTGTCATTTGATGGCCTGCTGAGGGACAACAGTGATGTCAAACTGCAGTAGGATCATAGACCATTGTGCCAGATGACCTGAGAGGGTCAGGTGGGTCATCAGATACTATAAGGGATTGACCCGAGAGATCAGGTTGACTTTATGTGAAAGCATATAATGACTAAGCTTCTGTACCACGAAGATCAAAGCTAAACATTGCTTTTCCATCGCTGGGTACTTCAGCTCTGCGGGTATCAACCGTCTACTGTGGTAGTACAAGGCATTCTCTTTGCCTTCCTCATTCTCTTGAGCCAACAGTGCACCCAAGGACTCATCCAGGGATGTAGTGTAGAGAATTAACGGCCTCCTTGGGATAGGTGCAGCTAAAATAGGGAGGTTCATCAGGTAGCGCTTTATACTCTCAATGGCCTCCTGACAACGCTCGTCCCAGTGAAAGCGGGCATCTTTCTTTGCTAGGGTAGCAAAGGGGTGACATCTATCAGATATATTGGAGATAAATCTCCGCAGGAATTCTAGCTTTCCTTGAAAAGACCTTAGCTGGGTAAGGCTTTTAGGTGGTTTTAAGTCTACTATGGCTTTGATCATGGAAGGGTCAATCTCAATGCCACGGTAGCGAACTATAAACCCTAGGAACTTTCCTGCACTAACTCCAAATGCGCATTTTAGAGGATTCATTTTGAAATTTTACTTACGCAGGCGCTCAAAAATGATTCGTAGATCTCGAAGGTGATCTCCACGGACCTTTCTTTTGACCACCAGATCATCCACATAGCACTCAACTTGCTCGTGTATCATCTCGTCGAAGATAACAGTCATAGCACGTTGATAGGTGGCCCCGACATTCTTGAGACCAAAGGGCATCACCTTATAGAAAAATACACCTATAGGTGCGCGAAATACAGTAAACTTCTCCTCCTCGGGGTCCATCTTTATCTGGTTATAACCAGATGAACCATCCATGAAGGAGAAAATGCTATGGGATGCTGTTATATCCACCATAAGCTCGGGGATAGAAGAGGAAAATCATCCTTAGGACATGCCTTATTTAAATCACGGAAGTCGATACAGACATGAATCTGCCCATTCTTCTTTCGGACTAGGACAATATTGGCATGCCAAGTAGGGTACTTCTCTTCACGAATGAAATCGGCCTCTATAAGCTTCTTAGTTTTAGCGATCACCTGTTGTTCTATTTCCAACCTCATCCTACGAGGTACTTGTTTAACAGGGACTGCATCAGGCTTAATGGCTAATTTATGGATTGCTACATCTGAATTTAGACCAGGCATCTCGGTGTAGTTCCAGACAAAGCAATCTCTAAACTCTGAGAGTAGTTCAATGTATTCTTGAGCCTCTGAGTCAGATAAAAAGACACTATGAAAAATAGGTCTAGGATCTGATTCAGTGCCTAAGTTTACCTCACACAGTTTGTCCATGGCAGAAGTGATGCCATCTTCAAACTCTCGAGGAGCATTAAGTACTCTATCCTCTTCATCATCCGAGTCTTCTTTATCGGTAAGAAAAATAATCGGATATGAGTGGGAAACAGCTCGAATGTTAGCGTGGCTAGGTGAGCTCTGCTCAATATAACCTAAACCTTGCTTAGTCTGAGGCATATCGGTTCACCAAACACGAGCCTGTCTTAGAGCCTGTTCATCTGACCAAATAGAGAGAACTGCTCCTCGCTCTACACAGCCTTCCACGAAAGGGGAAAAATAACGAGGGACAGTTATGACCTTATTATCCATAGCGGTCTCCGCTGAACCCTGACTCTCAGGACCCAGTGGGGCACCTATACTATGAGATAACGAGGCACACTCACTAGCTCACGGTGGCACAAAGGTTTCGTATAAAGGAGGCAGAGGACAACCTCTAATCTGTAGTGCACCACCATCACTAGTGGAGGTGATAACCAAAGACTTCTGGTAAGACTCCTCAACTCTTATTCCGCGTATCTGGCGGGAAAGGGGTTGTTGACTAGTGGTCTGACGTCGGGGGTGTACTTCCTCATCTGAACCACTATCAATAACTAAACCACCCTCGGGTATCAAGTACTTAGAAAAGGTAGGTAGTGAACTATAATCAGTGAAATCCAGGGCTAGCAAGGGAGCTGGGCGATGAGGAGTAATAATCATCTCATCGTCAGAGGAGTCGGACTCGACAGTCAAAGGAGAAGCGTAAAGATATGAGGGAGGAGGAATTTGAGTGTCGTAGTTTCGTGGCGAGCGAGTCGACCCTCTGCCTCTACCTCTACCCCGCTCTCCCCTACCTCTACTAGGGGGAACATCGTGCCCAAGTGCAAATTAAAAAAGAGATCTAACAGTATCTGCAGTAGAGGAGTCTGCCTCAATACTAACCTATGATGGACCTCGCACAGTAGCTGTACAGGACCCTTTACAGTACTGGCAGGTATCACTGGTGACTGGGCAGGAGGAAGTTTACTCTTCTTATGAGGTATGTAATGCTCAGCATCATCATAAATAGAGAGCTCGTGCACGGAAAAGGGTTGGGTATCCCCATGAATGAAATACTCGACTTCATTCCTCATATACTTCATACATTAGTGCAGGGTAGAGGGCACCATTCCATATTCATGAATCCAGGGCCTTCCTAAGAGAGCCTTGTACGAAGTATCAGCCTCGATGACATGAAACTTTGCCTCGGTAAGAAAATTCCCAAACTTCAGAGGCAGGGTGATAGACCCTAGGGCCCGCTGTCCTTGGTCATTGAAGCCTTTTAACATAATTTTATCAGAGGTTAACTTCAAATGACCAAGAGAGAGGCTCTTTAAAGTTTCATAACTTAGGATGTTTACTGAAGCTCCTTGGTCAATGAGAACCCTGTTCAACTCATAACCATTGACTTCAGCGGTGACGTACAAGGGACGATTATGATCAGAGGTACCCAAGAGGAGATCACGATCTGAAAAGGTAATGCATGGCATCTCTCTCAAGTAGCATGCATCCCCAATAGATTCGGAAGCAAAGAAGGCTTGATAGGACTCTAGTTCGAGTAGTGCTTTTACCAGGGTCTCTCTCAAGTCAGGAGACATCATCAAAGCGTCATAGACACTGAGAAGGGCCTAAATTTTCCTTAAATGGGCCAACACATTGTAATTAACCTCCAGCTGAGGGCCTTTCCCTTTCTCCTTAGACTGCTCTTGGGAGGAAGGGATAGGATCATCCTGCTGGGTAACAACGTTCTTATATTTTTCTTTTATATTCTTAGCCATTCTAGGTGGGAGAACCTTCCCTGAACACAGGTGAACTTCCTGTATCGAGTCATTTTTAACAGGAGATTCACTTGGTTCAACGGTAATGGCTTGTGTTGGCTCCAAGGAAAGTTACTGGAGTGGGTTCTCGGATTCATCTTCTAAATCCATGTAACAACCACCCCCCGGAATCATAAAGACCGATTCTTCATCACACTCAGACTCTTTATCACATACAGAATCATGATAAGAGATATGTAAAATATTAAAAGAGCGAGTGCTAGAAGAAGTAAAATTAGGGGCAGAACACCAAAAATAGCCAGAATAATCTTCTTTTATTATTTCATCATCAGTTGAGGGGAGAACAAAATCCTTCAGCGTAAGTGCTGGAAGGTGTCCCGTCTTCCCCTTAGAAGTTACAACAATCTTTTTCTTTTCATACATCTTTTTATTACATACAGTAGAAACAGGAAAAGAAATGTGCTCAGTATGCACTACAATAGAAATAGAAGAAGAAAAAGGTGCTGGCGAAGAAACTGGGTTGGCAACTGTCGACTTGACCTGGGTAAGCCTCCTCTCAACTGCCTCTAAACTCTGAACTATCTGCCTGATCATCTACTTCGTCTTTCGAGTGAGTGCTAGCTGCCACTTTCCCTCAGAACCCCTGGGTGATCTGCTACGACTGCTCTGGCTACCACTCTAACTGTTACTGTAACTATTGGAGCCCGAGATCATCTGAACTGTCTGAGGTGTCTTGCCCTTGGGCTGAACCAAGTCACTATCCTGTAGGTGGATCTGTCCACTAGCCATGAGCTTCTCAGCTCTATCCTTGAACACATAACAGTCTTCTATAACATGCCCGATATGTCTGTGAAATGGACAATAGAGTGGGTGTTCTGTTTGTCCCTCCTCCTCCTCCACTCTACTGTTGTTCGGGAATGTTAAAATATTCCTCTTAGTAAGGAATTTGAAAATTTTCTTCACACTTTTCCTTTTAAAGGGATATTCCTTACTAAGCTTCTCCCGTAGGTACTGCTGACTCTCTGGGGTCCTACGGGAGACTCTAGGCTACACTGCTGACTGGCCCGGTGTGTAAGACTGCTGAGGTGGTGTTGAGCTGACTAAGGGCTTCTTGCCCTTATCTGATGGTCCATAGGTACTGTGTACCTCCCCTCTCCTAGGTGGAGGTGCCCCTGAAGACTCCTGCCGCTGAGGTCTACGTGAAGGTTAACTCTCAACCTTAAGAGGGACTGCATCTGGTATGCTGTCCTGCAAGCTAATCACCTTCGTCAATAACTTCTGAAAGGTTCTGATGTTGAAACCCTTCAGATAAGGTGCTATCGGACCATCTATATTCTTCAACAGAATCTCTACTGCATGCTGCTCTTGTAATTGGGGCTCACACTGTAGGCTGAGGTTCCTCCATCTGACTATATAATCTGGGAGAGGCTCTCGAGGGCGCTGTCTAGTCAAAACTAGCTCTCCAACTGTAACCCAGTGCTCTGCACTAACAAACCTCTGCATAAACAACTGCTCCAACTCTGTAAAGGTGTGTACTGAATCATTGGGGAGGTCGACGTACCAGGCAAAGGCCACCCCAACTAGACTGTTAACAAAAAGTCTCAACATTAGTGCATCGTTCCCTCTTATGTTGCAGCAGATGGCTCGGTACTTGGCCACGTGCTGCCTTGGGTTCCCAAACCCATCAAAGACTCTGAACCTAGGAGGGACAAAACTAGGGGGGTAGGGCTCGTGCTCATACTCTACTGGGTAAGGATACCCCCTACTAACTGCCTCTCTAGACTTTCTGGAGGAAATAGTCTGCTCAACCTTCTGGGCTATCAAGTCCTGAATCTGTCCGGCTGATAACTGAACTGGCTGACTCTAGATTGGGATAGAAAAAGTGACTGCTACATGTGCCACTGGAACTACTCTCTGGGCCCTATCTACTCCTACAGGACCTGGTGCTACTACAGGTGGTGCTACTGGCTCGTCCCTAGACGTAGTAGGAGTGCCTATGCCCGTCATCTGGGGCATCACCCCCGAAGCTGTCAACTGAGCTGTCATGGCTCTAGCCATCTCTGTCATCTGAGTCTGTAACTGTAGCACTGTGGCATCTGTCTCAACTGACCGGGGATATCCTCCTACCTCAGCTTCTCCCTGCTCATCATCATCATCTGCCTCTATTTGCCCGTCTGAGTGGCCACGTCTAGTAACCACACATACTCTGTGTATCGGTATATCTCCATATGACTCCTCCTCGAGTAAGTTATCCTCAAGTGCATCATCCTCATAGAGGGTCTGATGGAAATCCTTCACATATGGACTCAAAGGGGAGGAGGTCCCGTAGGGGCTAAGGGCTGGCTCTGCCTGAACCGGTGAACTACCAGGAGAAACTACAACGTCATCATCCGTCGCTGCATCACAGGCCATTTGAACGGCCTCTGATTCGGAAGGAACAACTACCTCTAACTGCCTAACTGTCTGAACCAGCTGTTCTACCTCGATAGGGGACTCTGTCTGTCGTCGTCTATACACCCATCTACTGTGACGGGACCCAACAGGGGCAACTGGCTGCTGCAGGGCTACTACAACTGAAGGGAGCTGAGATCTAGGAGGCTCCAACTGCTGCCTCTGTCCACGATGATGTGGGCATCGTCCAACAACTGGAGTGACTGTCTGTGGTCTCGCCAATGAAACTGAACTAGCAGGCTGCCTGGGTGGTTGTCCTCTATGCCACTTGTACCTCTGCCTAGCAGTTTGCCTCTGCAATTGAATGGATGCCTGAGAAATCTGGTGGAGTAACCTCTCCTGACTGATAGTGCCTCGACCCCATGCTAAGCGGATAATGCTCCGAATCCTCTAAGAGAGGGTTCGAGCAGCATCATCCCTAGGGACCCTAGCACATGATAAAGTAGTAGTGACAGGAGGGGCCGCCATAATGCGAGCAACGTCCTCCTCATCACCACTATATGTCAGTGGAGAGAAGCATCCTCCCTGGACTGCTGCTATCTCAGGGGCAACTGTAACGTCCGGGGTAGGGGAAATTGCAACTGGTCGTGGTGCCCGCTGCCTGGGGACCACTCTCCTCTGAACTGGCTCTTGGTGAGCTAACAAATCTGCCATCCGCTGTCTATCTGCCTCGGACGTAGCCAACCACAGTCTATGATTTTTATTCCTACGGGCCCTTCTCCCAAAGCCGGAGGCGGAAGATGAAGCAACGTCTGAACCCACTGCCTGAGTGATAGGGGAAACAAGGACTACAGGAAGTGTCGGGGTCTGCTCGAGGGTCTCTGGGTGAGACAACCGAGCGAAAGCTGAAACCCGACGGGAGTAAGGCGAAAGAGCCTCGGTCTGGGCACGCCTCTTCCTGGAGGAAGAAGGAGGGGGAACCCGAACACGAGCCGCCTCTACCGGAATAACAACAAGGGTAACTACTGCCTGCCGATGCTGAGGAACCGGGGCAGTCTGAACAACAGGTGCGGTAGGCACTGACTGCCTAACCGTTAGACGAGTGGGCTGAACAGGAAGTGGTCTAGGCACTGACTGCCTAACCACAGGGTATGCCGGCTACACACGAATAGGAGTAGGACGAGCAAGTGCCCGGGCTGTCCGCCGAGCAATTGGACGTCCGAAAGGTCGCATGACTGCGCGAGCTCTCCTCTGGGGAGGAGAGTAGGCAGTAGACTCAGTAGGGGTCGGCCCGCCAAGAGTGACAAAGGCCGAGTTAGTGAAGGAACCAAAAGTGATTCCTCCAGCGGGAGGACTGGCTAGCAGGGACTCAGGAAGTGTCACCTACGCGTTAGAACAGAAGCTAAAAGTAACGAAATGTACGAAAGAAGCCATGGCACTGTCTGCCAAGAAGAACAAAAGAGATTTGCAAGAATTAGTAGAAAATAATGATATGAAAGGAGTAGGAATGGATAAGGGATGGAATGGCCCAGTAGGCGGGAAGGAAAGGAAGCTTAGCCAGGGGGAAACCATAACTAAGAAGATCATAAGGAAAGAAACCTAGCTAGGGGGAAATCATAACTAAGAAAACGGAACGATCCTAACTAAGGAAGGACCCTAACTAAGAGTGGGACAGATCTTATCTAAGGAGTACCAATCCCGGTGTACACACAAGAAATAATAATATAGAATCCAAAGATTGAGAGAGAAACTGGTCCCACCGTGGTCGCCAGAAACCTGTTCACCTCCGAAAGGACAACTAGACAGAACACCACCCCACGGGGGAGGCGGTGGTGCCAATGGGAGGGCAGATTAGATCACGCATACGATCAACCATTGAGGATAGTGATTCTCACCAGTACACCCCGATGGGTAATAATATATACGATCTAATCATCATCAACAGGTTTCCCCCACCCAATACATCAGCTTGAGTGGGGTTATTTGAAAGTGGGATTCGGTTTCCCACGGGCGCAATCCCCCGTGATTAATTACATCTTAGGCCGAGGCCAGAGAAAACTCTCGATTAAGGATTCTATATAATACTCTCGAGTGGGATTGGCATAGGGGGAAAGGACTAGGAAATCCTACTCAAAAGGAGGAGAAATGCTCAAACTGGCTTAGTCAACATACATGGCTCATATCAACATCCGGAGGGACCAAGGTAGTGAGAAGAAACTAGAGAAAATAAATAAATCATGCACTTAAAGCATGTAGGAGAGAAAGATGGAGGTGGTGTCATCCATGTGACGTGGATATGTAGGGTTTATGATATCTAGAAGACAGAAGACCTACCTACTGATGAGGCGTATTATGAAACAATAGTAGCCTTGAATCCTAGATCTAATGGGTTTAGTGTTCTACAATACTAATGACCGTGTCCTAGCTAATGCAATACAAAACCTGGACTTCCCCCGGCCTAGAAGGGGGAGCCAACTAACCACCTAATCGCTTTAAAGCCATGTTGTCCAATCATTTGATGAAAGATGGGTGGGTAGGTTATAGTTCTTGGAAGTAGGGCCGACATCTAGAGGATTTCCTAATTGGCCCTGGACTGATGTTGGGTGAATGCTCCTAGAGCTAATGCAATTAAAATTTTGATTTAGTTAGTTTCTAATGCAATGCATGCTAGTTGAAGCTTCTAAATCAGGTATGCATAGAACTTTAAAAAGGCTTATAAAATAATTTTTAGAATTAAACTGGGCTTCCCCAGGTCCGGCACCTCATCCTCATAGGTCAGATTATCCAGACTCTACCCGCAGGCGGGTGTTGGTGTTTGAAAACGAGTTTTAAAAAATTTTAATCTTCTTTGGGGAATTCAAAATTGACATTAAAATTTAATTCTAAAATCAAACATCCCATCAAAAATATTACACTACCTCGGGAGGTGGAAATAAAATTTCAGGATGGGATTCAGATTTAGAATTAAGAATTCTATCTTGAATATCGTAGCCAAATTTAAGAGAGAACTTCATATGGCCCATAAAGGGTCAAAATAAAGTTCAGTCAAATATCGAGCTACAATAATCAAGAGGAGCGATCGTTAATTTTATATTCGAATTCATTTTAATAAAAGATATATCTCCTTGAAGGGGGAAGATATCATTTGTTAATAATCATTCGAACATAACGATAATGATCATTAGTGATTTAATTTTCCCAAAGATAACTAATCGAGTTTTAAAAATTAGTTTTGAAAAATTAGATGTGGGTTCTAAATCTCCTACGAGCGCAAGCCCTCATAGTTAATTACATCGTGGGAGGCCGGAGTCCCCTACGAAAACTTTCGATTAAAATAATGGCAGAAATTTTGTTTAGAGATTTCTAGGAGTGATACCAAAGAGGTGAATTTGGATTTTGAAAAGGGATTGGATCAAATTTGGAACGATTATTTTTGAGTCAATGAAATAGGGGTAGGAGACACTTTGAGATTCTGAAATAATTCAGAAGCTTCCTGACCTAAGCTAAGTATTGGGCTTTTAAAATTTGGATTGGAAGAATATTTAATTTGAGTTAAACATTTTGTTAGAAATTTGGGATTATATTCCCAGAGGTTGGGGTCTTATGACTCAAAAAGAAATCTGCCCCGGATCCTAACTCTAAATTTGGACACTGGAATACAGTAGTCCGAACCTAACTAATGCAGTGCAAAATCTGGACTTACCCCGGCCTGGATTGGGGAGCCAGCTAAACCACCTAAACGCTTCAAAACCATGAGTCCGGTCTTTTGATGCAGAGTGATCAGGGACGTTATTTAAGATTGGTTTAAGAAGTTGGGGACGACATCTAGAGCAGATTCCTAATTGACCCCTTGACTTATGTCGGGTGGAATGCTTAGACTAAAATGCAATTAAAATTTTAATTTAATAAGTTTCTAATGCGATGCATGCTGGTTAAAGTATCCAAATCTGGTATGCATGAAATTTTAAAAAAGGCTTATAAAATAATTTTTTTTGAAAAGACTAGACTTCCCCAGATCCAGCACCTCATCCTCATAGGTCGGATTATCTGGACTCTACCCACAGGCGGGGAAGTGTCTTATAGTAAGGAGGGAGAGAGATGCAGTAATATGCATGCGACCTCGGACGATTCCGGCTATTCCCTAGGTCGTTAAATTTCTATGTTATTTAAATCTTAAAGTTTTAAATATAGGTTATGAATAGAAATATTTTTTGTCCTTAAAGAGCCTAACGAATTCCAGGCTAAAATAAAAAGAACGGCATTCAATCGCCCAAAAAAAACTAAGAAAAGCAGGCAATCCTATACGCGATCAAATGAAATCACAATACATTAAATAATCAAATTAATTAAGTAAATGTCCATAAGCAAATTGCCTTGCTTATTACAACCCAGATTTACATAAATTAAAAGTGGCCGGGCACCACTAACAACAACCTAGATTCTAATCCTAATACAGACGCAAGTGACCTTGAGTGGGATACTCTCTATCTTCAACTCCTCGGTTTTCTCCTCCTCGAGCTCCTTGGGTTCTTCGTGATCGGATACCCAAATAGAAAAGAGAACTCTTCCCTTGAGGGGGAGGTTACTCTTTCCACTTTGGGTAGTAAAGTGATCCAAATTTGGAGTTCCAAATGGATAAGGACTATCCCCCAAAGGGGTATCCTTTCCTCTTTGGAATCCAACCTTTGGATCTATGTATCCCAAATTCAAAATGCCACTTTCACAACTCAATACTCAAATGAATTACATAAATGTAAAAATAAAAATTCTAGACTCGATCCTGCAAGGTTATCCTAAACATTTAAATATTAAAATGCATCCCAAGCAGTTATATGTATATACGTGCAGAAAAGTAAACACACTTGGCCACGCTCTTTTTATTTGGGGGCTAAGCAGCTGAAGCACATGTAGCATTTATATTTATGATTTATTCAGCCCCCTTTATTGCTCTGCATGAGCGTGTCCACCTGCAAAAAATTCAGTGAGCATCCAGATCGTTTCTAACCTAAGGGTAATCTAATCGTCCATCACATCAATCCACAGAGTGCAGTAAAAGTAAATAAACACATCAATCAATTTCAATCACAACATGCAATGAAAACTCAAAAAACTCGGCACACAGCAGAAAAGGAAACACCGGCCTAGCCTAGATCTAGGGTTGGTTGTCCTAGCAAACCATCTAAAGTGTGTGTAGTAGGTCGTGTGGCTAGGGTAGATCCTGAATAGTGTATTTGATTGAAGTTGTTTGATGTTCTGATTAGTTGAAAGGCTTAAGGGAGATTTTAATTAAAGTTTGAGTCTTAATGGTTTAAATTTGATTTTAAAATTGATTTTAATTGTTTGTTGAATACCACCTTTGTTGCACACCGAGGCCATGAAGTTTATTTCACCTTCCTTGGGGCTAATTTAATAGCCTCATAGGCCTGGGTTACCTAGTGATACCCGATATAATTAAGTGAATCGAGTTTGATTAAAGTTTGAAGATTGATTTTCTGGATTATTTTAATTACTTAATTAAAGGGTCCAAAGTTGACTTTTCAAATTAAAACTAATTTTACAAGTTTTAGATTTTTAATAAATATTAGACCTTATGATGAGTTGTTAGACTGTTAGTACACTAAATTTGGAGTTTTCTATGAAAAGTTATGATTTTTCGAAGTTCGGGCATTGCTTTGAATTATGGTTGACCAAAAAGTTGACTTTTTGATGTTGACCAGATTTTGGAGGTTTGACATTTTTAGAAAATACTAGACCTTAATTGGAGTTGATTGACACTAAGTTTGCTCGATTTGGATTTTTCTGTAATTAGTTATGAATTTTCAAAGATTCCTTAATTATTAAATTTTTAAAATTGCCTAATTAGGAAGGTTTTGATCATTTTGATCCAAACTCATCCCAAACTGTATGTAATCACAAAGGTAAGGAATGACCCATGGGAGTGTTTCTAAGTGTTTGGGGATTATTTGGGATTTTTAATAATTTTTAATTAATTAATATAATTAATTGTTGATTTTCATTAAAAGTCCAATTAAAGTTGAATTAGGAGTCCAGTCAAAGGGCTTTTATTTTTGCTAGGTATAGGGATAAGTTTTGGTCAATTTAAGGTATTATTTTTAATTTTTATACTTAATTTGGATTTATTGCATTTTTTGAATCTTCTGGGTCCCTAAATGGGCTGAAAATTTGGGTAATCAATTTTCTGACCTAATGATCTCCAAATTCAATGAAATTTGAACCTAAGGTACCTAATGTCACTAAGTTTTAAATGCTGAAGTTTAACCCCTATTGGGTGTGTGTACAATCCCCTAAGAATTTTCTAAGTTTTCTAGACTTTTCCTTAATTATTTTTCTTAGGTGTCTCTACTATTCAAATCGGCGTGAAATTTGGTTTGTCTAACCCTTACACATATGCCATCACACCACAAAAGTTATGCAGCCTAATTCTATAGAAAAATAGAGTTATGAATTTTCAAAGTTTTCGGTCCAAAATGGACCCATTACTTTAAAAATTCACATCATGGAAATTCAATGGGTATCTGAACCTAGGAAAATTATAGTGCATGCCTAAGATACCCAAATAACTTCCACCAAAATTTGGGGCTCAATTGACCACTGGATTGTGAGAAAATCACAAAAAACCTATTTCAAAGAAACAGAAATATCTCACAATCCAGTAATCAAATCAACTCAAAATTAATTTTAATAAATATTAGGCTAAATTCACTTTCCAACGAGCCCAAAAACACTTAATTTGATAGAAAAATGAATTTACTATGAATTTTGAAAGTTATGACTATTTTTTTGAATTTTTAAGTCCATTAATAAGCGGCGCCAATCATTGGCAATGATCGGCGCCAAAACGGTGGTGGCTTGTGGCATTTTGACATGAGAAGTACTGTTTATCAATCACCTATCCATGCCATCACTAACCCCGAGCCGTCCGATCGAGAAAGATATATAAAATCGGACGACCGAGATCGATCAAAGCCGTTTTAGTTCAAAATGAACTAGAAAATTGAAACACTCACAACTTTCAAAATACTTGTTGAAATTTAACGAAATTTGAAATATAAGCTCATGGGAATATGAACTTTCATTGCCTAGAGTTTGGAGACCCCAAACAATGAAAATTTTGAGCAGTTTCAAATTAAAATTTAAACTTAAAATAAGCATAACTTACAATCCAACCGTCGGATTTTTGAGATCTTGGGCTTGTTGGAAAGCTGCAGTGATCCTCTACAACTTTGGTGAAGACACCAAGAGCCGAATCTAGCTGGATCAAACGTTGTGTTGGAAAACCCTCTTTCTCTCTCTAGAATGCTCTCTCATCACTAAAATAGTGATATGAGGCTTGGAAATGATGGGAAGAAGCTTGGGAAAGCCTTAGAAATGGTTGGAGAAGATGGGAAAGGGTTTAGGAAGGTTGGAGGCTGGAGGAGAGTTGAGGGAGAGTTGAGGGAGAGTGAATAATGAAGATTCTCTCTCTTAGGTTAGGTTTCTCCCACCTTAACCCTTGGCTTTTGGATTGGATGGTCTTGATTTGTTTGGAGGGAGTTTGGATGCATGACAAGTGTCCCCTAAGCTACCCAAAGCTAGGAAATAGGGTTGGTGGTGAGTGTGACCTCTCTTGGTCCATGGGAAAGGGGACCACACCTTTTCCCCCATTTGGGTGAACCAAAGCTTGGCTTGGTTTAGGGAGTTGGCTTAGGGCTTCTTAAGAGAGGAAATGGGTCAATTTCTATCAAGTTTGAGCAGATTTTGGATTAAGCCATGGATTTCCAAGGTGGCTTGGTGATGTGGCCATGATTTGACCTCTTTACATAGGCTTAAAGGAATTTGGAGAAGGTTTTGACTCCTCCAAATGGGTTGACCAAGTCAACCCAAGGGGGAGCTTGACTTGGAAATCTTTGGACATGTCAAGGGTGTCCAATTGAATGATTTTGAGGGATTAATTTGATTTAAAATGGGTTCAAGCATTGAAATTGACCTTAATATGGGTTAAAGGTTGATTTGCTCAACCATGGTTGACTTGGTCAACCTGGTCAAACCATGGGTTGAGTTTGGGTCAAACAAGTTTAAATGAGTATTTTGAGATCAATGGAGGTGGTTTCATACATTGGTAAGGTCATTTGGATTGAAATTGACATTTGAAACCTTAAGGGGTATTTTTGGTCAACCAGGTCAAACCAAGACTTGAGTTTGGATCCAATGTATTCCTAATGATATTTAGGATCCATTGGAATAGGTTTTGAAGGTTTATATAGGAAGGTCATGTTGAACTTTGGGGAAAAGACCAAAAACCTCTATAAAGGGCTTTTTGATCATTTTGACCCCTAGTCAACATTAGGTCAAACTGGGTCTAAAAAAATGTAATTTACTGGTCAACCAATCATAACAAAAGTGATGACTGTGATTGGAGGGTTTGGAGAGGGTCCCAAGGTCAAATTGCTCTGGATGGCAAGTCCAGTGGCATAGGCTGTAAATAACTAAAGGTTTTGCAGCCTTTGGGAAAAGATTCAGTTTGAGGGGCTAGGAGTGTTGGATTAAGCTCAAATTTGGAGGGTTGATCTTAGAGACATGTTTGGATAATATGCAATTGACAGATCATGATTTGGAGGTCACTTGACTGGGTTTCTAGATGGCAGAAAGTTCACCTAGAAAGGGTTTCAGGACCTAGGTCCTTGACCTTGAAGGTTTGATTTGGAATGTTGGATTTGGGTTGGATTTAAGAGTTAAATGATTGACATTGAGCCATTCATATCAATGGAAATCAAATGAAAGATTAAAATTAATTGGATATGATTTGAAATTTGATTGAATGTTGATTGAAGGCTAGATTAAAGATTGAGTTGAAAGGTAGAGCTGGGTTTGATTGGGATTAAATTGGGTCTTTATTAGGACCTTTATAACTGAGGGGTGGACATCTCCCCATCATTAGGTCACTAAAAATAAACCCAAGTGGGTCCTAGTGACCTCATACAAAAATGAGGTCAACAGCGGGGAAGTATCTTACAGAAGGAAAGAGAGAAATGCAATAATATGCATGCGACCCCAGATGATTCTGGCAATTTTCTAGATCGTTAAGTTACTAGATTATTTAAGCCTTAAAACTTTGAATATTAGTTATGAGTAGAAAAATTTTTAGTCCTTAGAGAGCTTAATGAAATCCAGGTTAAAACAAAAGCAGCATGCAAGACTCCAGAAAACTAAGAAAAGCATACAACCTATGCGCAATCAACATCAAATCAAACACAGTAAATAATTAAACAAATCAATTAAATATCCATAGGCCAACTGCCCTTAATTACAACCCATGGTCCGTAGAAAATAAAGTGGCCGGGCACCACTGCCAACAAACCCGGATTTCTTATCCTAGAACAGACGCAAGTTATTTTGAGTGGGATACACTTGGTCTTCATCTTCTTGATCTTCTCTTACTTGGACTCCTTGGATCTTAGCTTCTTTGGACTCCTTGGCTCTCCTTTTCTTTGGACTCCTTGGATTTTAGCTTCCTTGGACTCCTCAGGTAGTAGAATGACCCAAATTTGGATTTCTAAATAGAAAAGGACTATCGTCATATTGGGTGTCCTTTTCTCTTTGGGGTCCAACCTTTGGATCTCAGTATCCCCACTCAAAATAAACTTTCATAACTCTTAACCAATGTTACAATCAATTACATTAAATGAAAGCAATAAATCTAGACTCTCCTGCAAGGTTATCCTAATAGAAATCATCCCAAGCAGTTTTATATATCACAAGCAGTTATAGGAAAATAAAAGTAC
This sequence comes from Dendrobium chrysotoxum, assembly GCA_019925795.1. NCBI lineage: Eukaryota > Viridiplantae > Streptophyta > Magnoliopsida > Asparagales > Orchidaceae > Dendrobium > Dendrobium chrysotoxum. The sequence goes on along the minus strand of CM034297.1, from coordinate 7,809,963 downwards.
TCAATCACAGCCACGCTTGGCCATGCTCTTAATCATTTTGAGGGCTAAGCAAGCTCTAGAGCACCTGTAGCAATTCATAATGATAATTTTATTTAGCCCTCATTTATTTAGGGGGCTGAGCCATCTCTGAAGCATCTGCATAAAACATCATTAGTATTTTTAAATCATGAATATTGCCCCCTTTTTTATTTAGCACTGCGTCAGCATGGCCACCTGCAGAATACATCGTTAGTATCAACATCGATCCTAACCTATGGGTAGTCTATCGTGCAATCACATCAAATCTCAGAGTGCAGTAAAAGCAAGCAAATACACCAACAGTTCGATCACAACATGTAGTGAAAACCAGGAAAAGCTCGGCACACAGCAGGAAAAGTAAACACCGGCCTAGCCTAAGTCTAGAAGTGGTGCCCTAGCAAACAATTCTACAGTGTGTGTAGAAGCCTATGTGGCTGAGGTAGATCCTAAGCTGGGTAGTTAGTTACAATTGCCTACTGTCTAGGTTTGTTGTAGGTCTGAAGAGGGAATTTTAATTAAAGTCCAAATATTAGTGAATTAGGATCCATTTTAATTAATTTGATGTGTAGGTCAGTTTTAATGCTTGGGGTGATAATATTTGGAGTTTAAGTTTCATTAGTGATTTTTAGGAGGTTCGGAGTCCACCTATACACTTGGCAAAAGGAGGGGTCCAAAATTGACTTTTTGATTAAAGGAGATTTGTTGATAGCTAATATTTTTATAAAATACTAGATCTTAACTTGATCAGTTAGACAGTTAGCATGCCCAATTTGGACTCTTCTATCCAAAGTTATGAATTTTTGAAGTTTTGGCCTTGTTTTGAACTAAGTTTGACCGAATTATTGACTTTTTTATTTAAGTTGATTTCTAGAATTTTAATATTTCTAATAAAAACTAGGCCCTAGTATGAGTTGAATGCCTTTGAGTTTGCTGGATTTGGAGTTTCCTACGCAAAGTTATGAATTTTAGAAGTTTCGGAACCTAGACTATAGGCTATGGTTGACCAGAAAGTTGACTTCTCATTTTAGGCTGATTTCTGGACACCTAATATTTTTAATAAATATTAGACCTTAATTAGAGTTTAATGCCTTTTAGTTTGCCCATTTTGGAGTTTTCTGTAATTAGTTATAATTTTTAGAAGTTGGGGCAATTAAATAAATTATCGAAATTGCCTAATTAGGGGTACTATGGGGGTTTTGCCCCAAATCAGCTCCAAACGGATTGGAATCATCCCCAAAGATCAGAAATGACCTAAGAAGGTGTTTCCAAGTGTTTGGGGAAAATTTTGGATTTTTAATAATTTTTAATGATTTAATTAAGGCAAAAAGGTGATTTTTGATTAAGGTTGAAATAAAGTCCAGATTAATGTCCAATTAAAAGGCCCTAATAATTTAAGGTTGGGGACTAAATTCTGGAGAGTTTGAGGTATTATGGGTATTTTTCTGATTTAAAATGGATTTATTAGATTTTTCTGAAGTTTCTAAGGCTTAATTAACGGGTAAATTAGGGTTTGCTAATTAAGTGTTTTAAAGAGTCCAAAAAATTCCTAGAAAATTCTAGGGGGTTTCAAATGTCACTAAATATTAGTGTTTAAAGTTTCACAGTAATTCAGGATCTATCCTAGCTCCTAGAAATATTTTAGGTTCACTAGACGGTCCTTAATTGTTGTCTTTAGGGTGCCACTACGTTATACAAGAATAAAGTGAAGTAACTAACCCTTAGGCATAACATAGAGGGTAGATGCAGCAAATATAAACACACCAAATCATATCCTTAGATCTAGTAGAGCCTAGGCTAAGTGCTTGTGCAACATACACATGCAAGGACTACGAAAATACTAAGTAAAGAGACCTAATGAAGTGATTAGTGAACGATTAGGACACAATCATCCACTAATCCTTCTCCCACATGAATGCTGTTCATTTATAGGTCCTAGGTTTAAGATTTCAAAGAGGTAGACCTCCCAAAATTAGGGGATTTAAATAATATTTAAGTTTAAAATGATTTTAAAATACCTAAATATTATAGACATATAATAATATGGGTTTAGAAAATAAGATACTTGAAATTAGCTCAGTTCGTAGGCATGGGAAGTCTACCAGCCACCAAGAGAGGTTTTAAAATAAATTTTTTTATTTTAAAAATACTTAATTATATTAATTAAATAATATTTAAATAGTTAAATAACAAAGTAATACAGAAAACATCCAGAAAAGACAGAATCAGATGTAGGAAATAATTTTAAATTAAAATTCATATTTTTCTGAAAAGAACGAGGTATTGCACGCAAAAATCCGATTTAAAACGGGAAAGTTATGAATTTTTTAAGTTAAATATGTTAAAAATAATTTTTAAATATTTAAAAATAATTAATATTTAAAAATAATTAATAATTTTAAAATAAATCAGATATAATAATATCTGGATTTTAAAATAAATTTAAGTAACAATAATCAAAATATTATAATAATATAATAATAAATATTAATATTATAATGATATTAATATTAACATAATAATACTATTATTAAAGATAATAATAATATTATTAATTAACAATATGAATATTATAATAATATTAATAATAGTAAATACTAATATTATATTAATATAAATATTAACATAATAATATCATTATTAAAATAATAATATTATTAATGACAATATTAATATTAATAATAATCAAATGTTAATATTACAATAATATATATCTATTAACATAATAATAATATTATTAAAATATTAATAATATTATTAATTATAATATTAATATTATATTAATATAAATATTAATTAAAATAATAATATTATTAGTCATAATATTAATATAATAATAATAATAATAATAATAATAATAATTAATATAATAATAATAAAAATATTAATCATAATAATAATATTATTAATTATAATATTAATATTATAATAATACTAATAACAATAATAATTTTAAAATAATTTTCTAAATGAAAATAATAATAATAGTAATAATAATAAGCAAAATAATATTAATAATAATATAATCTAAATAATAATAATAATAATAATATAATTTAAAATATTTATTTTTCTTTTTTTTTAAATATTAATAACAATATAATGATAGTTAAGATAATTTCAAAATATTATTAATATAATAATATTAGTAAAATAATAATATTATTATTAATATAATGATACAACAACAACAACAACAACAACATCAAGCCTTTATCCCACTACGTGGGGTCGGCTACATGAATCCTTTTTCTCCATTGTGTCCTGTTAAAAGTCAAATTCTCGTTTAAATCTAATAAAGAAAGATCATTTTTAATATTTTCTAACCAAGTCTTTTTAGGTCTACCTCTACCTTTCTTAACATAAGTCAAATCTAAGACCTCTACTTTCCTAACCGGGTCATCGGGAGGCCGCCGTTTTACGTGACCAAACCATCTAAGGCGACTCTCTCTAATCTTATCTTCCACTGGAGCTACTCCAACCTTTTCACGAATATGCTCATTTCGTATCCTATCTCTAAGGGTAAAGCCACTCATCCACCTGAGCATCCTCATCTCTGCAACACTTAACTTAGAATTATGCTTCTCTTTTAATGGCCAACATTCGGCACCATAAAGCATTGCAGGTCTCACCACCATCTTATAGAATTTTCCCTTAAGTTTGAGAGGTACTTTTCTATCACACAATAAGCCTGATGCATTCCTCCACTTCAACCATCCAACTTGGATTCTGCTGATAATATCCCCATCTATATCACCATCACTCTGAACAATAGATCCAAGATATCTAAAACGTGTACTCTTATTAATGACTTGATCGGCCAAAGTCACAATGCCCTCACTAGGTCTATTATTACTAAAATTACACTCCATATATTCCGTTTTAGATCTACTCAAGCGAAAACCTTTAGACTCTAAAGTTGACCTCCACAATTCTAGTTTACCTTCAACTCCCCCTCTAGTCTTATCAACAAGAAGAATATCATCAGCAAAAAGCATACACCAAGGTACATCCTCTTGCAAATGTCTAGTGAGAACATCCATGACTAAAGCAAAAAGATATGGGCTTAAGGCTGATCCTTGATGTAATCCAACCGAAATAGGGAAATACTTGGTCAAACCACCTTGTGTTTGAACACAAGTAATAGCTCCTGCATACATATCTTTAATGATTTGAATATAAGCGTTATTAACTCTTTTCTTTTCAAGAACTCTCCATAGCACTTCTCTTGGAACTTTATCATATGCTTTTTCTAAATCAATAAATATCATATGTAAATCCTCCTTATTCTCTCTATATTTCTCCATCAAACCTCTTAATAAATGTATGGCTTCCATAGTAGACCTACCCGGCATGAATCCAAATTGATTTTGAGAAACATTAGTATCACGCCGCAACCTATGCTCCATAACTCGTTCCCATAGTTTTAAAGTATGACACATTAACTTAATTCCTCTATAATTCGCACAATCTTGTGCATCACCTTTATTCTTAAAAATAGGGATTAACACACTCATTCTCCACTCATCTGGCATCTTTTTAGTCTTCAAAACAGTATTAAAAAGTTTAGTAAGCCAAGAAATTCCTTCATCTCCTAAGCATTTCCACACCTCTATTGGAATATCATCAGGTCCAACAGCTTTTCCACCCTTCATTTTCTTCAAAGCCTCTCTAACTTCGGTTTTACTAATACGCCGATAAAAACATAAATCTTTATTTTCATTTAGGGTGCTAAGATCACTACAGTCAATTTTATTTTCACATTCTTCATTAAAAAGTTTAGCAAAATATCTCATCCACCTTTGTTGAATATCATCTTCTAAAAAAAGTACTTTTTGATCTTCATCCTTAATACACTTCACTTGAACTAAATCCTTATTACTCCTATCTCTTTGTTTGGCTAGCTTATACATATATCTTTCTCCCTCCTTAGTATCTAATCTATTATATAAATCACTAAAAGCTAAACTCTTTGCATCGCATATTGCTTTCTTAGATTTCTTACGTGCCTCTTTATATATTTTCCAATTATCAGAATTTTTACAATTAAACCAATTTTTATAACAAATCTTCTTATTTTTAATCTTTTCTTGCACATTTGGATTCCACCACCAACTATTTTTACTATTAGGAGCTTTTCCCTTTGAAACTCCAAGCACATCTTTTGCAATATTCTTAATATAACTAGCCACTTTTTCCCACATAACATTAGCATCCTCATGCACAGACAAAATCTTAAGATCTAAAATCTTACTCTCAAAAATATTTTTGTTAATATTCTTTAAATGCCCCCATCTAATCCTAGGAAATCGTTTTACTTTATTTTTTATTTTCTTCCCCATTATCTTCAAGTCCAAAACTAATAAACGATGTTGGGTACATAAGTTTTCACTCGGAATAACTTTACAATCTTTGCAATCTAAACGATCTAATTTTCTTATAAGAAAATAATCAATCTGAGTTGTATTATATCCATTTTTATAAGTAATGAGATGCTCATTCCTTTTCTTAAATAAGGTATTAGCAATTAAAAAATCATAAGCTAAACAAAAATCTAAAATAGACTTACCACCTTCATTTGTCGTTCCAAAATCATGGCCACCATGAATGCTTTTAAAATCATCTACCTCTCTACCAACATGTCCATTTAAATCTCCTCCAATAAAAACTCTTTCTTCAAGAGGTATCTTTTGTATTAATTCTTCTAAGTCATTCCAAAATTTTAATTTTGAATCCATATCCAAACCCACTTGAGGAGCATAAGCACTTATAATGTTAACAACCTTAGCATCAACAATAATCTTTAAAGCTATAATTCTATCTCCAATTCTATTAATATTTATAACATTATCCTTCAAACTCTTATCTAAAATCACGCCTACACCATTTCTAGTACGACTCCTACCCAAATACCAAAGTTTAAATCCTAAACTATCAATCTCCTTAGCCTTCTCTCCAACCCATTTAGTTTCTTGAATGCACAAAATATTTATCTTCCTATGAATCATAACATCTATTAATTCCATTAATTTTCCTGTAAGGGAACCTATATTCCAAGTTCCTATCCTAATTTTAGTTTCATGGACTAGCTTCTTTGCCCACATCCGTCCTTGATGTGGGAACCCTTGCCTATTTAACACTGCACCCGGGCGGCGGTGCAGCGGCCCTTGCACACTTGTCGCTGTATTCAGGCCATACAACGCGTCGCTTCCAGGGGACGCCCTAGCATTAACACAATTTCTTAAAGGATTCATGTCATTATTATTCGACAAGTTTTACGCTGGCTGTCGACTACCTAACGCAACCCTCCACTTTTCTCATCCAGGACTTCGGACCTGGCAACGGCAGTGTTATTATTAATATAATGATATTATTATTAAAATTAAAATATTTATTAAGATAATAATATTAATATTAATATAATAATATTATTAAAAATAATAATATTATTATGTTAAATAATATTAATATTAGTATAATAATAATATTAAGAAGTAATAATACTATTAAAATAATAATATTAATATTAGCATAATAATATTATTAAGTTAATAATATTAATATTAATATAATAATTGTATTAAGTAATAATAATATTATTAAAATAACAATAATAATATTAATATAATAATATTATTAAAAATAACAATATTATTAAGCTAAGTAATATTAATATTAATATAATAATAATATTAAGAAATAATAATATTATTAAAATAATAATAATAATAATAATATAAATAATAATAATTAAATAATTATTTAGAATTTTCTGAATTTAAAAATATATTAAAACAATTAATAAAACTAATTTTTAAATAAATAAAACAAAAAAAAGGCAGAAAATCCCTCGTTCCGACACTTGGCGCGTCGGGATTCGTCCCGCGGTCCGCGGGCAATCATTGCCTGGCGGCACAATGATTGCGCTGCTGGCAATGATTGCCGCATGATTGCGGCAATCAACCGAACCGCGGACGCGGTTCTTTAACCACGTCAGCACGGTCTGTCGACCGTTGGATCGTCCGCTGTCTCGAATCAGCGGCTTAGATAGAGCCGGATCGTGGGCGGAACAGCGGAAGCAGCTCGGCGGTCGGTCCGGGCCTGCGGAACGGCGAGATTTCGACCGTGGATCCCGAGATCAATGGTTCTGATCTCGCCTGGCTGCATGCGGATGTATCCCAAAGCCCTAAAGGGTTTTTTGACGATTTCTCTCGATCAGACCAACCAAATCAAACGAAATTTTAAACATATGCTCTATGCGTGAACATAAGTCATGTGGATGTAATGGTTTGTCCTAAAATACTCTATGAATAAACTTATTTAGGTCTAAGTGTTTTGACCTAGGTCTAGGGTTTTTAGAGAATCTCACCGTTGGATCTCCTGGATATTAGTTAGGTTGCACTTGTAGACTGTCCTCGCAAACTTCTCTAGTTGAAAGCACGATCAAATGGGGTCGGGATCGAGTGGATCGAAGCCTTAAACGTCTTAAGGGTTGAGATCACCGGATTCTCGCCGCCGGCGGGGCCTCACCAGTGGATTTTGGTGGGAGGAGGTGAGAAGAGACTCAAGGTACTCTCACCAGCAAAGTCTTGGGTTTGGAGAGCTCCTAGAGAGAATAATCCCAAGATGCCTCCCAAAGAACCCTAACTACACTATATATACTCCTCTATCTATGATGTACGGCTAGGATTAGGTTTAGGGCTCGATTAGGAGGTGATTTGGGTCCTTGGGCCGTGGTTTCAAGTCAAGGGAGTGTTAGGAAGGAATTAGAGCTTTTTATATGATTTAAATGGGTCAAAATTGACCCATTAAGACTTGGGTTGACCAAGTCATGGGTTGACTTGGTCAACCTAGTCAAATGGGTCCAAGAGATGGAGGGGTTGAGCTTAGGAGGCCAAGGAATGGATTTGAATTTAATTGGGCCCATTAGGGCCTGTTGGGTCAACCTGGTCAACCAGGTTGACCCAGGACCTGGGTTTGATCCAAAACAAGGTCAATAGACCTCAATCAATCGAGTACGATCTCTTGGACAACCGTTGCCATACTACAATCCCTTGGACCACCGTTGCCCTACTACGATCTCTACAACCTTAGTCGCCTACCGATTAAGGTCTCTTCGACCATCGTCGCCAGCAGTCCTTTCGACCATACAAACAAACCAACGTTCTCTTAAGAATAACTCCCATAAAATTGGATTCTTTCAATTCCAACCATGTAATATGCTCTATATGATGTATATTTGCTATATTGTGCCAATGTCTTCCTTTGAGGAAGGACATCATTTGTAATCAATGATAAACACTAGTATAATCATTTTAGCTGGGTTAGACTTCATGGGTTTTCCCTTTTCAGAGTTTTTCATGTAAATATTCTAGTGTCTCTTATAATTCTAACACTTCTCTCTCTCTCTCTCTCTCTCTCTCTCTCTCTCTCTCTCTCTCTCTCTCTCTCTCGTATCTATGCATTGGATCTTTGTACAAAGCTAGGACATTAAAGTCTCCCTCTATCGCTGCAAAAGTTTTGGCATGCAACAATTATGTATTTATATTCAAATGCCAATTGTAAAATAATATTTATATTATTATACGAACTTATAATGAAATCATGCACTTGATAAGTTCGAATTCACAAAAAGAGAAAAATAAAAGGTTTGTTGATTAGAGAAATTGAAATATATATATATATATATATATATATATATATATACTTTTAATACTCTGATTATATTAATCAAACTCTACCTTAGCTAAATAAATAAACTTAAACACAAATGCACTTAGCTCATACTCAATTCTCTTAGAGACTCACTTGACTTTAACATGAATTAAAGAAGGGAAGCAATGATGAACAAACCTTTACTCAATAAAAAAATACAAACCCTCTGGCTTTAGAATTGAAAACCATTCATTGAAAAAATCCTTTGCTATCTCATTTTTCTCCTTTTTCCTAGCAATTGCTAAGCCAATTAGGTCTAATAAATATGTCAAAGATTGAAACTCAATTGATAATAATCTAAATTTTAATTGATTTGAAGTCTAAATTAGTATCTTTGACTAAAAATAACTTATTCAAAACTAAATCCTCTAAGCAAAGCTAAGATCTTATGAAACAAATTATATATATATGATAATTTCAAAGGTCTTTATCAATTAAACAACTTAACAAAATTTAAAATTAATAGCGTAATCATAATAGTCCCCTTGAAATCAATAATTTTGAAATAAACCCAAATATAATTTAAATGGAAGTCAAAATAATCATTCATAATACATAAATTTGGTCATATATAAATCTTGACTTACTATCACTCCATAATAGGAATATCAATTCGGGTTAGCAGCCCCGATCCAAATATATTTGACTCAAATCTATCTCATTTATCATATAATTCAAATATTTGACTCGAATCTAATTTGACCTAAACCAGCATAACTCAAACCAACCCTATTCGACCCTTATCATTCAGATCATACAAAATTTTTTTTATTTAATCCAAACCTAACCTGTCTAACCCTAAAAATGTCTCATTTAACCCGAACTGATCTATTTAACCCAAACATGAATGATAATGGGTCAATTCTAAGTCAATCTTAGCCCGACCGACTCGAACAACTATCGAGTTAACCTAAACCAAATCATTTATTGGACACTCCTCCATAGTTAAGACCAAAGTCGGTGCCGACTGCAAGCGTTCAAGCTTTGGTCAGCGCGGTTACCAAAAAGAAGTAGCTTTCACTTCTTATAATAGAAATCTCCACATAGTCTGCTCCTTATTTATTACTTAGCAATATTAAGCATTTAATACAAGTAGTTATGGACTTGTACAGAGTGGCTATGCAATTTCCCTTCACATTTTAATGCAAAGCTTCCTCGTGCTCTAAGTTTGTCTCTGTATGACGCGCACGTTTCCGGCTTTTCTGTGATTTGTTGAATAAGTGCGCCGAATCCGTCGGCAGGTAATCAGAGAGGAAATCATTGATGGCCTTTGAAGAAATAAAATGTTAATATGTTAATGTTATGATTTGTTTTTTATGTTAGTATGATGTTGGTTTTTTTATGGTGTATGTCTTTGATTTTACGTTTCATATGTTGTTCTTTTTGTATAATTATGGGTTGGTTTGTGACAGCTTTGTTTTTTAGATCGTGATTATAATTCTATTTTGTTATTATTTTTTTGTTGCTTTCTCTTTGTTTTTTAGGGTTTGTTTGAGACGGTTGTAGGGTTTGTTAAAGCATTTTTTAGTACAAAAATTTTAATTTTTTTACTAAAAAGTTATTTTAAGAAGCAGTAAGAAAGCCGTCTCAAACGAAGCCTAAATTTGTTGCTGCTTTGTTTTTTAGATCATGATTATGATCCTGCTTGGTTACTATTTTTCGCTATTTTCTAAAAAAATTATGAGATGTGAAAGTGTTTTTTACAATCAAAATTGCTCATATGTGGTAGCTTTTTGTTGCTTTGTTTTTTTAGATCGTGATTATAATTCGGGTTTGTTATTATTTTTTTGTTATTTTCTCTCTGTTTTTTAGGGTTTATTTGGAATGTATGTAGTGTTTTATGAAGTAAGTTGTGAAGTTGTTATGGAAAAAATAACTTTGCTACTATAATTATTGAGACTAATTTTTCACCACAAATTTTTTTGAAAAATTGTGAGAAAGCAGCAGCCAAACGAAATTGTTGTTACTGTATGAAAAATAAAACAGCCAGAAAGCTGTCCCAAATAGAATCTTAGAAATTTAAAATTTATAAATCTATATTAAAATAATCAATAATTAATTTAAATTTATAGTGCACTAATCTGAAAGCTACTTTAATAGTTTTGAATCCATTCTACTCTAATTTTTTTCCAAAAAAATATATATCATGAGCACACTCTAATTTTAAAATAAGACATTTACTAAAAAAAATCATTTATATAATATATATCTGAATTAAATTTTTTTTCTATTTATAAAAATAGCTCATCATATCAATAAAATAAATATATTATGATTTATGATTCATTATTTTATTAAAATATTCATCGACATTTTCCAACACATCTTAATTTGACCTCTGCTTATACACAAAAAATATATATACAAATTCAAATTATTTATGGGCTTTTTTGACCATTTTTTTATTTTTATTAGCAAATTTAGGAGTTGCAAAAAAAAAAAAAAAAAACTCTTTCTCTCTCATCCTTTCTGCCCTCACTTTCGTTCCCTCACTTTCGTTCTGTCGCTCTCTGCTCTCTGCTCTCAACATAATGGGTGGAGAAGCTTAGAGCAAATTGTAAGCATGAAATAATGCTGAATATATTTAGGGTACTTATCATTTAAGGGAATGTTGAAGAAAAATTGGAATAAGCTAAATTTGTGACCAACTTATAGCTGTCAATGTATAATATAAAAAGGCATTTATCATATTAATGAACAGTCATTATCTTTGTGCAAATTATTGCTTGTCATACATACTATGTATGGAGTGATGAGCACTAAATTATGTTCAATGGATACGTTAATTAATGAAAGATAGATATATATAGAATATTATTTTGTCTTAGAATATTCGTGGTGGTAGAGATATATAAAGTTTAGCGTCCTAATTTTATACGAAGATCTAGTACACAAACAGATAAAAGTGCAGGGTTCAATATTTATAAGAGACACCGAGATTTTTATGTGAAAAAAATCCTAAAACGGGAAAAAACCACGGGTCTGGACCAGTTTAAATGAATCTACTAGTATTGGTGGTTGATTACAAATAATATCCCTCCTTGGAGGAGGGTGCTGGCTCAATGTAACAAATACACATTATATAGAGCATATTGCATGACACCAGTTCTGAAGAGAATGTTGATATATTTATTTTTCAGTAGGACTGTAGTCGACGGACAATGGCATTCGAAAGGAACAAAGTCGGTGGGCAACGGTGATAGGAAGGACCGTAGTCAGCTGACGATGGTGGTCGAAAGGACCTTAGTTGGTGGCAGTGGCAGAGCCATGATTATTTATCCGCGGAGGCATAAATTTTAAATTTAAAAAAATACCACCAAGCTTTTTCATTCGAGCTTGAAATTGACATTAGGGATTTAATTTTTTTTATTATAGTTATAAGAAGATACATTTTATAATAATGAAAAAACTTATTGTCATGCTCATCTAAATTAATTTCAACACAAATTTATTTGAACTACATATTTAATGCTCATCTATTTCAACTATTCTTTTACAGTACATTTTCATATTTAGTTTAAATAAAAAAATAATTAAAATTTTTTTCATAACGAGCAATAAATATATAAAAAAGTTGCATGCAACTTACTAATATAAAAATATTTAAAATATATGAAAATTATAACAAGCATATTAAGCTACTTGATTTAAATTTAAATATTATAATTTTCCTTTAGTGTAATTTGTTTGCTTTAAATACATAAATTTCCTAGAAAAAAGAATTTGGAGATTTTAAAATAATTAAAAAAATTTAATGAAAATTTTAATTAAAAAAAACTAGTAATGCAAAGATAAATGATTAAAATGGGGAAAATATATAAATAAGGAGAGTGATATAAGTGAAAAAAAAAAGAAAGATTAATATGACATAGTAAAACAAAATTTTAAGATGGTCTAATAAAAATCAACAAACAAATTAATAGTGAACCTCGCAATGAGTGAGAGAGAAAAAGTGGAAAATAAATAAAAAAGATTTAAAATAGTCTTACCTTTGGAGCGAGGGAGAGAGAGGGAGGGCTATAACTAGGAAGAAGTGGAGAAGGTTGCCAACGGTAAAAAAATGGCAGATAGAGATAGAGAGTAGAGAAGATAGAGGTAGGAGAGAGATGGAAAGAGATGGATTGGGAGTCAAGAAGAAGCGAGAGCACCTATGGGCAATGGGAAAAAGCAAGAAAAAAAAAATGCTAGCAGTGTGAAGGAAGAAAACTAGGAGAAATCTATAAAGAAATATATATATCCTTAAATCCGCCCAATGTCGACGGGTGACGGTGATCGAAAGGACCGTAGTCGGCTAGCGATGGTGGTAGGAAGGTTCGTAGTTGGTAGGTGACGATGGTCAGAAGGATCATAGTTAGCGGACGACAGTGGTTGAAAGGGCCATAGTCAATAAACGAGGGTGTTTGGAAGGAATGAAGTTAGCGGGCGACGGTGGTCGGAAGTACCGTAGTCGATAGTGGTCGGAGGAATTGTAGTTGGAGGGCGACAGTGGTCAGAGTCACCGTACTGGGCGGGCGATGGTGGACGGAGGAATTGTAGTCAGCGAGCGATAGTGGTCGGAAGGACCATAGTCGGACGACATCAACTCGTGCCTTAACTTAAGGTAAGGTAGAAGAAATATGCAAAAGAGATTTCAAACCTTAAGAAAATTGGTCTCATGAATAACAGAGAATGTTCCATCAATATCTTGTGATGGATGGAGATTTAGTATTAATCAGTCATTGGGCAGATGTCTGGTAATATTTGGTTATTAGGAAAAGACCCAATAGCAACCAACAAATAGCTAGAAGTCCAACAACGATTGGTGGTCAGAGTCTGGTGAAGGTTGGTGGTCGGGAAGAGATTTAACTGATGGTTCAAGCTTGAGAAAGCAAGAGAGGTCCTTCATTTTTCTTCACCCCCCCCCCCCCCCCCCCCCCCCCCCCCCCTCTTGGTAAATGGGGAGAATATCAAAGGCTTGTTGGGAGCGTTTCAATATATAGCCGATATAAACTCTCTCAATCATATATTATTTATCGAGCATTTGAGTGCCTTAATGATTTCAAAATTTAGCAATCTTGGGCTGTTAGATTTGTCTCGTCGATTCGCTCGATTCAACCATAAGAAAGTCATATTTATATATCATTTGGTTATCCATTTTATGATTTGAATCTTTTAAATGTGCTTCAGGCCTTTGATTTAGACACATTTGGGCTCAGATTGTATGGATTTTGGTGTTATTAGGTTAATCTCTTCGAGATGTTCAGTTTGAAAATATGTTTACTAAAAAGTGGAGTTTGGATGGTACTAATTTTAATTTTTGAAACTTCTGATGCATATTTGCATCAAGATTTGTGCTAGATCAAAATAAATTTTTGGTGACATATCAGTTGCCCCCTATTTTTAGATGTCAAAGCTCTAGAAGCTCAAAAATATGTGTCAGAGCTTTTCAAACTATTTCAATTACAAAATTATAATTTTTGGGTAATTATAAGGTACAAATGCTCACTAGACATCAACGTGGACCTCCCCTCGATGTCGTGAACCAAGTAAAATATTCCAAATTATAATTTTAGCATTTCCTGAAGTTGGCGCGTCAATTGGAGTGAAAAATATTGGAAAATTTATTCCAAAACTTTTAAAATTGCTCAAAACTGACTGTAGAGGCTTCATTGGGCTCTAAAAGTGCGAAAGTTGAGTTCAGAACATCGAAAAATAATTTCGAGGACCCCAAAAATGTTTGAATCTGGCCGTTTGAGCAAAAAATTGAGGTCCAAACACGACTTGTCAACTGAATTGGCCAGTCGATTGTAGCCCGCGAGAGGTAGGCCGAACGGAATGTATGCTCCAGGAGTGTGAGGGGGAAAGCCCCTTGCCCCCATGAATAGTTATTTATTTATTTTTTTAATTAAAAAAATAAGAAAATTCAAAAAATAAGGAAAATCTTTTTAAAAATCTAGAAAAATTCTAAAAAATTCAAAAATATGTTTTTCTCCTTGAATATTCTTTTTCTCATAGAATATTCTCCCAAAATATTTTTTTCTCTCAGAATATTCTTTTTCTCACAAAATATTCTCCTAGAATTTTCTTCTTTTCATTGAATATTCTTCTCCTTTGTCACCTATAAATACCTCTCTTATGAGTAAAAGAGCAGCACAACTCTTCTCTTTCAAACTTTCTCATTCTCCTCTTCTTATAATAAAGGTATTCCACTATCATGGATAGACAACATCGCCCATGAAGCTTTAGTGCCACTTTTTGTGTAGAAGGAGTAGCCCTTGCATTTCTTCTAATTCTTTTTACACTTCTTCTTACATCAGAGGTATTTCACTATCTTGGATAGGCAACATCCCCTATCAAGCTTCAGTCCCCCTCTTTGTACAGAAGATATAACCCTTATATTTCTTCTTCTTCTTTCCCATATTTCTTTTTTACATTAGAGATATTCTACCGTCTTGGATAGGCGACATCCCCTATCAAGTTCTAGTGCTATTCTATATACAAAAGAAGTAGCGATGAGGGATCATTTTTCCCTCAGACTGTTCATGACAAAAAAAGGTCAACCACCTCCTGCATAAAGTGATTGCACAAAGAGATGTAGCGATACTCGGGAGGAGGCCCGGTGATAGTTGGTAGATGAATAAAATTCTGACAAATATTTATGGTTGGGAAGAGATCTAATGATCATAAATCAATCTTTTGATGTATAGAGTCAGGCAATATGCCTATGATGTTGGTCAAGCAATGAGCTAATGGTGACGGTTGAGATGTGCTTAATCAGAGATAGTAGGTATGTATACTGACGGGGACAAATAGCATACAGCTTGATGGAAGGGGTTGAACTCTATGTAGATAGCAACAGTCTAGCTGTACACACATAATGTCAACTGAGTGGAAGTCTATAGGACTTAATCTTTTCTTGAATAAGTTGAAAGAGATTCTTTGATAACTATTAATTTCTTCGGGTGATGGATTAATAAATACACCAGGAATTTCCCCTTATACTCCGATTGATGACATTGCTTTTAATATTACCTACAATGATGGTTTGCAAGAAGTTTTTATGTACTAAGTGATGTGCTGATCATTACCCTAAAAAGGTCTTTCTGGGCATGTGCTCCTCCACCAGAATTCATGTTATTATACGGGATAATGTTGTTGAAAGCAATTCAATCTTCTTCACTTTAGATTCTTATATTAGATGAAGAAGACTATATGTTTATATTTGATGTAAAGTTGTACTATATGTACATCCAATAATATTATATATAGATTTGAGATATTTATATGAGCTTAATGCTTACTTTCAATTTATTTGAAGTAATAACTCCTTTATATTTATGTAAGGATACTTTAAATTTGTGAACTTTTCCCCCATAAGAAAAAAAGTTTTTTATCCATTTTTTAAATATGATTTGATATGTTGCCCCCAGTTAGAATAACTAGATTAGATGAATTCTATTCCTCATATAGTTTTTAGCTTTATGAGCTTTTTTGGATAAGAACTTCTGAGGCTTTTAGCTTTTTGAGATTTTTAGTGTAGTTGTTCCTTTTGAGGCTTTTATCCTTCTAAGGTATTTGGTGTTTCTGTGCCTTTTAAGGTTTTAATCTTTTAAGGTCTTTGGTGTTTCTATGTCTTTTAAGATTTTTAACCTTCTAAGGTCTTTGATGTGTCTGTGCCTTTTGAGATTTTTAACCTTCTAAGATCTTTAAATGAGTGGTGACCCTATCAACCACTTACTCTTACAGAGTTTTCTAGTGAGGACCTTGTCCACTATTAGCTTCCCTTAGATGTTACCTCATGGTGTGCCTTCCTGGGGTTGTTTGTTAGAGCATAGCTCTTTGTTGTTAACTTGTAATAAAAAGGTTGGAAAAATTTATAATGGATGTTTGACTTATCGGAGATTATTTTTTGGTGTGTTACTCGATGACATTTACCTGTGTGGAAGAGGCTGAGAGAATCTACCAAGGATGTTTGATATATCCGAGATTATTTTTCAGAGCATCTCTCGATGACATTATTCTATGTGGAAGAGGCCAACAGAATTCACTAAAGATATTTGACTTATCCGAGGTTATTTGTTAGAGCGCCGCTCGATGACGGTAACGTGTAAAAGAGGCCGATAGAATCCACCAAGGATGTTTGACCTATTTCATATTATTTGTTAGAGTGTTACTCGATGACATTAACATGTGTGCAAGAGGTTGAGAGAATCCACCAAGGATATTTGACCTATCCGAGATTTTTTGTTAGAGCATTGCTTGATGACATTATGCTGTGTGAAAGAGGTTGAATCAAATTCCCTCGGGATCAATTATATATTGATTGGGAGGGGATGAATGCCATGTGTATCCTAAATCAAAGTTAGAAATTAGACTGTCTTTAAACTGTTATTTCCTTTTTGAGATCAAGACTAATACCTTGCCCAAGGAGTAGATGTCCAGCTTGGGACTATATAGAGCTTGAAATTTACTTGAAGCATCTATACATTTGTTGGGAGCTTTATGAAAAGTGGTTGCCAGTAATATTATCTTGGACATTAAAAATATTAGAGGAAATTTTCTTGGCCACAGTTGCATCTGAAGTTATAGCAAAAGTTGCCCCCATTTTTAAATCCACTTACATGAAATTGATGCAGCATTGGTTGATGCTTGAGGGCAATAAAATTGAATAAGTTGCCTTTAATATTGAAAGACTTCTTTCTAACCTAATAATAGATCATAAAAAATGAGACTATATTGCTCTAACCATGCCCAAGATGTTTACGTGAACGATCTTGTGAGGTTATAGCAAAGGTTGCCCTTAGCCAGGAATCATTTCCCACAGATGCACCAAACTATTGTGTCTTGGAATATTCATAGTGGTAGAGATATGTAAGTTTTAGAGTCTTAGCTTTGTATGAATATCTAGTATATAAACTAATAAAAGAGTATGGTGTAATACTCATAAGAGACACCATAATTTTTACATGAAAAATCCTAAAAAGGGGGAAAATCATGGGGCTTGGCATAATTTGAATGAATCCACTAGTATTGGTGGCTGATTATAAATAATATCACTCCTTGGAGGAGGGTGCTGGCTCAATGTAGCAAATACACATTATATAGAGCGCATTACATGGAAGCAGTTTTGAAGAGAATGTTGGCATATTTATTTTATCATTAGGATCATAGTCGATGGACGATGGTGTTAAAAAAAAATGAAGTTGACGCGTGAAGGTAGTAGGAAGGACCGTAGTCAATGAGAGATGGTGTTCTACAATGGTTGAAAGGACCATAGTCAGCGGGTGACGGTGATAGGAAGGATCATACGGCTGGCAATAGTGGTCAGAAGGGCCGTAATCGATAAGAGATGATGGTCAATGATAAGTGTAAATAAGGTGTTCTTTTATGTGTTATATTTTTAGTAAAAGTGTGTTATTTTATTTATGTTGTGCAGAAAAAATATAAAATGACCCAAAATTCTAAGTCTAGTCTTGCTTCACAGCGTTGGACAAAACAACGATGCAGTGCCATCAAAGGCACTGTCGGAGCACAATAATATTGACATGGTAGCGTCAACTTCTTCGGTGGATAGCACCGCGTTGTCAAAATGGCCAGCTTTTTAGTGCCATATTCTTTGTCTTCAAGAACTACATCGTTATAATCTATCACGCCTCAGCGCCAAAATTGCCATTCTTGCACCACAACGTTTAAAAATCATCTGTATCATAATGTAGCAGTTGTAAAAGGACATGACTTTTCAGTGAAATGACGTGACTATTTACCAAGTATGTCAACAAGCACCATGATTGAGCCAAACAGTAGTGTATTGGCGTTAGTTTATTTGTTGGGCATAGCGACGCCAATCGTTCAAGCTCTGCAGCGCCAGATGCCTACTTTGTGTTTTCTTATGAATAGTGATTGTGTTATATTTATAAGAGAAGAGAGTTCAGTCAATTGAATAGTTTTAATACAATTTAGAGTGCTTCTCTAAATTTCTCTTAGGGTGACAACTAAGGGCATTTAAGAAAGTACTTGATACAATTATTAGAGTATTTGGCTTGTGTTTGTGGAAGTAATTCCATAAGTAAGAAGAAGTGTAAAGGAGATCCATTGAACTATTCTAGTGATATCTATCTCTTGTATTTTCTTTCTATCATGCTATTAACGAAAATAAGTTTGCTTCAATTCTACTCCATGTTTGGCTACATTCTCTAATTTTGGATTAATGATGTAAATATCATATGTAGTACTAATGAGTCCTCTTATTATTTAAATGATTAAAATGATATTTTTAATATTATCGTATCTTAATTTAATGCATACAGTGGCCATATGTATAGTTAAAATTAGGTGTAATGTGGAGCCTCGATGGAGGAAAGTAGGCATAACTAGGAATATTGAATTAGTATGCGGCATACCTAGGTATAGGGTATGAAATGTACTAAATCTTTAAGGAGATGATATAACTGTAGGAAGTCAGTGGACATCCTTTGTCCGTGCAAGCTCGATAGAGATTTAGAGATGCATATGCTCTAAATACCATCACAATTAAAGAGATTCATTAGGAAAAATATGTTATTTATATTCATAAATCCAAAACATTTTATCCATATATTATATTCATTATATTTATCTAATTTTATTTAAGTGATTGAATCTTCATAACATCCATTTTTATTGAGTAGGATAATTATTATAATTTTAATAGATAATACTAGTATTTGCAAGTGAGCATTTCTTTCTCATAGGAATGATACTCTACTTTATCATTATACTATTTGATTCAGCATGTATACTTGTATATATTAAGTGGGGTTTTATAATTTTTATATCAAAAAAAACTTAAGCATTGTTTATGATTGATTGAGCCTTAATTCATTTCATAATTATATAAAGTTACTCCATGTTAACCTTATTTTCCACCAAGACCACTTCCATTGGGTTCATTGGGTCAAGCCTATTGGGCTCAAACCCAAGCCCTGGGTCAACCTAGTTGACCAGGTTAACCCAGGTTGACCCATTAAGCCCTAATGAGTCTAATTCAAATCCTAACTAGTTTCAAACCCTTCTTTGGGCCTAACCCCTCACTTCTTTGACCTAATTGACTAAGTTGACCAAGTCAAGCTTTGACTTGGTCAACCCAAGTCTCATTAGGTCAATATGACCTTTTAAAACCCAATTAGAGCCCATTCAATGCATTGAACACATTCCTAATGAGCTCTCATTCAAACCCATGGCCTAATCTCTCCCCTTCCCTCCTAATTAACCCTAGGATCGATCATAACCGTCCTTCAATGGCATAGGGTTATATATAGAGAGTTTAGGGTTTGTGTTAAGTATCCTTTTTTGATTTCTCTCTCTCTAGACCTCCTTAGCCCGAGAGTTTTAGTGTGTGAGCTCCCTAGGTCTCCCTCCACCTTTCCCACTCAAATCCATCGGTCTAACCTCGTCGGCGGCGGGATTCTGGCAAACCTAACACCTAAGACGTCCAAGCCCTATATCTTGCAATCCATCGCATTTTGAAATGTGATTTCTTCTACAATTAGGAGCGTGGACAGTCTACATGTGCAACAAGCCCTTACACGGTTCAAACCGTCCACAAACTAAGGTGAAATCCTTAACCCTGGCCTAGAACACTTAAGGTTAAATAGCATTTTGAAAAGTGCATTTTAGACCGTGAAAATCACCCCACATGAATGCTCTTCATGTAGGTATGCTATGTTTTAAATTTCATTCAATTCTATCCATCAGATCAAGAGAACGAGGCGAAAAAACTTGTTCTAAGGTTCATGTTATGTGGGTTTGAACGGTGCAAAATCTGAGCCGTTGATCCTTCAATTAACGGCGTGGATCTTGTCATTCTGTGGCCTTGTTTGAACCCCGTGGTCGATCCCGCGGCTCCGCATCTCGTCCGACGAGATCAGGACTATTCATTTCATACTGCGGACGATCCAATGTCCCACGCCGCATCCGACGTGGATAAGTAAAGCTGCGACCATGGCAATCATTGTCCCGGTCAATGTGGCAATGATTGCCTGCTACGACAATTATTGACCGCGGACTGCGGGACCAATCCCGCTCTGCCGTGTGGCCCACGCCAGCCGCTGCTACTGCAATCATTGCCCAGGACAGCGGATCCAAACCTGGGCGTGTCCACCGGCCGCCGTTTTTGTTATTTAAATTATTTTAAGTTCTTTTTAAATCTATTTTAATTATTAAAACTTTAATTATTAGTTAAAATTCATTTTTAATCCTAAAATTTAATATAATATAGCATTATTTTCAGAACATTATCACCTTTAATTTAAAAATATAATTAATTTAAAATATCAATTATATTTTAAATTATATTAATTATTATAATTAATTATTTATTTTGCTAAAAAATTAAAAAAATGATTTTTTTAAATACTCTAAATAATATTTAGAATATTCAATTTTAAATGTTTGAATTAATTTTAAAGTATTTATTTAAATATCATAAATAATTATCATATTTTGATTATTCTTAATATTTAATTAATAACTAATTTAAATATTGATTTAAAATATTTTAAAAAAATTAAAAATACATATATTAAAAATATCTTGAAAAATCAGAGGATTAAATTTAAAGTATTTTAATTAATAATGACTTTTTGTTTAAGATATTTTCCAAAATTTTTAAATAGATTTAATTATTTGAGTATTTAAAATATGTAATTAATATTTAATTGAATATGAATTTAAATATCTTTTAAAATATTTAAAAAAATCTTATTTTAAAAAATTTTAAATTTTTTATTTCAGAGGACTTTTACCCCTTAATTTAATTTAATTTGATAATTATTTTTAATATTAATTATCTTAAATTATTTTAAAACTTATTTTAAATACATTAAACTTTAGAAATTCATAGCTAATTCATTTTAAATCCAATATTTTTGTGTAATACCTCTAATTTTTTAGAAAAATATGTAATTTCATTTAAATATTTTTTAGATATTAAAAATTAATTTTTATTAATTATTTTTCTATTATTTAAATACTTAACTATTTAAATATTATTTGGATAATTAATATATTAATTATTTTTTAATTAAAAATTTATTTTGAAATTATTTTCAAACTTCCCTTTGCTGACCAGTGGATCTTCCCTATATTTATGTACTTCTATAAAGTGAATTATTTTTAATTACTTTATTTTTAAATTTATATATTAATATATGTGTATTTTAAATTATTTTAAAATTATATATATATATATATATATATATATATATATATATATATATATATATATATATATATATATTAAATCCCTTAATTTTGTGAGATCCACCTCGTGAAATTTTAAACATAAGCTATGCATGTGAATAACATTCATGTGGGGAAGATTAGTGGATGTTTGAGCTCCAATCATCCACTAATCACTTCGCTAATCTTATTTAGTTGTTATTTAACTATCTTTTGCACATGTAGAACTACACAAGCACTTAGCTTAGGCTTTCCTAGTTCTAAGGATATTGTGTGTTATATTTTTATGCATTCCTCTTTATGTTATCCCAAGGGTTAGATGTTAACATTTGATTTAAACCTATTCAACTTAGTGACACCTTAAGGACAATAATTAAGGACCCGTCTAGTGAACTTAGAAAAATTCTAGGAGCTAGGGTAGATCTCCGATTGACATGAAACCTTAAACACTTAAACTTAGGGATATCATAAACCTACCATAATTTCCTAGGAATTTTTGGGACCCTTTTACCCCCTTTATTAGTAAACCCTAATCTAACCCCTTTAATTAAGACCTGATAACTTCAAAAAATTCTAATAAATCCAAAATAATTCCAAAAATTATCCATAATATATCAAACTCTTTATAATTTAATCCTTAATCTCAAAAAATTAAAACCTCCTTAATTGGACTTCAGTCTAAATCGTAATTTAATTTTAACTAAAAATTGCTCTTTTAATTAAATTAAAAAATTAAAAATTATTAAAAATTCTAAGTTTTCTCCAAACTCTTGGGAACTCTTACTTGGGTCATTCCTGACCTTTGGGAGTGATTCCAAGAGGTTTGGAGTTGATTTGGATCAAAATTCCTAAAATAGCCCCTAATTAAATAATTTTAATAATTCATTAACTATCCAAACTTTGAAATATCATAACTACTTATAGAAAATTTTAAATTAGGCAAACTAAAGAGCATTCAACTCTAATTAAAATCTCGTATTTATTAAAAATATCAAAATTTTAGAAATCAACTTAATTTAAAAAGTCAACTCTTCGGTCAACTGTAGTTCACTAACTAAGGCCTATAACTTCTATAAATCATAACTTTGTATAGAAAACTCCAAATTCAGCAAACGCAAAGTCTAATTACTCCTTGTAAGGTTTAATATTTAATAAAAATACTAAAACTCCTAAACCTAACCTATTTGTAGAAGTGACCTTTTAGACCCCTTTAACTTAGCGGATATGATGACCTAAGACCTTCTAAAGTCTATTAAATCAACATGAATTTTATAAAACATTGTCCTAAGCTTTAAGTTAACCTCCCAAATTGATAATGGATTCTTTAATATGCCTTCTCATTTGACCTCTAACCAACTTAATCAATCCTGATTACTACTGGGTAATCCAGGCCTACGAGGCTATTGACTTAGCCCCAAGAAAAGTGAAATAAAATTCATGTCCTCGGTGAGAAACAAAGATAGTAATCACTTAACCACTAAAATATATATAATTTAAGCTTTAATACTTTAATATTTAAACTCAAACTTAAACCTCCCCTTCAAACCTTCAACAAACTCGAATATTAAAATAACTTCAATTAACTATCCAGCTTAGGACCTGCCTAAAGCCACACAGCCTATTACACACACATAGAATTATTTGTTAGGACAACCAACTCTAGATCTAGGCTAAATCGGTGTTTACTTTTCTACTGTGTGTCGAGTTTTTTTTTGAGTTTTCACTGCATGCTATGATTGAAAATTGATTGATGTGTTTGCTAACTTTTACTATACTCTGTGAATTGATGTGATTGTCGATTAGATTACCCTTAGGTTATAAGCGTTCTGGTTTCTCACTGAGTTTTTTACAGGTGGCTGTGCTCATGCAAAGCAATTAGAGGGGGCTAAAATAAATAAATAAATTATAAATATAATCGCTACAGGTGCTTCAGCTGTTAAGCCCCCAAATAAATAAAAGCACAACCAAGTGTGATTGCATGCATATTTTATTTTCATATATAACTGCTTAAGTTATTTTATATTAAATGCTTAGGACAATCCTGCAGGAGAGTCTAGATTTTCATTTTTATTCTGATGTAATTTGTTTAAAGGTATTGAGTTGTAAAAGTCTTCAAAAGTGAGGCATTTCAAACATCAGGTACCCAAAGGGAAAAAGAAAAGCCCTTCACAGGGAATTTCTTATTCATTTGGGTACTCTTTTGAAGGATGAACCCTACAAAGATTAAAGGGAGGTGATCTATAGAAGATTTGAAGACGAATACTTGAAGATGAAATGCCTTGCTTTTAAGACTTGTGTCTGTATTAGGATCAGAAATTTGAGTTTGTTGTTAGTGGTGCCCGGCCACTTTTAATTTATGTAATTCTAGGTTGTAATATTAAAAAGCACTTGCCTATAAACATTATTTTATTTATAATGTGGATGATTTGATGATGATTGTGATATAGTGTTGCCTGTTTTCTTAGTTTGGATTCGATCGGAGGCTCGTGAGGGTACGCCAAAAATTCTTTTTACTTAAATTAAAAATAAAAATTTTTAAAATAATATAAAAACTCTAACATTCTTCAAAAATAAGCCTGGGATCGCAGGGAGTTCACATAGTATATTTATTGCATTATTCTTTCCATTTGTTAGGCCACTCCCCACCTATCGGTTTTAATAGACCACCTAGCCTATGAGGGTGCTGATCTATCAAGGGGAGCCTGTGCACTCTAGGATAAAACCTATTTTTAAGCCTTTTGAAAACTGTTTCATATGCATTTAAAGCTTTCAATCGATTCGATCAGTATGTATTATATTAGAAATCAACTTAAAAGGGGGTTTAAAATTTTAATTGCATTTATTTTAGCATTTTCACCCAATATAAGTCACGGGACTACTTAGGACAATCTCTAGATTTCGGTCCCACTTCTCAAAAAGTTTAAGCCTCCCTACCACTCTTTCATAAAAATGACTGGATTCATAATTTTAAATCCACTAGGTGGTTAGCTAGCTCCCCAATCCAGGCCAGCGTAAGTCCAGGTTTTGCATTGTATTAGTTAGGAAATATATATTAGTGTTGTGTATAGAACACTAAACCCACTCTAGATTCAGGGTTTAAGGCTACTACTATCGGTGTCTTGTAGTACGTCTCATCGGTGGGTAGGTCCTCTATCATTTAGGGACTATAAATCCTGCCTATATGCATCACATAGATGACACCACCTCCATTTTTCTCTCTTACATGTTTTGAGTGTTGGTTTATTTCTTTTCTTTAATTTCTTCTCATTACCCTAGTCCCTCCGGATGCTGATGTGAGACATGTATGTTGACCAAGCTAGGTTGAACCCTTTCCTTCCCCTTGAGTAGGAACTTCGTAGTCTCCTCCCTGTGTGTCAATCCCATCCGAGAGTATAACATAGAATCCTTAATCGAGAGTCTTCTCAGGCCCCATCTTGAGATGTAATTAACCATGAGGGCTTGCACCCATGGGAAACCGAATTCCACCATTAAATAAACCCCACTCGAGCTGATGTATTGGGTGGGGGAAACCCCATGACTCTGATCAGGTTATTCATATTATTACCCATCGAGGTGCATAGGCGAGAGCCGCTATCCTCAATGGTTAATTATATATATAATCTAATCTATCCTCCTATTGGCCCGCTTGGGAAGAGCGCAAAGACCTGCGATTTTTTTTTGTCTGCTAGGATAGTGCGATCGTGCCTTCTACATTCTGTCCCTGCACAACGGTGTTCTTTCGGAGGTCCACACTCCACAGCCCCTATCAATTGACAGACAATGGTGGTCGGAAAGATTATAGTCAGCAGATGATGGTGGTCAGAAGGACCGTAGTAGGGACAATAATGGTCGGAAGGATTGTAGTCAACCTATAGTGGTGTTCAAAAGAAACAAAGTTGGTGGACTATGGTGGTCAGAAAGACCATAGTTGGTGGGCCATGGTGGTTGAAAGGACCGTAGTTGGTGGGCTATAGTGGTTGGAGTGACCTTAGTCGGTGGGCAATGATGGTCGGAGGGACCGTAGTCGATTGGAGATGGTGATCAGAGAGATCGTAATCAGTAGGAGATTGTGATTGGAAGGACCATAGTCAGCCGGTGACAGTTGTTAGAGTGGACCATAATTGGCAGGCGATAATGGTCAGAGGGACCTTAGTCAGTGGGCGAAGATGGTCAGAAGGACCATAGTCGGACGATGTTAACTCATCCCTTAACTCAAGGTAAGGGAGAAGACAATATGCTAAAGAGATTTCCAAACTTCAGAAGATTATTCTCATGAAAAACAAAGAATGTTCCATCAATGTCTGGCAATAGATGGAGGTTCGACATTAATTAGCTGTTGGGTAGATGTCTGAAAATGTTTGGTTATTGGGAAAAGATCCAATAGCAACCAATAAATAGATGGAAGTTTGACGATGGTTAGTGGTCGGAGTCTAGTGATGGTTGGTGGTCGGGAAGAGATCTGGCTGGTGGTTCAAGCTTGAGAAATCCTTCTTTTTTTTTTCTCCCCCCTGTTAGTCGGTGTAAAGAATGAGGGTTCTATTTATAGTATTTTGAGAATGGCATGACCAGTAAATAAAGAGAAGATCAATGACATATTGGGAGTGTTTCAATGGATGTATGATATTAAATCCGCCGACCATGAATTATTTATCGAGTATTTGAGTGTCTTAATGATGTCAGAATTTCACAATCTTGGGCTTGTTGGATTCATCTCATCAATCCGCTAGATTCGACAATAAGAATGCCACATTTGGATATCATTTAGTTATCCAACTTATGGTTTGAACCTTCTAAATGTTCTTAAGGCCTTCTATTTGGACCCATTTGGGCTCGGATTGGATGGATTTTGGGGTCGTTGGGTCTGTCTCATCGAGACCTTCAGTTTGACTATAAGTTTGTTGAAATTAGAGTTTGGGTGGTCCCAATTTTAATTTTTAAAAGTTCTGACGAATATTTGCATCAAGATTCGCGCTCGATCAAGTTAACTCTTTGGTGACATATCAAATATAATTAGCATTATTATTACGTGTTGCAACATTATGATGAGAGAGAGAGAGAGAGAAATAATTTGATGTCTTTGATTCAAGTGATGATTGGACACCTAATCAAAAAAATTAATGTAATAATATGGAATATAAGTTTTTTTTTACAAGAAAACCTAAATGAGAAATATTGTGGGGCTTACTTTGGTTGAAGCAAATTATTCTAGTTTTAATTTATGATTATAAACAGCTTCCCTTCATTGAGTTTGAAGAGGCATCGATACAATATACAAAACCAACAACAAGCCTTTATACTTATCCGATTGTGTGGGATCAGCTAGATGAATCTTTCTTTTCCATTGTGTCCTATTAAGAGTTAAATTCTCATTTAAATCCAACAAAAAGATTGGAATTATATATGATGTATTTCTACTATAACATTGGTGGAAAATATGTAGAGAATCTGTTATTACTAGCATTGAATGGTCATTAGGGCAATCATTAACTTTATAAGAGGGAATAAGATTGAGCGACTTGGAGCTAGCAAGCGATGAAAAGTAGTCATGGTAGTCCCTCCTTGGAAGGAGATGAAACTAGCTGATGTGGGCTCAATGTTTACCCAAAGATGGTTGGGCGATCCCTCCTTAATGGGATGACTACGTTGTTATGCCCCAAGTTCAAATGGAAGAATTAAAATTTGAACCTAAGTAGCTTAACCATAATTTTGCCATACAACATAGCCACCGAACATCCAAAATTATACTAAAAATGCATTATACAAATTCATAACTTTTCATTTCTCTCAAAATAATTATTTATAATAGTCTAGAACACTTATAAACATTTAAATATTTAAATAAAAGATTGGACTATCAAAAGAATACCTTGATTTATACTAGGTTAGGATAGACTTCAACCTTATCAACTCCTATTCACGTGATTCTTTCCCTTTTCATGAAATAATAAATATTTCATGGAGTGAGCAACCAGATGCTCATTAGGTTATTCCAATACATGATATAAATTTATATTATATTAGGGTTTCATAATGAAGTCTTTATCCTTATTATAATAAAAATATATTACATATAAATATAATTCACATTTTTTATAATTAATAGGTATTTTAATGTAATTAAAATGAAGAATATAAATTTTTTAGGAATTTGTGCAACAAGAAAAATGATAAAGCTAATTATTACATCATATCGATATGTTTATGTGAAATACTATGAATAAATAAATCAAAATTTAAATATATTAATAACATTCACAGAATAAAAAAAAAATATCAAGGAATAAGCTCATAATGAGGAATGATAAGTTTATCCCTTAATTAGTAAAAAGTTCCCTCCTAGACATAAACTATAGGAAATGAAATATTTTGATCATGACATTGGTTTTTCTCACTCCAATATATGATGCTTCGTAGACCTAGGTTTAGAAGAACCAATTATGTATTCAACAATTTTCACTACAAAGAATAACAAATCAAACCAATAAATTTAGACACATTTTTGTGATCAATGGTTTCCCCTAATTTATACTTCATAGTCAACCCTAAAAGTTAATGAATTAATGTTGATCAATAAACCAATTTATCTTAATAAATGATTGCTCTTATGCGATATAAAATGGATTCGTTTGACGTAAATTGATATTAATCATAAGCTATAAAATTAATTTAGATATATTGTAATCCTTGTTCTCAATCTTTCACTTTTATATAAAGTTCACTAAAGTTCTTTATCGATAATTCAAAGTTATAATTTGGTGAACCAACTTAATAATTAACATTGATCTATATGATTAAAGGATGCATTACAAAAATATTACCATAGGGTTCAATGCCCCAAACTCCACATTTTTAACCCTTACCATGGTCTACAAAAACTTATTTATACTTAATTTAATCTCAAATTACAGGCCACTAAAAATCTTGATTGAACATAGAAGTAACTTATATTCACCAATAAGCTAACAAGATAAATCCAATTTTGGGGCTACGATTTACTTAATTAAATTTATGTAGATGATGATGGTGTAACAAGGGGTAAAGAAGGAGATATTAATTCTCCTTCTTTAATGGCCATATCAAAGTTGTCATAAGTGTCGACTGATGTTGGTAGTTCCTCTTTGTTTGTATGTTCTATGCCCCAGGAGATGACATCAGCCATAAACTTTGATTCTTGCTTGATTGCCTCGCCCTAAAGTGTCATTCATTCTATCGCACTTACTCACTCCTCTCTCTCATCTCTCTCATGCCCGATCCCCTCACCTTAAGGCTTTGATTAGGGATTTAAGAATCATTTGAGGTGGTGGAGGAGGAAATTTGATTGGGTAGCTAGCGTTGGACACGAGTGACTCATTATAATTCTAAATAGCCTTCCATGTTATTAAATTTAATATTGATACATCCCTGGAATATTTACTTGATCAACATGAATCTTGAAGTAATTTTTGAATTAAAAACTTATAGAAATAAATTCAAGGCCATTTGAATTCTATTTTCAATAAACTTATACTCGAACTAAATTTCTTGATGAGAAAAATCCATTGACACCACAAATGATTTAATATGAGTCCAAATAACATAAATGTATCAGTTAAACTGTAACAACCCAAATTATTAACTATCGAGATATTGTCCTCTTTGGCCTAAGGCCTCACGATTTTGTCCTATTGGTGTAACTTACCAGTAGGTCACCCATCCTAGGATTTCTTCGGTATGAGCATGCTTAACTACGGAGTTTCTTAATAAAATTCTAACTATTACACTAAAAGATGTCTCAATATTTAAGAGTTCAGCTTCTTTTACTTAAGGGATTTCACGATCTCCTCCATTTAAGTAACTGACATCTTCGTCAGTATTTTTATCCTAGAATCATCCACTAGACAGATAAAATTTTAGAGGTGCAGCCCTTACAAGTTCAAGTGGTGACTCCTGTCATGCAGCCTTTATCCCATACATAGTTCAAGAGGTGGCTCCTATGGCTTAGCACTTTATCTTTTATGACACTTAGTTCTCATTTTTTGGCTGGTATGCTGCTTTGATACCATTTGAAATAGCCAAAACTCTTAATTATCGAGATATTGTCCACTTTGGCCTAAGGGCCTCATGATTTTGTCCTATTGGTATAACTTCTTAGTAGGTCACCCATCCCAGGATTTTTCTGGGATGAGCACGCTTAACTACAAAGTTTTTTAATAAAATTCTGACAATTACACTAAAAGGCATCTCAATGTTTAAGAGTTTAGCTTCTTTTAGTTAAGGGGTATCACATAAAGCATATTTTAAAACTTTTGAATATTAATTGAAGGATCAAACTATCTCTAAATCTTACATGTTTGTATTCAAATCGAACGACTGGATAAGATTAATCTAAAATTAATACCATTTTATTCTTATATCATTAACACAATCAAATGTTGGATAAATGATATATGATTAAAGTTATCAATATTGATCATTTGATAGAGTATTTTGGATTCTAGCTAGATTTAACCAAAAGCCTCTTCAAAAAGTTGTAAATAATGCCTAATTCTCTACGTAAAAAGGAGGGGGAGCGGGGTTGGCTAAAGAGCTGAGAAAGCTAAAAAGTTCTATTACATTTTTTTATGATCACCACTACTGACTATCAATAATGATATCTGCCACGATCACCTAAGTTTCATTGTTTAATTAGTATAGTTGGACAACTAATATCCAAACCCATCATTGAACTTCAACTATCCACTTATGGACAATTGACTTCTATAATTCCTATAACAGGAATCATATAATTATTTTTAATTATGTAATCTTATCTCTAATTATGGAGAGGAGTAAATTCTTGTACCAACAATTATATAGTAGATTACTACAATTGTGTCAAACCCTATTAGTTTTCCCTTTTGAATTTTTCACATAAAACTTTTTGCCTTTTTAGCTTTTATCTATGTGCATTGAATCTTTATACAAAATTAAGATATTAAACGCACACACTACTACCACAAATTTTCTAGCACATAAAAGTTTGGTGCTATCTATGGGAATCATTCCAAATATATTATAAATGTTATTTTAATAGCTAGCAACACTCCCTCAATCAAGGACAACGTAATATTGGTTACGAAGCCATCCATCTCACTTTGAAAGATCATATGTGTAGGATAAAAGAACTTCAAGTTTAAATCCTATAACTCTTAGAGGAGGATTGACAAAAAAGAGCACTATCACATCTTGATGAAACTCTCCCACTATAAAAGCAACAATAGTTTTGGGTTAATTCTATTAACACCACTCATGTAGTATCTCATCATGTTGTATCTCCCCCTCCATCATAACCTCATCATATTCTCTCAAACATCACTTGTTTAACCTATCCTTCTCATATTATTCGACCAACCTATAATCCTTCACTAGTTATAAAGGACTTAAATTGACATCACTTTATTAATACCCTTTGTGATATTATAAATGATGATATATGATCGCATTTTAGGTATGTTGGGTTTATTATTCAAAGTGATGGTGAAATAGATGGCGAAATTATTAGTAGAATTCAAATTGGATGGTTGAACTGGAGGAATGCATCAAGCCAGTTGTGTGATAGAAAAGTACCCCTCAAACTATGGAAACAAATTATAAGAAGGTGCTGAGACCTGTAATGCTTTATGGTATAGAGTGTTGGCCATTAAAAGAGAAGCATAAAATTAAGTTAAGTGTTGTAGAGATAAGAATGCTCAGGTGGATGAGTGGCTTCACTCTTAGAGATAGAATACGAAATGGGTATATGTGAAAATGTTAGATTAGCTCCAGTGGTAGATAAGATTTGAGAGAGTCACCTTAGTTGGTTTGGTCACATAAAATGTCAGCCTTCTACTGACCCAGTAAGGAGAGTAAATGTATTAGATTTTCCTTATGCTAAGAAAGGTAGAGGTAGACCTAAAAGGACTTGGTTAGAGAATATTAGAAAGGAACTTTTTTTAATTAGATTTAAGTGAGAAATTGACTCTGAACAAGACACAATGAAGAAAAAAGGATTCATATAGTCGACCCCACGTAGTGGGATTAGGCTTAATGTTGTTGTTATTGTTGAGTTGTGATGCCTTATTTGGAGGAATTATTTATGTGAAAAAGAATCCAAATTATCCCTCAATGTAACTTTTAATAATCTTCAGTTCTAATTGGTGTAACTTTCTAGTATCTTATTTCATTGGGGTTTAAGTTACCTATGATTGACCCATCTGATGGAACTTTGATCCTTATGAGCATATTGATCACTATTGAATCATCATACACATTCAAGACACTTTTGATATAATCCTTTTTCGGGACTTCCCTATAAATGTTAAGCAACAAGCTCGCATATGGTTAAAGTTTCTTTATGGCAAAACTATTCATACTTTTATCTATTTAGTCATTCTTTCATCGAATAGTTCATTGCCAACCTAATTAACATTAATGATTTTTTCCCATATTTTTGGGATTTAGCAAAGTGAGGGAGAGACAGTTAAAGAATACTTTAAAAAATTATCTTTTGAAACACGCCAATTCATACGAGTGAATCCAGAATTACTATGAGGTTTGTTTAATCGAAGTCCTTGCCCTGGACCTTTCTACTTTTTGTTAATGCGAGAGATAGTTCGCTCCTATGGTGATTTAATATGTTAAGTAGAAGCACAAATAACTATTAGTGATGCCATCAATACTTATTAAAAGTAATTTAAATAATCTTCAAGCAAATAAAAGACATCATAATAAATTAATTGACCTTCCTATTAAAAAATATAGGAGCAATCAAGAGAATAAAGATGCCCTTAGCATAAAAGTCAGTTTGAATTATCAAATTATACCCCATTCAATATATCTTGGGCTAATATTCAAATGAAAAATCAAAATTACACATCAAGTGGGTAAAATTTCAAAAAATTTAAATAGTGGAGATCAATCTTAATATTGACACATCTACTATTTAGGAGGATATTCAAGAGAAAAATATGTTTAATTAAAAGTTTGATTCAATAAGGACATTTGGGCCATTATTTATAAAAAGAACTTGTAGATCATCAATCTCTAAACGAAGGAGATCAGGAGAATTTTGGTAAGAAAAGTTTTGGAGGTATTGATTAGAAAAATCATCACAATTTATTTGCCCATAAAGTAATTTAAAGAAGTTGATCAAAATTCTTAAGAAAATTTATATTTTGATTTTAATTAGAGATAAAGACATATCTTTCAAGTATTTCTTTAAATTTTTAACAAAGTATTCTTTTGGTAATTAATATTATATATAATAAAAATACCTAGAAGAAATGCCCATGAGTAGCCTTAATGAGAAGTTGAGAAGTTTATAGAGAACATGATCCTCCCTAAAATATCTCATGAGAGCCAACGGTAAATAAGATCTCTACTGACAATCCCTAGAAGGCATGCTCACGAGGTATCCTTGTTGGGAAGCTACTAATAGACAGAGTTTTCACTACAAAGACTCTATAAGAGTAAATGGTTGATAAGATCTTCACCTACATAAAAACCTCAAAATGTTAAAGCCTTATAAGATATATGATCATCCAAAAATCTCGAAAGGTATAAGCTTTAAAAGATACATATATATAAAAAATTGTATTAAGCATAAGACTAAGAAGTTATATAGGCACACTAAAATTTTTTGAAGGTATAAGTCTTAAAAGGTACGACTAAAAAAATCTTAGAGGGATAAAAGGATAATAAGGTTTATGTTTCTCTAGTTCAAAAAAAATCTCAAATGGATAAAAGACTCAAAAGTTACAAGCTTCTTGTAGCTCTAAAGAAATCTCAGAAGGCAGCGTTTCAGAAGATATATGTTCTTCAAGATATCTCAAAAGGAGTAAGCCTAGGAAGGTCCTTATCAAATAAGAAACTACAATTATTATATTTCAATTGGGAGTAATATCTTCAAGGAAGACTTGAAGATTTTAAGTATGTCTCAAATACATATAAATAGCTTAGTTTTCTCTGGTGAGTAAGTTCTTACAATCTAAACTATTTTTATACAAAGATAATGAATTTATTACTTTCAATAAATTAATTATAAATATTAGTTAAGTTCTTACATGAAGAATTGTACATTTTATAGTATCATCCATAACTATTTGATTTACATTGTACATCAAAACATAATAAATCTTCAAACTCATACATCAACTTTTAACAATCAATCTTTTCCCTCTTGAAGTTTGATTCAAGGATACAAATTTTATCATAAACACATCCCAAATGATTATAATGGCTTCAATTCCAACATTGGTGCTTGGAGTCACCAACATTCTATAGCAAGCTAGAAGTCAAACTTCATGAGTTAGAGTACTTTCATTAATATCATCTTTGCATTGCATCAAGATTTGAAAATTTTTACCTCCCCATTAAGGAGAAAATTGGAGATTCAAAATAAGGTAAACAAATTCTTCCAAATAGAGAAAGTGAAACCCCCGTCATGTGAAAGGCCATAAATCCATCATAGAGATTAAAGTCTTCGGTGTCACTCATAATTCCCCCTACATATTATCTTAGTACTATTGATGAAGAAAAAATTGAAGCTTGTAAAGAGAGAATACAAAAAAGCCTGTCGGCCCACCCTCTTGCAGTGGTGCTAGAGTGAAGCTCCGATATGCTTCAAGCCTCAAAGCTTTCTTAAATCTCTAGCTAAGGGTCTAAACCTCCAAAAGTCCAAGCCCCTCTTCATGTGAGAAGAGGGAGTCTATTTATAAATTTTTGAGAGTGGCATGCTCTGTAAATACGGAGAAGATCCATGGCAAATTCAGAGTGCTCGATCGAACGGCCCATAGTGATTCCTTCAATCATAGAGTGGTTATAATGCATTTAAGTGCCTTAATGATGTCAAAATTAAAGGATATTGGGCTCGTTGGATTCGTCTCGTTGAGCCGCTCGATTCAACTATAAGCATGCTATATTTAAAGATAAGTGGGTCATCTAATTGATGCTTTAAACCTTCCAAATATACTTCGGTCGCTTGATTTGGGCTCATTTGGGCTCGGATTTGGCCGATTTTGGTGTGATTGGCTTTGCCTCACTAAGAAGTTCAATTTGATTATAAGTTCACTTAAATTGGAGTTCGGATGGTCCCAAATTTAATTTTGTAAGTTTTTAACTTGGATATGCCTCAATATTTGTACTCGATCAAGGCGATTTTTGGTGACACATCAAGTAAAGATTTCAATACATATACAATTAAAAGCTCTTAGGCCCACATTTCATTTCCCAAACTCCTATAAGATTTTATTATTTGGTAGCTAAATGCTTGCATATGGTCGATCACTAAGTTGAGCTAAGATAAGGCATTGTGCTAATAGCAAATATAAAGATACTTAAAAAAAATGCACGCTTTGTTTCCTAAATCTAACACACCATAGGAAGATGTTTGCATGAATTAGGTTTTTGTCTCATGTGATTTATTTTAATCATTCACATAATTTGGTGTTTGGGTTACCTCTGACTAACATTTCGCTCACAAAATTTGTAATTTTAGGTTTTGCGCATCAAGCAAAGGGGGAAAAATGCTATAATTTGTGGCGGTTTAAACTGATGTAAAATTGGAGTGATTGCAATAGTTTCAATCACCGCAATTTTATAATATTATCAACGCTCTAAAGCATTGCTATTATTGCAATTTGTAGTAATTTAAATCTCTGGCATGACGAGTAATATAAATTGTTGTAAAAGGCTCATCCTTAGGCTTTGTTTAGAACGACTTTTTTACTGTTTCTTAAAGAAGTTTCTTAGTACAAAAATTAAAAATCTTATAATACAAAGCTGCTTTAAGAAGCAGTGAGAAAGTCATTCTAAATGAAGCCTTAGTGGTTGCAAAGTTGTTGCAAAAAAGGCTTTTTCGCAAAAAAAAATAAATACAACAGTTTTACAGTAATTTTAAAATGTTACAAACTATTTTGCAGGTGTTCTTAACTCTACTAAAGCTTACATAAAGTACTGCAAAAATCTATTTTTTTAAATAGTATATATATAGCACACTCTACAGAAATTTCACCTTTAAACCTCCACCCTTGAATCATTAACGTTTCACAGAATTGCTCCTCATGTTATATTCTGTTTATATCATTTCTTGGTAATAGAAATAAAGAAAAATATAGCAAAAAATTAATCAAAATGAATAACCATTAAATTTATTTTTAAATAAATAACCTTTAAATTTATATTTTTATTTAATTAAATTTTATATTATATTCCACTCAAAATAAATTTAACATATTTAAAATATATTCTAACAAAAAATTTATTCAAAACATTATAATCTTTTTTCCTAAAAAAAAAAAATCTGTCATTTATTTTTTTTATTTTTTATTTATTCTTGTTTCCAACATAGAAAATAATGTGCTCTTAAAACATATTAATTAATGTGAGTAGGAAAATAATAAATTATCTCAACATAGCATCATAACTTATCTCTCAAGCAAAATTTTTCTGCTGAGATCTTTATCAATTAGGGTTAGGGTTTCATGGGGGGTAACTAATGCCTAAGCATTAGGGAAGATGGAGACAATTACAAGCAGGGAATAGACCCTTCAACCTAAAGCATCTTTCAACTCACCTATCTTTATTCTATTAAAATTAGTACCAATCAACCAACTAAAAAAATAATGAATTGTCAGCATAATGCTCCAACTTCATTCATGTATGTTCACTTGTCCTTATTACTTTAAAAAATTTTATTGTTAATGATTGCATGATATAGAATTCACTATGATGTTATCAACAAAAAGAAATTTGCATAATGCACCTCAATTTCTAATTATTCATTTTTTTAATCAAAAAATATTATAAAAATGAGATTGCAGTCATGCATAGAGTTCCTTCAATACAAAGTCTGGAAGGTCTGTTAGGGGTTAATATAAATAATTTTATCCTTATATTACAAAGAGATTATTTTTATAGCTCAAACTACTGACCTCCGAATGATAATAAAAAAATAAATATCGTTTCTCTCTTATATTAGTCTTTAAAAGAGTATTATATTGCCTCTAATAAGGATTTCAGGGCATTATAGAAAGGGGAGGAGGTGTGTTATTGTATAGATCTATGAATAAGTAGGATGGTGGAAAGTTAGTGGTGTTGGTGGAAGACCACACCTTTGCATCATAAGGCTCAAACCATGTGGCTTCCCTAATGCATAGTAGCATTTGATAAAGAATGTAGTAGTTAAAAATAAACATGGGGGAATAAAACAAGTTATCTTCTAACATTTATTATTAGGAAGGAGTTAAAATATTTCATTAGTTTGTATAAAATAAGAAATCACATTTGTTCTTTTACTACTTTATAGTACACCATGCAATGAAAGGGTGTAGAAGAAAGTTAAAAAGCCTTCAAAGGCTATTCTATTTGCTTAGAAAGAGTCCAAAACCAAGAGGTTAAGAAACTTTGCCTTAGCTTTATTCCCTCTTCTCCAATTGAATTTAGCAAGAAAAAAAATGTTTTTTATTTTATAATTGTGTAAAAATGTCACCTAAATTACACTCTATTGTGTTTATATGTTCCCCAAATAAACAAAAAAATATTAAAAAATAATTAAAAAGAAAAAAAATCTTAATTTCTCATTAAATATTCAATTGAAGCTTCTTATTAATTAGATATAATCAATTATTATTAATCCCAACCTCTTATATCCACAAACTATGTTTTAATTTTCATATTTTTTTCCATTATTTTAGAAAAATAGTCAACAAAATTTTGGTGATTACCACTACATGAAAACGTCATTTTCCGGCAACAATTTTCAGGCGGAAACTCAATAAAATTAGTTGGTAATTTACATTTCCGGCGGATTTTCGACAGAAAATTTTCCGACGGTAGTTCACGCGTCGGAAAATAAACACTGACGAAAAATATGTGATATTAATAATTAAAGGTTCTCCTTACAAAAAGTTGAGATAAAAAAATTAGTGATATTAATAATTAAAGGTTTGATTTTTTCTACTTGATAAATGAATTAACTCAAATTATAAATATTTTACAGGTTATTTAAATTAATAAATTCCCTATTTAATAACCATTTTTCAATTATTAGTAGAAAAAACCTCATTTATGAAAAATTATAGTTCTTTTTAACAATGACTTCACAAAGTAGATCTGTTTACCTCAAACAAATTACACATAATATTCAACTATTCACACTTTTTTAATAAGTCTATTTGTTTTCATAGTTTACATTCTCTATATCTTTTTATTTGAATTATTCAGAAGCTATTTTAGGGATCTTAATTTTTTATTTTTTATTTAAAAATATTTTTAAAGTCAAATTGTGGATATAATTTTCAACTCTCATCTAATTTTGACAGCTTCTTTCTAAAACTCATAAAAAGCTAAAAAGTAAGCATAAATTGTTTTTTGAAAATTTTAATTCAGAATATCTTATTTATATTTTAATCAAAATGAGTCACATAATTATTAATTTTATTTTATGATAAATATAATATACATAACATAATAAAAATTTAATTATATTTATTTTTTTAAAATAATAATTTTAAACTCATCATAATAAAAATTTTAATCTAATATTTTAAATAATATATTTTTTCTCAAATTATCTCCCTTAAAACTTTACTCTATTATAAAAAATTCAAAGGTTTACTAAGAGAAATGATCATTAACCTAATCTTTTGTACTCTTCCATCTTTTTCTCCTTTTGTTTTTTTAATTTCAATCCAACTGCCTCAGTCCACCACCACCTCATTTCCAACCTTTTTCTCTTTTTAAAAGAGATTATTACATATGTTAAGCACATCTTACTCTAAGTACTTAAAATTAAGTATTATTTTATAAATATATAAAATTGTGAAATAATAAATTATGTTAAGAGTATCTTACTCAATGTTCATAAAATAATATATTATTATTAAAATTAACTTTTATATATCAAAATGAGATAAATTAAATATTTTTTAAATTATATGTTAAAAAACTATTAAGAATATTTGAATCGAAATTCTACTTAAAATAAGTCTAAATTTTTTAAAATCTAATTTAAAATAATTAATATTATACTTATATTAAATTGATTTTAAAATTTTTGAAATTTAACCTTTTAATTTTTAATTAACTTATTCAAATACCATTTTTTTCTTATTAATTATATGTCTGAATTTAAAAAAAATTATATTTTTTAAGTTTTAAGAGATGGAATAACAAATTTTTTAAATAATTACTTTTACATATAAATATTTATAAACACACGAGCATAATATATAATGTAAATATTGAAAAAAAAATTAGAAATGATATTCAAATTATAAATTTTATTTATAATTTTTCAAACTCTTTAAAAATAATAAT
The DNA here is from genome assembly GCA_019925795.1 of Dendrobium chrysotoxum. NCBI lineage: Eukaryota > Viridiplantae > Streptophyta > Magnoliopsida > Asparagales > Orchidaceae > Dendrobium > Dendrobium chrysotoxum. The sequence continues at coordinate 7,770,723 of CM034297.1, read as the reverse complement.
AATATAGAAATAATTAATACTAACTCATATTAAATTATGTTAAAATCTTAAAATTCAACCTTATTATTCCATTAAGATGTTCTAAGACAAAATTTTAAATAAATATGTTTCTTAATAAAAAAAATTTAATATATTTTTCTTAAAGAATTCAATATATATAGAAATTGTGAATATAATAATTATTTTAAAAAAATTAAAAATGACCTTAATAAATATAAATGTCACACGTGATATTTCAAAATATTTTAAAAATAAATATATTATAAATATAATTATTAATGTATAATTTTTAGTGCTTGGGGTGTCTCTATATATTAATTTCTATCCAATCGAGGGAAGCATATACTTCTTTGGGAGGAGACCATTCCCGTTATCTCTTCACAATAAAAATCTATCAAAATCTGCACGCAGGGGCATAATCGTAAATTTATCTATTTTCTCTCCACTGTCTTCCACCTTTTTTACACTCTATCAAAGCCCACCCCCTCAGCCTCTCTCCTCCCTATTCTAAAGGTCCTCCTTTTCGCTTTCCTCCTTGATTCTTGCTCCCAATTCTCTTCACGGTCTTCAACATCTCGGCATTTTCTTCTCTCTCTGCCTTCTCCGCTATTACTGTTCGGTAAAGGAGAGGACTTTGTCTGCCGACGGAGATGAACTGCGGAACGCCTTCGTCGGGTCAGCTTCGTCCGGCTTTGGGCCTCTCGAGCCTTAATTGGGACCAGTCCCTGGATTCACTGAGCCCCATTTTTCCTTTACCCGCCTCCGGCGAGATCTCTAGCTTCATGGGCAACCCCCTCAATTCTATGCATGTCACCCGTTTGATGCAATTTCCTACAGACCCGGGCTTTGCGGAGAGAGCGGCGAGGTACTCTTGCTTCAGTTCGGCCAACTATGGAGCATTTTCCGGCATCTCGGAGGCCGCTGGTAAGCCCTCTAGGGTTTCGAGTAGCCATTGCCTTAAAGCTAAGGACAGCCGCGTGCAGCTGGAGATGGGAGATGGAGAATTTGGAAGTGGTAAGGAGGACTCATCGGTGACGGATCCAGCATCCGTTCTTGGAGAGAGCAATGCGAAGAAGAGGAAAGCAGCAGCCAAGAGAAAATTAAAGGTGTGGTTTTTGGAATTGTGAGAATTTTCGCTCTGTTTTTTGTTTTTAATTTGGGATGATATGTAAAGTTTGAGAATTTGTTCTTTATAGATGACAGTTGAAAATGATTTAATTGCAAAGAAAAGCCGGTCTGCGGAGAGCACTGAAATTGAAAAGGATAGTGTTATGCCTAAAGAAGAACAGAATGTTGATGAGAAGAAGCAGGGAAAGGATGATGGAGCAAAGGCCTCTGAGCCTTTCAAAGATTACATCCATGTCAGGGCAAGAAGAGGCCAAGCAACAGATAGTCATAGTCTTGCAGAAAGAGTATGTTTTGCCGATATTTATGTGTAAAAATCCTATCTTGACATCTTTTCTTTGAGCTTATGGGCAGTGTTTGTCACTATTTGCAGGTTAGAAGAGAGAAAATCAGCCAGAGAATGAAGCTCCTTCAAGATCTTGTGCCAGGTTGCAACAAGGTATTATGCTTTAGGCTGTTTGAAATTTAATATTTGGTCGATGGACAAAGTTTGTACCTAATAATTTGCTTTTGATGAACTTTTGTCTGACAGATAACTGGAAAAGCTCTCATGCTTGATGAGATTATAAACTATGTGCAGGCATTGCAGCGGCAAGTTGAGGTAAAATATTAGAACGCAATGATCTGAGTTGCATATGAATTGTACTTTATTTAATCTCTTCATTATGAGTATATCTATTTCCTTGTCTTTTGCTGCAGTTTCTCTCAATGAAGCTAGCCACAGTGAATCCTGGGCTTGATTTCAATTTGGAAAATCTCTTCTCCAAAGAGGTTAAGAACTGTTATCTCGTCTATTTATTACCAATTTAGCTAATATGCTTTCTAAACATGGATTGTGTTTACAGTCTCTTTTGAACCAAGAAAATGCTTCTTTCTCAAGCTCACTTTACCCCATGGAAAACTTATCTGCTTCAATTAATTTTGGTCACCAGTCCAATGAGGAAAGCCCTATACCTTTTACTCTGGCAAATGGAATTGACAACCATTGTTCAATTGGTCAATTAGATTCTATCCTTCATCAAGCTGCAATCATGCAATCATCCCTTGATATGTTTGGAAGTTCTGCCTCTCAGGTACTGAAGTGCTAGTAAAACAAATTACAAGTATAATATGGAACCCATTCAGTGATATCTTTGATATTAATTTTATTTTGTTTCTCTTACAGGTTGAGAATCTTTGGGATGATGAACTCAATACTGTTCTCCAATCAAGCTTTGGACAGAACCAGGAGATTGGAGCCCCCTCTCAGAGCTTTCATGGTAATTATTATTTAGTTTAATGTTCTAACCTTTATGAATATAGCCGTTCAAGGTAAGTTATACTTGTAAATGATCTTTACAGGGCAGTTGTCCATACCCCACATGAAGATTGAGCTCTAATCATATCGGTTTGAAGTCAAATTGCAAGAATTCTTTGTATATATAGAGAGAGATCAGCTTGGAATGGTCATAGAATGATCAAAACTGACGATTTAAGTAATTACTATAATTTCCATCTAATTTTCCCTTCTCCCCTACTTGGGTTATTGATTATTATTAAGAATTTGCTTAGTAGCCGTTCTGATATTTTGTTAGGCTAATGTCATCCTGTGGTGCAATTTATGCCTCAACACCACATGTAAGATGTAATTTGGAGAGAGAGAGAGATAGTGCTGGGATAGAGAGAGAGAGAGAGAGAGAGAGAGCAAATGAGAGAGGGTGGTGGGATAATTTGTTACCATTGAATCCACTTTGTTGTATTAAAAAAGTTCAGAATACTGCTATAAATTTATGGAGTTTTTAATGCTATTTTCCTCAATTTCCTGCTGGATTTGTGAAAGCTGTGAAGCTTGCTGATGAGATGGATTCCCTATCGGTGGAACGATTTGCGGAATTGGCTGTTGAACTTGAAGGAACCGATTAGCTTCTTATCTTTCAATTCCTTGAAAAGGACCTTACAGAATAAAACCTTAAGCCTTCCTCTTTTCTTCTGCTCTACTGACTTTTGCCTCAGCCAGCTAGCACTGTAAAAACTAAGTATGTATATCTTTTCAATCTTTGACTAATTTAACAGATTATGAGGAAGTTTAAGGAACTTCTTACTCATTTTGGATGCTAGAAAATTGAGTCAAAAGGAAATAATTCTCTTAAAATTAAATTCGACTACATTTTATAAAATTGATTGAAGTAATTTAGCTATTTTAGTTCAAAAAAGGAAATAATTTTCTTAAAAATAATCTGTTAGATTTCTATTTCACTTGTTTATTTTCCTTCAATCCAAATAAAGCTTGAGATGGGTCCTACTTTGGAATTGGTGGATGTGCTTGATTCCTTCTCAGCTGTCGCTCTGTAATCAGAGATATCAGGGAATAAAGGCCAAGATAAGCCGAATGGCTGTCTTTCTGAGTCTGAGAAAGATTGAAAAGGAAGGATGAGAGAAGTAATGGAGGTCAGAGTAGTGCTTGACACCATTGTGGTTGGATGGTCGTAAGGATTGAAGACAATTATAAGTATTTATAGGACAAGTTTTTAAAATAGATTTGGTTTTTAATTATTTTAATGAAATAGACATTATAAAAAAAATTAAGAGATTTAGTCGCCCATGAGAGGAGTGATTAGGTCACCATCATGGTAGCATCTTATCATGATGGCAAGCCCAACCTCACAAACCCCACCATTTGAGGGTCGGCTAGTCATTGGCCCTCTCAAATCACTTTCCCATTCTCCATTTCTCCTTACTTAAACCTCCTCATTCCTAAAACCTCTGAAAATCAAATGGGTCTGTTAGGAGCTGCTCCTTCTGGGCTTTTGAAAGATTATATGGGTGTTTTAGGAGATGCTGCTAATCCTAATGCTATTTGATGTTAATAAACGGAGTTCAGAGGCTGCTCCTTCTAAGCTTATGAATGATTCTATGGGAGTATTGGGAGATGCTACTACTCTTACTGTTAACAATGTTGTTAATAATCAGATTTCCAATGACCCTGATAAGGGTAATGTGAGTGTTCCTAATAAAGTTTATGCTGTTAATCCTTCTTTCATTGATAAAAATGATGTGGTAAACCATATTCTAAATGAAGAGAGTGCTTCCTCTTCTTCAGATATCCCTGTTGTTATTCCTAACTTAAATTTTCCTTCTAGGGATCCTCTCTCCTCCTATGTTACTTCTCCAATTGTTGTTGGGGATTTTGCCTGGTTGCACACCTCTAATAAATTTGATTTACTTAAAAAAATAGGAATCTTTCATGGTTGTTGTAACCTCGGTCCCTACTATGCAAGTGCAAGGGTCCATTAATACTAGATCTAAGGGTGGCAAAAAGTGTCTCAAACAAAATACAAAGACTAAATGATTAAACCTAACATTGTTGTTTGGAATGTTTGTGATTTTAAAAACCCTGATAAAGTTATGATGTGTAAGGATTTTGCAGGTTTTTATAAACTTGATTTGCTTTGTATTTTGGAAGCCAAGATCCTTAATTGTTCTCTTGATGATGCTTGGTTTTCATCTTCTCATATGATCTTTGGTATGGAGAATAGTTGTAATAACTTTGATTTAAGCTCTCCTAACTGTACATTAGGTTAAGTGGAATTCTCTCTCTACTAACTTTATTACTATTTGCATTGATAACCAATTTATTCATGGAAAATTTGGTTTAATGGTAGCTTTTTCTTGTATTTAACTTTCATTTATGCTTCTAATTCTCCTTATGCAAGATATTTGCTCTAGAAGCAGCTTATTAAAATTGGTGGTGATATCTCCAAACCTTGGGCTATTCTATGTGACTTCAATTGTTGCATGTATTCGAATGTTAAGGCTTGGGGGTACCCTATGGCTGTTAATAAGCTTTGGACCTTTAATAATATGATTTTTATTAATGATCTGCATAATTTGGCATCATTTGGTTTGTTTTATACCTGACATAATCATAGGGTTCGTTATCCCATCCATATTAAACGTGATAGAATGGTGGTGAATTATTTATGGCTTGAGAATTTTCCTTTGTCGTTTTATAAAGTGGATTTCCCTATTCTAATCACTCCCCTTTGATTTTAGACTTGAATAACAATGTGCCTGTTAATCATAGATTTCTGTGTAAAAATTTTTGGTTCAACTATTATGACTATTGAGATGCTCTTATTTATTCTATTTCTTTGAATTAAAATGGTGATCCTATTAATATTTAGAATGATATTATTATTAGTCTTAAAAGGAAGATTAAATCTAAGCATTGGTCTTCTTCTTTTCTTCTTGCTTCCAAAGTCTCTAATTTGCAAACTCAACAAAAAAAACTATTTTTGGACTTACTTAATGGTAACCCTATATCTTAGTCTCTCAATTCTTAGCCGAACTCTATTAATGAAAAGCTCTCTTTCCACCATACCTCCTTAGCCTCTTGGATTATCCAAAGGGATAAGGCCTAGTGGCTTCTACATGGTGAGGATGATCTGAAATTATTTTACAATAGAATTAGGGTAATAAAGAATTATAATATTATTAAGAGTATTATTACTGATGATGGGAGTTTTTCATCCCCCTATTGAGATCAGCCATGCCCTGATCTCTCATTTTGCTTAGTTATTCAATTCTACTTCTCAAGTTTCTAACATCCAAGGTAACCCCCCTACTGGCTCTACTATCCTTAGTCATCTTATCTCTAACTTAATTGCTCCTGTCATTGATGATGAGATTAAAAGAGTTATTTTCTCTAGTCCTAACTCTTCTACCCCCGGCCTTGATGGTTACACCTTTGAGTTTTACAAGAAATCTTGGCATATTATTGGCAATAAGGTTTGTAAAGCTATTAAGCACTTTTTTCTCACATCCTTTCTCCGTAAAAAGTAAAGGCCATTGTTATTGCCCTTATCCCCAAAGGGCCTCATGCCTCACATATCAAATATTTTAGGCCTATTTCCTTATGTAACACATTTTATAAAATTATTGCTAAAATTTTAGCTTTGAGGCTCAAACCTGTCATGCCCTATATTATTCACTCTAGTTAATCTAGGTTTATCAATGGGAGACTTTCCACTGATAAAATTATTCTTGCTTCTAATATCCTTTCTAATTTTAATTCTCAAGAAAATTCTAAATAGTTATGTGCCAATATTGATATTTTTAAAGCATTTGACATTATTTCTAGAAGTTTTCTTTTGCATGGGAAGCTTAAAAAAGGATTCCTCGAGTCCTTTGTTTCTTGGATTCAAGCTTGCACTTATGATGTACCATTTTCTATTTGTTATGATGGGAGGTTACATGAGTTATTCAATTCTTCCTCTAAATTTAGGCAAGGCTATCCCTTATCTCCCTATATCTTTTGCATCATCATGGATGCTTTTACTAATCTTATTAATAGCTATAATGGGACTTCTCTTTTTCAAGGCTTTAAATAGCCTGGTTCTTTTGTTTCCCATTTACTTTATACTAATGATTTACTAATCTTTGGTAAAACTACTATAGATAATGCTCAAATTTTAGAGGACAACTTGCTTATCTTTAAAAATGCTTCTGTGCTTAGTATAAATCATGACAAGAGTGGAATTTTCTTCTCTAAAGAGACTGTCAACCATTGGAGATTTGTTGATTTATTTAGGCTTTCTCTGAGTGATGACTTCTTTAAATATCTAGGTATTCCCATTGCTTCTAGAAGACTTAGAGTTGCTAAATTCTCTTCCTTATTGCATAAAATTACTAATATGTTGGAGGGTTGGAAGGCTAAGCTTTTATCTTTCGCTATTAGCATTTAGTTTATCAAGTTTAGTATTTGGAACTCGATTGACTGTTAGATTAGGGGCTCCATCATACCTCAATCTTTTTGCAAATTTATTGATAAGTACTGTGATATATTCATTTTTCATGGTGATATTCATGGCAAAAAGCTTCATCTTATCTCCTCGAGGAAAACTTGTTTACCCAAGAATTTAGGTGATCTTGATCTTCCTTCAATTTTTGCTCTCATCTATGCTTATTATTCTTCTTTGATTTGGAGATGCATCTCTTGTGACTCCATTCTTAGTTGCTAGTTTAAGAACTCTTATATCTCTTTCTGAAAGCCTATTTATCGGAATACTTTAGCCTTTTGGAATCCTTTGGTTAAGGTAGCTACTTTGATTAAGCCAAATATTTCCTTCAACATTGTTGTTGGCAACAATATGGCTCTTTAGTAGGATCCTTGGTGTGCTGGGACATCTCTAACTAAGATATCTCCTGGCTTTGTTGTTGTTCTCCCTTCTAATTCTAATGTGGCTAATACTATATCTACTAGGGTTTGGTCTTTATCTCAGGCTTAACCCCCTTCTCTTCATAACTCTATTTCTACTATTAATATCTCTAATGTTGGTTCTAACTTTCCTTTATGGTGTAATAATGAAAATCCTACTTTTAAAAGCTCTCTTTTGAATTATTATCAAAGTTATGAAGAGGTTGATTGGTTTAATTTTATCTGGCATAAAAGATATTGTTTGATGTTCTCTTCTTTTGTTTGGCTTGCTTTGGTGGGTGGACTCAAAATTGCTAATCAAATTAATTTAAGGAACATCCTTACTAATTATATCTGCCCTCTTTGCAACAGCTGTGATGGATCTATTTTCCACATATTTTATGAATGTGATTTCTTTTTTAACTTTTAAAAAATTGTCTTCCCAGGAGTTATTATTTTTCTGCTCATACCATTCTATGAATTCTAAATGTTACAACTATTTAGCCATTTGTGCTTCCATCTACTACATTTTGTATGAGTAGAATTGCAAAAGGTATGATCATTTTCATACCTGTTTAAATACTATTTTGTTACTGACTGGAAGGGCTATTCAAGCCAAGATTTCTCATTAGAAGAATCATAAAAGCAGTTTATGACTTTTGTTCTGATTTGTGCTCTCTTTTATCTAGTTATGTTGCATTTCTACTATGAATCTTTTGGAGTTTGTGCGTGCTATTGCAGGTGCCTTGCATTTTATATGCCCTGTTGTTATTTCTGGATGTGTTTCTTTATGACTGCTAGGGTTATTATGGAGAATGATGTGGCGGCCTTCCTTCCCCTCCCTAGATGGTAATTGCTTTTTTTAGCAACCTTAGAGGCAAATTTGGTTCTTGGGATCCTCATAGCACTGTTTCTGGACGATTGCCTTTTGCTGGTTCATCCTTCAGCTCTATGTCCTTTGTTCAATTACATTATAGATTTTGGTTGTTCTATGTCTTATTTGTATTGGTATTGCACTCTTAATACTTTGTAATGTTTTGTTTTGCCTCTAATAGAGGGTCCTTAGCCTTGGTGACTAGGTGGGGTTCTTCTTAAGAGAATAATTTTTGCAGGAAGGCTTGCTTTCCTTGAGTCCTGTGGGCAATTTGCCTTTAGTCTGTTTTTAATTTTTCTGTCATTTTGGTAATTTTTTAGGTTGTTATATACAACCTTTAGTTGTTAGGTGTTTTTCTTTTCCTGTTGTTTCTGCCTCCTTTGGAGGCTTATGTATATTCTTTTTTCATTAAATGAATGTGGGGGAATCCCCTATAATTCCCCCCTTGCCCGCCCCCCCTCCCCCCCCCCCCCCAAAAAAAAAAAAAAATCTTCTTTGCAATTGCATTTTTGTTTATCCTTAACCTTGATATTTAAATTTCTGGAATCATCAAAATTGTTAGGCACTTAATGAAAATTTTAGTTCTATAAAGCTAATTAAAATGTTAATCAATATTAAATATTTTTTTCTAAAAGTTAATGAATTAGCTCTCTCAAGATCAGTTTTTTAAAATAAAATGAAATGCACTTTATATTTTTGTAAAAATATAGTTAATATATAGTGTTGCCTACACCCCTTTTATTAAGGTGAGTCATAATCAATCAGCCTAGCTGATGTATTAATAATGATATATGAGTAAATTTTCACAAATAGGCAAGCCTTTACATTAAGGATAAATAATATTACATTATTTATGCCTTCTAGGGTATACTTGCTCGATTAATACTTGACTTACATTATGATAAAATTGCTTTGGTCGTAGTGTATTATTGTTGGCAATTTTAATGTGATACATAAGTTAACCAGCCAAACAAGTAACTTCAGCGGTAGAGAATCATCCCCTTGAAAATCAAAAATTATTTTTTTTGTAAAATAAAATGTTGATTTATATTACGAATAATTTTATTCAACAAAAAAGATAATTTTAAATATGTAACCACAAATTTAAACATAACTTAAATGGAGAAAATTTTAGATTTGTGATTTTAGTAAACACACTCTTCAACTTCCTTATTTGAACTAAATATATGATAATGATGGATTATCAATCAAGACTTCATAAATTTCCTTCTTTTTTTTTTGATAAATAGAAAACTTAATCTCTTCCATTTGTTCACTAAATTCCTATATGCAATAAATCAAAATAATTGTATTATAGTTTCATTCTTATAAGATTGTGAGTTCTATTTAAGTATATTCCCTTTTCAAACAAGAACTTGTTAATTTATCCATTACAAGGCATTAAATGTTGTAGAATGTTAAGTTGATTAATATCTATTTAACTAACTCAATTAAGTGTGAGATTAATCAAATAATTCATAAGTTTTAACCCACAAAATCAGAAAATTTCATTAAAGAATATGTTTTGATTAGACCATCAACCTAGAAATGAAATTTTTTTGTGATGATTTGAGAAATACAATCCATGAAACTCATAAAATTCATCATGCCAATTAAATGGAACAAAGAGAAATGAGAAATAATATAACATGTTGCAATTTTGTATCCAAAATTACCTTGAATTATTCTTCCTTTTGGTTCTTTAATCGCCTTCTTTTTCTATCAAATAGCTCTTCAATGACTTTCATTCATCTGACATCAAATTATCCCTTTTCAACTCCTAATGTAACACCCTCAAACCTCCTTCTAACTTCTCTTGTTTCTAAAATAGCCTCAAAATTTTAAATGTCTATGTCATGGCACATAGGGATTGGTGTGGTGGTGCAAAGACACTATTTCCTTGTCTTATAGAAAACTTTCTTCATAGTATGATACCTAGAGGCTATGATTTAGTGCATAAGTGCCATATGCTATGTCATTTATTCTGAATAATGGAACCAAATTATGTGGCTCATTGGCGCTAATTAAACTAGCTTTTAGGCACTATATGATAAAGGGCTCAAGCATTGTAGGCCTCTTCATGAGTAATAGTTCATCTTCTCGTAGATCTTTCTTTCTTTAGTCCTTGGATCCTTGATGCTCCATGATTTTTGCCTCCTCTTCATGTATTTATTACATCATTAAAATTTCCATATAAGTTATCATAATTTTATCATATCACTTGAAAATATATTAGATTAATATGACTATATGGTGAGCATAAAATTATTAGTCAAAATGGCATGGTTCAAATTTTAATTGTTTGTAAAACTACCTATAGTTAAGTTAGTCAACATAGTTAATTATTACGTAAAAATGATAAATAAAAATAATAATAACTAAATCTTCTTTTTTTATTTCAATTAACTTGACCTCTTATGTGCTAATGTGCATAAGTAATTGACTGTATGAATTTAGTTTTTTTATTAATTATAATTTTCTCATTTTTAATTTCTAATATTAAAAGTATTGTTTTGTCACTCATTATTGTGTCACATTAGGCAAAGTATGTCTAGTGTTTAGGATTATTTGGATTTCGTACATTATAGATATAAATATAAAATGGAAGTTCAAACAAAATACCTAACAAATGTTCATGCAAATGATCACTTTGTATTTTTTCAATTTTTTTATGGCATAGCTTGGGTTTTATGGATTGATTTATGTTATTTTTCAATTATATCACTCTTTGTTCTTTATACCTTGAGCATAATTATCCTTCATTGTATCTAAAAGTTATTTATCAAATATTCAACTTCCTATGCTACAATGAATTAAGCTTAATACTACGATTATCATAAAATAAAGAATTTTTGCAATATTCGTATATAATTATACAAAGAGAAATAATCATCTTATGATCATTCATGTGAATGTAAATCCCCCCCCCCCCCCCCCCCCCCCCCCCCCCCTCAATTGTGATCTCAATTCACTTAGGGCCACTTCCTATGTGATAGCTAAGGCTTCAGTAGACAAACATGATGCATTTAATAATTTCACCTCTTTTAGATTGGCTTAGTCACCCTTTTTGGGAAAAGGGGTTTCATGAATTAAAAAAGTAATAACCATTGCCTTCTTGATGACAGTCATGTACATTTTTTTTTTCACTTTTATATGTTTGTGAAATTAATAAATACTTTATTTAATTATCTAGCTCTTTTAGTGAGTCACTCTATAAAGGTACAAGCAAATCAAGAAACTAAATATATACCTTAATATATGGATCTAAGTGTTTTACATATATTAGAGAAGCCTTTATGACGAATCAATGGATATTAAGCAAACTTGCCAAGACCACCTACCCAATCCATGTAGGATCCACCTCAAAGGCACTTATCTTAGAATAACTCACCCTAACCTAGAGGGCCTACTTTAGAGGCCCTCATTTTAGAAGAACTAGCATGATTAAGGCACTTGCCTTATAGGAACTCACCTAAAACAAGTGGGCACATATTGAGTAAGCAAGAGACACTCATCCACCTAATAATAATAACTTCACAAATCTAACCAGAACCTCAACCAAATGCCTCACTCATTGCAGTTACCAACTAGAGACACTCACTAAAGGCACTTGTTAGATCTACTTGTCGGAGGCACTTATTAGAGGTGTCTTACCTAGGTTAGAGATAGCTAACCACATGTAGCCTCCAAAGTCCTGTACATATGTTTATAATAATCAAATAATATATCATTTTATTATTCCTCAGGTGTAGCCTCTTATATAGTCTTCCTAACTTAAAAATACGAGGTCGGGAGCCATTTTTTAAATATTATGCCAATTTTTATTAACAAAGAAGATATAAAGTCTCAAAGCCTTTTCTTCGTACTTGTCAATCCCTTTCTCTCTTGTTCTAAACTTTCCTAAATAGTCTTACAAGTAGGGCCAGGGCATCACCCAAGGATAGTTTTTGATCTAACAATGTTGTTCATGATTCGTGTGCATGACAAATTATAACTAAATGCACCTTTATATCATCATTCATATACTACAACATCTGGTTAACTTGTACCTATTTATATATAAGTATCATCAATCACATTTAAACTTTATTATATATATTTATATATCTATAATCCATTTTATCCAAGACACCCTTAAATCAAGAAGATAAATACCAAACCAAATAGATCCATTGATTTTCTATTGAGTCGTTACTTTGTAAGCATGTCGATCTAACAAACCAATATTCAAAAGGGTACCATCAACCTATATACCACTATATACAAGCATACAATTTTATATTTTTATGAGAAAGTATAAGAGGTAGTATATAGTCAATATGATAATTATAGATTTTCAAGAAAATATGATTTACAAGGATATCATTTATTATAGTGAATGGAAGAAACATGCACAAAAGTAGATGTACTATAAGAATCAATTCAATATACATGAGCTTGTGAAGCAATAAATAAAGTCGAAATTATTTCCACCATATGATAAATCTAATGTGAACATTTAACAAAATCTATGAAAAGATATTTAGTGATAATTGAGTATTGAAAGTAGGTCTACCAAACTAAAGATATCTAAGAACCTAATACATGCAACAAGGATAATACCCTTAACAAAGAATATTACATTTACTACTAGATTAAAGTTACTTATCTCTAAGAGAATGCTACTAATATCCAAGTTAATTGTGATCAAATCACAACACAGCAGATGAAAAGTTAATTTAAAGGTCGTACACAAAATAATTCTCAAGCTATTATTATTAAGCAAATAAATGCATGGAAACTAAGTGTTAGCTAATAAGAATATAGGTTATTTCACAATTAGCTTGGCTAAATTATTATTATTGTAAAATAAAACTATGATATTAAACTTAATTTCAACTTAACTAAAAAAATTAATAAGATCTAATCTATGGTAAATTCTCTTTAACGTTTGAAAATTTATTATACTTATACAAATATGAAAAGGATCTTGACATGAGTGGTAAGGGCCAAGGAGAGAATATAATAAAATTTGGTAAGAAGTAAAAACAATTAAATTTATTAAAATGATGATAGTTAAAGAAATTAATGGAAGAGTAGGGATTAAGAACTTATAGGGATGGGTTATTGTGATAAGGAGAAGCAAAGGGAGAAAGAAAGCTCGCTACTTTGAGATTTTTATTCAAGGGAGAAGAAGACAAGGAGGAGGTTTTTCTGTTGTCGGCTTTTTGTTGAAAGAAGAAGATGAAGAGAAAAGATAGATAACAACTACATTGCTCGGCTAAAGAAAAACAAAGGGGCTTGCAATTTTGAAGTTCTTGGTCGAAGGAGGTAGCTGTCTACACAGATGCAATTAAGGGAAGGTTTGAGAGGCATATAATGTGTAACAACCAAAAAATTTAAAATAAATTTGTTTGAAGAACATGAAAATTCTAAGTTGGGTGTTGCAGCACTGTGCTTCAGGTGTAGCAGTTCTAGGGGGAGCACCACTTGGGCACTTGAATTCAACGTGGCGGTGCTGATGCTCTCTGTTCCATAGTAACTCTGGAGAGGCATGCAGCGCTGTGGTGGATGGGAGTCGTGGCGTTAGGCACTAAAAATAATTTTTATATATATTTAACCTCCCCTCAGCCACCCTCCCACTTATTTCATTTTTTGTCTGGGAAGGAGCCGAAGAAGGGAAGAAGAGAAGGGAGATAGCAGAGGAACGAGAAAGTTCTTCAAGGTGGTTACATCCGTCGCTTCTGTGATGTGTTTTATTTGAAGTAGGTGGCAATACTCTTACTCTTGTATTCAATAGTTTTGATTTGTAAAGATTTTCTCTCCCTCAAATCCTTAAAAATGCATTTTCTCCTCATTTATCAAGCTTTTACTATATAACATTTTGTATATAATAGATATGATACTGGCGAGCATTTTGACTATAATATTATTGAATATTACTAGGTAAATTGGTAGTTATGGTTTTCTAAATTTAATGCATAATACACAAAATATTTTGTATTTCATAGATTATTATATTTCATACATGATATTGTATTGCATAGAGAAAATGGCATAACTAATATATGAGATAAATATGAAATTTGTATGTAAGCAAGAAAGGTTTATTGTTAACACTATAATTAATATATGTTGGCTTTTTAAAACATAATACCATGCATAGAAGGGTGAGCTGACGAGCTTTCCATTGGTGGTGTGATCCTAGTTATAGCCTATAACCGATTGATTGATTATATCAACGAGTATAGAGTGATGACTCTTAAAGATTTATTAAAAGTCACTTGTGAATTAACTTAAGATAATGAATAATGATATTATGATAAAGACTGATGACCAATTAGTTCACAGTTGGGGTTGAATTAAAGAGTGATAATTTACTAGTTGACAATTGGGGTGAAATGATTAAAGTAATATACTAAAGTTGGATGTCTTGTCTTGTTCTTCATAATCATATTCATGATTGCATTTACATGATAGTGCATTGAGCTATTTTGATAGATACAATTGATATAGAACTAAGTGAACTAGCTTTAATATTGATACAATATAATATAGCATACTGACATGACATATTGATTGAGTGTTGTATCAGTTTGTATTAGCTTTGCTCAGCATATTGGTTTTACTGTTGATTGATATTAACTTTGTCAATTACTTAGTTTTCACATCTATAGCTTATTGATTGGTATTGACATTAACTGGAACATGCATATTAATTCTTTTGCATTGCATTGAATGCACTGATAAGTTTTGCTTACTTACTGGACTTTTATGCTCATTACATGATTTTATATTATTTCATGTAATGATAAGGAGCCTGCAGCATAAGGTTAAGCAATGATGATGGTTTGATGCTAGTTTACTTCATGCTTTTTATTTATTTTTATTTTATATGTATTCTTTTGTAGTCGGTGGTGGTTATTGTATATATACTTTTGGGCATATAATCAATATGTAAATATTGACTATGAAAATATAATTATGTTTATCGCTATTTATATTTTTCTTTGAATAAAATTAGTTAGCTCTGGTTGTTAAAAAAGTGAAAAAGATTTATATAAGGAGAAAAGAAATGAAATTCTTTCATTTTAGATTCCGGGGAGTCACATAAAGCCCTAGCTGTAATCCTTCTTAAATAGAGCAAGCTAAGGCAGCAAGTTGCGGGACCAAGCGAAAATCATGACTTGAAGGGGTCAGGAATGGCATACTCTACAAGTTTTGTATAAAAGAAAGGGGGCTTTGGTAGTCTTTGGACTAGACCAGTTCGATTCATCTTCTTACAATATCCTAGTCTATTCCATCAAGGCAAAATATCACTCTTTTGACACTTAAATTACAAAGCTTCAATTAGTCTACTTCCTACTCAGTGAACATGGCATCCACCTTGCTATCCCTAATGATCTTTTCTCATAAATATGCAAATGATATCTTTGACCTATGAATGAAGTATATAGTTATTGACTATAAATTTATTAGTGATCTTCATGTTGCTCATATTTCCTTAGAGGACCATCTTGCAAATGTTATCACCAAATCACTTCCATGCACTCACTTTTCTATATTCAATATCAAGATTGAATTCTGCAACTAAAGCTCTTTCTCAATAGAGGCATGTAAAAGAATAACATTACATTTACTATAATAATTTAGTTAGTTTTCTCATCATCTATATTATTTGTAATTACTTGATACATATTTAATTAGTTCTAATTTCTTCTACAAAAGGATCATTTGCAATCCACCAAGCTAAAATCTTCTATCTTAAAATAAATTAGAAGGAAATAAATTTCATGAAAAATTTTATATGTAATTTTTTTAATATTTATTCTTTTCAAATCATTAAAATTACTCTTATCCTTTTGAAATCAACACAACTTTGTTTTGTTAGGCTGCACAAAGTTACACAATTGAAGATAATTAAAATCCTTTCTCTCAATATTTAGAACTGCAAATATAGAATAATTTTAAATTACATTGCAAGGTAAGCTGAACAAATTAATGAAATTTGACCAAATTAAAAAAAAAATTACACTTCACATTTTTTATGCTATTTTTCTAACCAAAACCACCCACAGATTTCAGTCTACAGTATTTTATTCTTCCTTTCTTGTGCAAATATGAAAAGTGTAGGGGGCTTTATGCTTAAAAACTGTTTATTTATTTATTTTTAATTATGTTGATTTGAAATTTTGGACTTTTATGCATTCTTGTTGAGAAGAATATATATATTTACAGGTAACAATGTCCTAAATAACCAAAGACCCACTACTCTCTATCATTATTTAATAGTTTTCTCATTAAGATGGTTGTTAGCTTATTTGTCTATTTAAGAGAAAAAAAATATTTATATAAGCTTGTTCTTGTTTGAATGTGCAAGAAATATAATGCATCAAAGTTAGTGCAGATGTGGCCCAATTTATACATAATAAATATTTTTTTTTAATGATTATGATATTTATTGGCTCACATATTATGTGTGAATTCAAATAAATATAAAATTCAATTAAAATATGTATTTTTTTATAAGCTGGTGTACAATAAGATTTATGACTTAGGCTCTTAAATGCTAGAAGATAAATTTCAAATTTCAAAGAAAATGTCTAAAAATTAAGAAAATAAGAAATTTCATGTTTTTCTTGCAATTCATTGAGAAAAGGAGTTTATTTGGGTTGGCTATAACTTTTTATGAAGGCATTTGCAGAGAAATTTTTTTTTTTAATTTGCTACGAGTGTTATAATAATTTTTTATTTTTAAAAAAATTAGATAATAGTTTTTAAGGCTCCCACACATTAGTAAGGTGCAGTTTTCTAATTATTTTGTTTTTCATACCGCAATCACGCTGTCGCATGGCTACAATTTTAGGGTTGCTTACTCGTTGTTTTCAGAATTTTTTGTGGTAGGAAATTGCTTTTTGTAACTAAGGCTTCGTTTTGAACAGTTTTTTTATTACATTGCTTTTCAGACCACACTCATAATTTTTGTTTGACCATTATTTTTTGACTATTTTTAATAATTTTTTGTAGTAGGAAGTTATTTTCTACAACAGCTTTTAAAAAACTGCTTTCTCCACAACCACTTTTATAAAAAGCTACAACCGTCCCAAATGAACTCTAAATCTATTATGTATGAAAATTGTAAAACTGTTATTATCTGACTTTTAAAAAAGAACTTTATAATACGCACATCTTTCAAAAAAACTACTTTCCCTCTTGACAATCATCTCTATAAAAACTACGGCGGTCTCAAATGGAACATAGACCTAGTTCCAAAATGCAACTCCCCATAACCAAAGAAAAACAACGATAAATTAGTAAGAAAGTCTGAAAAGCAAAACTGTTAAAAAGCCATCTCAAATTTCTCCCTATTTAAGCTTTGTTTGGTACAACTTTCTTACCGCTTTATAAAGCAACTTTCAAGTACAACATTTCTTAAAAAAGAAACTTTTGTACTAAAAAACTACTTTAAAAAATAATAAGAATGCAGCCCCAATCGAAGCCTTAGACGGCATGGTTGATTAGTACAGCAGCCATAGATTTGGTAATAAAGCTTCATCTCCTAAGAATTCAAACAGAAATGATAAGACCTTCTACCTCATTGGATTCCATCCAGCCATTACTTCAACAAAAAGAAACACAATAGTTTTCTATCGATTAAAGAAGAAGAAAAGGATTCCTTAGTGATCCCCACAGCATAATTTAAAATTACAAAGGTATAATTAACTCGTGATTCTCATCATTGACATTTAATAAAGTCATTAAAGAAACCATCATAGTATCAATAAAACCTCATTAACTTAGAAGAAAAAACAGCTCAGATAGCACAAAAAAACAATGAAAAAACCAAAACAGCACGTGGAGACATGACAAGCAGACAAATAGTCAATTTTCTATTAAGTTAGGCATGAGACCTACTTGCCATTAAAGGCCTTATATATCTATCCATCTCCCAATCCTCCAAAATTCAGATTTATTAATGTAGTATTGGCTCTGGTCCACAGGAGTAAAGCCTTCAGATCAAAGAAGATAGAAGCCAGATGAGCTCTCTCTTCTCAGCCTCACAGAGACAATAGATTCTTCTTTTGAATTCAGAAGAAATGCCAGTTATGGTTGGGCAGTTCACATTGAACAGGATTTCTGCACTATCTTCTTTGATGCTAAGATTACTTGTTTTTCACACATCTCTGTAGGTATTTTGGGGAGTTTGGGGACCAAACTCTTTGCTGGACCTAATTGATTTAGTTCAGTTGGGATATGAAATGAGACATAGGAGATGTGTTCAAGATGTGTTGGAATTATTGTGATTTGTTTCTCAAATTAATCAGATTGTTTTTTTTGGGTTTAGTAATGTGATGTTTGGATGTTTTTGGCTGAAGTTGAAGAAGCTTGAAGAGGAAAGAAGAAATGTTTATTAATGAATATTTATGAGGTAGTGGAAATTAGATGGGATTTATTTGGATAGGTTAGTATAAGTTTTGTCAAAAAATTCTTAATTAAATATATATTTTTTTTATTTTTCTTTATTATAAAAAATATATTGAGGGACTTTTGGGCTTGAGCTAGGGGTGTAAGTAAGCCGCGCCGATTTAGAGCCAGCATGAACTCAACTAGTTAACGAGTGGCGATTTGAGTTTTTCAAACAGCTAGTTCATGCAGAAGCCCAGATTAAAGCTCGTATATCAAATGAACTTGAGTTTGAGATTGATGAGGCTCAACTTGTTGGCTCGTGAGCCAACTTAATAAAATTTAGATTCTTAATTCTTGTTTATTCCCTGTTTGATTTTGAGCTTTAGACTTTAAGCCACATGTCGTACAAATGCCTCTTCTTCTTTAGACGTTATTGGTCTCATCAGTTCTCTCTATCGAGCGCCTGCACAACTATCTCGCTAATCCTGTCATATGCTGCTATTGATGGCTTCTCCAACGAGTTCCTATCACTAGTCCTGCACTGGTACCTTCACAAATGAGTTTCCGTAAACAATCATCGCTTTTCCCATAGATTTCTAACGACGCCATCTCCAATGAGCTATTGTCGATGGCAACAGCTCCCATCACGAAGATTTCAAGATTTTCGGAGCCTCGAGCCCACAAGTAGTGCTTGATCACATAGTTACTATAGCAAACTGAGTTCAAGCTCAATATATGAGCTCAATTCTAGCTCAAGCTCAAGTTTAAGTTTGTGCCCACCATTATAGGTAGGAGAGCCAAGCACAATTTAGTCGTGCAACTCATTTACATCCTTAGCTTGAGCCATTACTAACAGCTTTAGCAAATATATCGAATATTCATCCTTTCATGTTTAAGAGTCTTTGAAACTTCCAAGTCCTTAAGACTTACATAGATCTCAAATAATATTTTCAAACTGGAATCTCATTAGAGATTACTAAATATATTTGTATTTTTTAAAATATTTATCTTCTATTTTTCATGAGACTAATAAATCAGCTGACCAAGATTATGTAATTTATTTTGAAGAGTTTATAAGAAATTTATGTACAAAAATCAAATATATCATATCAAAGCTTGCTTGGTTTACAAGGAGGATTTTTTTTTTTTTTTTTTTTTTTGAGGGGGGGAGGGGGGAACCACCGTAGTGGGGGCCTACGTGTTAATTCGGGAAAAAGTACAAAGTCCTTAAAGAGGACTCAAGCTCACCACTGCTCGAAAGAGCAAATAAAATAAAACCAAAAAATCTACGAGCTCGAGTCCTCTACTAAGCCAAAATACAGCAACACCTAGTAACATTCTACGGTGCATAAGAGCGAGCACCCAAAAAAGAGAAGAAGGACAAAACTTGGGGATAAGCATCCTCAGCGGCTTTATTTTTTTAGGTATTCCTTAATTTGTCTTTCATAGAATCTAAAAATAAACTCTCATTTTCATTATTATTATTATTATTATTTTCTTCTTTGGTATCTAAAGAAAGCTTTGAATTCCAAAATATTTTTTTTGTCTCCCATGTATTTCCCTTCTAATCTTAGAAGTCATTTTCTAACTTTCTAGAATCTTCCTAGAATCTTTAGGACTCCTTCCAAGCCTAGGAGTCAATTTTCCGCTAAGTGAGTTAATTTTTTTACTTTACTAGCTAATCTTATTCTGTTGGTTAAGAGCTTTGGCTACCAACTAAGAGGTCTTGGGTTCGAGTCTTGCGTATGTATTGTGTGTATGAGTTTGTCTTAATTGACCTAAATGTCACAACTTCACATGTCCTAAATAATATTATTTTGGAGACTCATTTATGGTAAAAAAACTATACTAAAATATCAAAATTCAAATAATATAAGCCTTTAATATTACTATAAATTTTATGATTTTTTTCAAGGGTTGTAACATGAGAGCTACCAGGAGGTCACCGATCATAATACTATTATGATAGTTGACTTCCTGAGAAGTCAACATTAAGATGAGTGATCACCTGAGAAGTTCTCGTGTTGCACTCTAAATAATAATTAAAAAAACTTTCTCAATTTTGGTGTTGGTCCCTCTTCACTTGGAACTATGAGGTTATTAATCACAAAATTATGATGAAATCATGACCACTCTTATCCTAAATTAATGATAGTGTAAGCAAAAAGAGAACCATCCAAATGAAAAAGAAAAATGATATTTAATGACAAAAATGATATTTCAAAATAAAAAAATTGATGCTGTGCAAATTTCAAATGAATTAATGTGATATGCTATTGCTCTAATTAGCAATTACTGGTTGGGGTACTTTGGCAACATCATTTGTGCAATTGAAATTTATATTAGTTTGGCTAATATTTACATTTTAAATAATATTAATTAATTTTACATTTTTTTAATTAAGTCTTAATTGAGCTTTCTATCGAGCTTCTTAATACGCTTTAAATGATACTATTCATAATCATAAACCAGTCGAACAACAAATTGTTCACACTTGTTCATTTAACAACTAAGTTTTAATAAAAATGTTCGGGCTTGCTCGAATAGTTAATCAAACTAATATGCACTAGCTCTTATCGAGTCGAACCACAAGTTGCTCGTTAAATTGCAGCCCTAATAATCATGCAACAGTTAAGCTTAAATTTGCTTAAAATATGACTATATAATTATTATGTGTTAGAAAATTTGAGTCGATATAGTGTATTTTACATACTATATTATAAAAATTCATCACACAGAAATAAAAAAATAAATATAAAAAAAATTTACATGAAAAATCCAGAAAGGAAAAAAAATCACGAGGCCTAGCCCAGATAAAAAAAAATCCACTCTATATTAGAGGATACAAGAATCCTTTCTTCCTCATGGCTGAAGAAGAGGACTACTTGGGAATAAAATATTTGATTTCTCCTTTATAAGATTACATAAGTATGGTGTCCACAATTTGACAATTGAAACTCAACAGCAAGGTTAAATTTTGTCAAAAGTCTGAAGATGGCGGCGATTATTGACGGCGATCGTTAGCGATGTTGGTGGTTGTTGGTGGCAATAGTTAGTGGTGGTTGTTGGCGGCGATGGATGGAAAATGCAAGAGATCTCTTTATTCTTCTTCCCCATCTCCTCACGTGAAGAATGGAGCCCTAGCTATTTATAGGCTTTTTGAGATAGACATTTTGATAATTTGAACTAGAATCTAAAATTCTCAATCGTAGCGCCCTTATCGATTCATTTATCATAAAATATTTATTCAGCATTTAAATATCTTAATGACATCATAATTAAGTAATCTTAGGCTCGTTGGATTCGTTTCGTTAAGCTGCTCGATTCGGCTATAAGCATGTCAAATTTGGAGATATCATTTGGTCATCCAATCAATGCTCAAAGTTTTCAATTATGCTTCAGTGCTTGATTTGACCTCATTTACGCTCGTATTGGACAACTTCTAGTATAATTAGGCTTGTCTTATTGAGGCGTTCAATTTAACTATAAGTTCACATAAATTTAAATTTATATGGTCTTGAATTTAATTTTAGAAGTTGCTAATTCAAATTTTACCTTTAGATTCGTGCCAATCATGCTAATTTTTTTTAGATATATAAATAACTAATTTCTTAAGAATTTGAATTAGCAAAACTTACAATATATATATAATTAGTTGCTTCTATGCATATCTTAACTTATTGTATTCACATTTCATAGAATTTCTTGTTAGAAATTATACAAAAAAAAGTTTATTAAAGCAGAAAACTACAAACATGCATATATATTGACTGTGTTTCATTAGTTTTATTAAATGCGGAGAGAATTCATGACTACTAAAATATGATTCAATAAAAAAAATAATAAATAAACGCTATTAATTTGTGCTATTTGTCACGGTTCAATCCGCTGCTAAAACTAATTATAATGCAAATTTTAAATCTCAATGGTTGCAAAATGGTTACAAAAGATATTTGCTTCCAACAGTGATCACAGCGGTCTTATAGCAATGTTAGAACCGATGCTAACATTTTTGTAGCAGTTAAAATCGCCGTAAATTATTTGATCATAATCATTTTTTTTTGAAACATTTAGGTCATATAAGACAACCTCACACACACATCACATATACGAGACTTGAACCAAGACCTCTTGGTTGATAACAAAAACTATCAACCAATGAATCAAGATGAGCTACATCCGATCATAATCATTCTTACATATTTTGTACCTGCCCCTCGACTGACCTTACTTTCTGAGCCTCACTAGAGTGACGACGATCTTTCGACATGACTATATGAATGAAATTTCTCTTACATTCATCGTGACGACTGTCGCTACCCCCTTGACTAGCTTGCCTCCAAATCCTTATTGCTGAACAACCTAGGACCAAATTGAGAGGGGCATATGGGAAGCACTTGCCATCCTTAAAATTTTAAAATGTCTTTATACATATTAATTGCTCTTCCAATAGCAACAACAATCCCTCGATGCAACTAATGCAAAACAAAGATTTTTCTTCCATTCTATCATGATGGTTGTTGCAACTGCTCTAGCTATCCGGCATCCGAATCCCTTTCAATCTACTCAGCTACAACATCTATCATGTCTCTTAGCTCTCTCTCTCTCTCTCTCTCTCTCTCTCTCTGATTTCTTCAGCAGTCCCTATGATCTTCCTACAACTAGCAATCAAGCAACTAACAGTAAGGTAGGGCTCTCTATCTTAATTCTCCTCCAAGCTACAGTTTGTCTCTCATCTTCATCATTCATCAGGTATATTTTCCTTAAATTTCAGATTCTGAAATTCCAACTTTCAATGCATAATAATTAGAGCGTGTCTGCATGAATCTCAATCTGTGTTTGCATTTTGTTTGGATCAGATTATGATTTTGTTAATAGTATTTTCTGATCTAATTAAGTCATTAATATAATTAATCCTTTGTGAAACAAGAGTGATTAACCAATGGCTTCATAACTTCTAATGTCTTGCCCCTATTGCTGATCTTGAAAGAGTTATTAAACAAGTCATATTTAGTTAGGTATCAACTTGTTTGATGAAATGTATTATAGTTTGAGATTGAAAAAGATCAAATGAATTCAACAGGATTAATGAAATGCTTTACCTAAGTAGTTTTTTTGTTTTGTTTTTGGTGAAACTTGTTCTTTAAATGGATTTTAATTTTAGATTTTAATTTTGGTAAGGTCTCAATGTGCGGCCCCTCTTTGATATCATTCAGATGTATACTTGATTGATAACTAGTAGCCATCTCCTAAGAATTGTGATTTTATCTGTGTTTTTTTTCATTGCAACAAGTTTTTTTTTCTATTTTTTTTATTTTTTGAAGGTAAACATATATTCTTTATTTAATCAGTTTTTTTAAAAGTATATATTATATGATTATTTTAGTGTTTAATATTTGTGTATTCTCTATTATGATGTATTATGTTGGTTCTCATATTTTATAGTTTGATTATGATTATGAAAATGCTAGTTGATTTGTGTTCTATGGAGAGCATTTTCTTATAATGTTATTAATATTTTTTATAATTGCATAAGAATAAAATTTTTTAGGTAACTCTAATGTTATTTGATGAATGTTATATTATTTTATTAGTATGTACGCAAAATATGATATTGTGTTATGCTTTGTTTGTATTTTGCATGTTGTTGGCATTAAGAAGACAGAAATAAATTTCATTATGGGAAATCATTCGTGATTGATACTTCTCGCAAAAGTTTTAAAATAACTGTTGGATTGTCTCTTTTTGACTCGCACGGATAACAATAAAATCTCCAAATAACTTCATTAGTGTTTCTTTTTAACTCTTTGAGACGATTCCACAGCAACTATCACCAACCACAAACAATTGTGACCAACCATTTTGTCAATCACAAAAACTTTTGCAACCATTATTAGTGGCAAAATAATGTATCCCTTCAAATAATATTACATTCAATAATGTTTACAAAACTAATCATTTGACATTTATTCATTATTCATAAAAATAGGATAAAAGGCTTCCCTAAAACAAATGATTCAATGCACTAAACATCTTTAGTGGAGATCTACACCATTTTCTTAAGTAAATATATAACATATTTGCCACTTGTTGGAGGTGAAGCCAAACAATTTTCAGACCTTTCAGAAGAAAATTTTAATAAATTAAAAAATAATTTTTATAATAATTAAATCATTATGTAAGCAAAATAATGAATTATATTATTATAAACATTTAGTGGTGATGAAGACTCTGATTTAAATTACAGAAATATTTTATAAAGCTTGGTTTGTAATTTCTATTGCATTATGAACAAGAATTAAAAAAAAAAAATTATAGTTTTTTTGTGTGTCAAGACAAGTTGCCACAGCAACTATGAGCAATGCTATGGAATGATTGAAGTGATTATTGCATTAAATTATTGTGATTTCTTTGTTGTATTATATATGTATGATGAGTTAGATACAACTAAAGAATGGTAGGTGATGATTAGCAAGGAATGATATAGGTCAAATATAAGACAAGAATGGCATCATTGAATCCATTTATATGTTAGTAAATTAAGAGAAAAAAAATATTATTATCATGCAAATTGTCATTCAATATGATGATGAGATTGTTGGACAAAATGCAAAAAATAAAAAAAAAATTTGCAAAAAGTTTGGTTGGTGCCCCTTTAATTGAGGTAGATAAAGACAAATATTTAAATAAATAAATATATATATAATAGGGGATTGTTAAGAAGTAGATATCAACTAATAGTTTTATGTACGAATATCATAAGAACTCAATGATGCATAGAAGATGGTGGAATATGGCCCACAAAAGATGTCTGTGTGCAATCAAATAATAACAAAAGAATAATAATTTTAGGGTTTAGGTTATGTACTCGAACTTGGCCCATCGGAATTCTCAATATATTTCTGACCAGCGTGCTATGAGTTCGAGTGCAGAATAGAATAATAGCTGCCATCGAAAAAAAATTGAACAGAAGGAAGATGTAGGAGAGGAAGAGGAATGATAAGTTGAATCTTACAATAGTTAAATTGGAATATAATTTATTATTTTGGTAGATTTTATAAATCTATAATGTGACACTTCTTTGTTAGATTTATGTTGGCATGCAAATAATGACATTAAGATGATCGTAGAAAAGAGAAAGAAGAAAGTGAGAAAAAGGTCAAATTAATCTAATCTTTTATTGTATTCTCCCTTCACTCATGGGAGATTGGAGCCCTGAAATTGCTAATCATTGTTGTTTTTACTTAGAAAAAAATAAATTTAATTTAATATGTAAAATTAAAATTAAAATTAAAATTAATTAAAATTAAAATTAATTTGTTTGGTTTAAAATCAAAGAATTTAATTTAAAGGAGCAAAGTTGCTGAAGAACTTTATCAAGCTCACATAGTTCTTTGTCCCCTCATTTCTATTTTTTATTTTGTTTATTCTTTTGTTGGAGGATTACTTGTAATGGATGGCCCCTTATGGGGATGCTCCATGGCATGTATCTCTTACAATTCATAAGAATCTCTAAGAGTTTCTGATGAATATGTCATGGGTATTTTTGGAGCCTCAATTATTTTTTTTTTCTATTGTTGATGATGTGGATGGCTTTGTTGAGGTTTATTCCTTGAGAATTTTATTTGTTAATCTTTGATATTTCACCCAAAAATTCACTCAATTATGTATGAATCTCAATGAATATTTGAATTAAATTTTTTCAGAATCAAATTGAGGACCATATGAGCTTTGATTGTAGCAAACTTATAGTCAAATTGAACTTCTAAATGAGACAAACTCATCGACATCAAGCATGATCTGATTCATGCCTGAACAGTCTCAGATCAAGCATTTGAAATATAATTAGAAATTTTGGGATATTGATTAGATGACCGAATGATCTCCAAATCTCACATGTTTATAGTCAAATTGAGTGCTTGACAAGAAAAAATTAATGAGTCTGAGATCATTCTATTTCAACATTATTAGGATACTTAAATGCAAAATAATAATCTATGATTGAGGAAATCAATACATGTCATCCGACAAAGTTTTTTGGATTTTAAATATATTTATAGGGCACATTACTCTCAAAATTAGAAATAGACTTCACTGTCTACACGAAGAGGGTCTTGGATTGAGATTCAATAGAGCTCAAAGGGTTGAAGAATTTGGAAGCTCCATTTGGCCACCGCCTAACTGTTGCCATCAAACCACAACCCGACTACCACAATCAAACTAATCCCAAACTACGATACATCCTCCATCCACTATCATTCAATTATGGGCCTCTAACCACTATCCTCGATCTATGGTTCTCCGACAATCATTGCCAAATCACATTCCTCCAAGTACCGTTGCTCGGCCACATTCCTCCGACCTCCATGTCCTAAAAGCACATCACAATTAATTAACAGATAACTATAATCATTTGGTTAATGACATTTCATTAATTATATTTAACATGAGAAAACATCACCGAAATACTTAACATTAAATAAGCAAAGCATCATTGACATTAAATACCGATTGGCAATGAGCATTTAAGAAGCTTGTAACATTACTTTGATTCTAATTAAGGAGTAGTTATTGGTACATTTGGCATATGAGGTAAAGATAATTACCAAATTGCAAATATAATCATAAGTTATAGTCAACAATTTTGTTTAATAAATTAGGTGTAAGGTTATGAATAATTTTTGCTGCAACTTCCATTCTTATCTCTACCTTCTTGATCTTTAGCTTCAGAATTTTGGGGTTTAAGGCAGCTCGAATTGCTCCGATGGGAATTCAGAAGTTGCTTCGCCGTTACGAACCTAACAATGAAATGAAGAAGATAACACAACAAAGATGAGACAACTAAGCAACTTCGAACTTATTCAAAACTTTACAAGTATATTAGAGAAAACGAAGGGGCAATTTGAGAGTGCCTACAACTCCAAAACTTTACAGAGAGAAAAGAGAGAGAGAGGCTTCATAATTCAATTCATTCATTTACTTATTTTATTTCAAATTTATACGATTATAAGACTCCTAATGACTCACTGAACAAATAACAATGTAATAAACCCTAATTACCTATGATGTGTTAAGACCCATAATGACTCATAAGTAATCCCTAAACTATCCATTATATTTATTATTCTTACACACTCACATTAGAGTGGAGCTATGGATCCTACAACAACAACAACAACATCAAGCCTTTATCCCACTACGTGGGGTCGGCTACATGAATCCTTTTTCTCCATTGTGTCCTATTAAAAGTCAAATTCTCGTTTAAATCTAATAAAGAAAGATCATTTCTAATATTTTCTAACCAAGTCTTTTTAGGTCTACCTCTACCTTTCTTAACATAAGTCAAATCTAAGACCTCTACTTTCCTAACCGGGTCATCGGGAGGCCGCTGTTTTACGTGACCAAACCATCTAAGGCGACTCTCTCTAATCTTATCTTCCACTGGAGCTACTCCAACCTTTTCACGAATATGCTCATTTCGTATCATATCTCTAAGGGTAAAGCCACTCATCCACCTGAGCATCCTCATCTCTGCAACACTTAACTTAGAATTATGCTTCTCTTTTAATGGCCAACATTCAGCACCATAAAGCATTGCAGGTCTCACCACCATCTTATAGAATTTTCCCTTAAGTTTGAGGGGTACTTTTCTATCACACAATAAGCCCGATGCATTCCTCCACTTCAACCATCCAACTTGGATTCTGCTGATAATATCCCCATCTATATCACCATCACTCTGAACAATAGATCCAAGATATCTAAAACGTGTACTCTTATTAATGACTTGATCGGCCAAAGTCACAATGCCCTCACTAGGTCTATTATTACTAAAATTACACTCCATATATTCCGTTTTAGATCTACTCAAGCGAAAACCTTTAGACTCTAAGGTTGACCTCCACAATTCTAGTTTACCTTCAACTCCCTCTCTAGTCTTATCAACAAGAAGAATATCATCAGCAAAAAGCATACACCAAGGTACATCCTCTTGCAAATGTCTAGTGAGAACATCGATGACTAAAGCAAAAAGATATGGGCTTAAGGCTGATCCTTGGTGTAATCCAACCGAAATAAGAAAATACTTGGTCAAACCACCTTGTGTTTGAACACAAGTAATAGCTCCTGCATACATATCTTTAATGATTTGAATATAAGCGTTATTAACTTCTTTCTTTTCAAGAACTCTCCATAACACTTCTCTTGGAACTTTATCATATGATTTTTCTAAATCAATAAATATCATATGTAAATCCTCCTTATTCTCTCTATATTTCTCCATCAAACCTCTTAATAATGTATGGCTTCCATAGTAGACCTACCCGGCATAAATCCAAATTGATTTTGAGAAACATTAGTATCACGCCGCAACCTATGCTCCATAACTCGTTCCCATAGTTTTAAAGTATGACACATTAACTTAATTCCTATATAATTCGCACAATCTTGTGCATCACCTTTATTCTTAAAAATAGGGATTAACACACTCATTCTCCACTCATCTGGCATCTTTTTAGTCTTCAAAACAGTATTAAAAAGTTTAGTAAGCCAAGAAATTCCTTCATCTCCTAAGCATTTCCACACCTCTATTGGAATATCATCAGGTCCAACAGCTTTTCCACCCTTCATTTTCTTTAAAGCCTCTCTAACTTCGGTTTTACTAAATAAATATTAATTCCTTAAACTTGGATTCTTGTTGGCCTGAACAACTTCTAACAACATAGGCACTTCTTGTAGTCTTCTCTTACCTCTATAGAAGCCTGAGTCTAATCATTGAGATCCTTTATTATTTTCATGGCACACTATAACGGGTTAGACTATATCTCTTGTCTTGCGGTTTTTCTAAGCTTGGTTTTCTCATTAAAAGCTAAAATGATACACAATTAAAGAACATAATTTGTTGCATAAAATATGAAGTATTTCTTATGGTAAAAATTTATTTAATTTTATATTCTAGTACTTAGGCTCATGTAAAATTAACTCTATTTGCCAAGGTAAACTCACTTAGCATGTATATACACATATTTATGTCCATGAATTCCATCTCTTTTATTTATCAATTTCTATGCTCATCTAATCATCATTATTCATAATGTCTCTTCTAGGTACTTAGTAGTTAAGCTCTAGAATCTTATATATATATATATATATATATATATATATATATATATATATATATTCTAGGATCTCATACAAGATCTTCCCTTTGTAAGAGTTTTATTCAGCTTGAGCACATGAGCTCATGAGTTCATCATGTATGTTCCATTCAACATTAATCCTTTTTTATCCACATTAAATTAATTAATCTATTATTTGTCAAAAACATTCATGTCAAAGTATTTTTTTTGCATATGCTATGAAAATAATCAATATATGAATGCATTTGCATTTAATTTAACTTGATTTTTGTAATATTAAACTATATGAACGGTGCCATTCCGATGACCCAGTTAGGAGAGTAAATGTATTAGATTTGACTTATGTTAAGAAATGTAGAGATAGACCTAAAAGGACTTGGTTAGAAAATATTAGAGATGATATTATTTATTAGATTTAAATGAGAATTTGACTCTTAACAAGACACAATGAAGAAAAAATATTCATGTAGCTGACCCCACGTAGTAGGATTAAGGTTTGATGTTGTTGTTGTTTTTGTAAACTATTAAAGTTAGCTCAATGATAATATTTTTATGAATTTAGCATGATTATATCCCTAAAGAGACATTAAAACATTAAAATTATCTTTTCATTATTTACATTATTGATTAGATTTGACTTGACCTGACCGATTGAATGAGTCAACATATGTCCCATAATAGCCAAACCAATTCATTGGTTTGTCCTATATTTTCAAAACATGAACTTTCACTAAAAATTTCATCATCTCTATTGTTTGATGGCATCAAATGAATAGCCAAATTCCTTTATTGTATTCAGTTTATTGCCTAGTACTAATCTTGATAGTTTTCTCATCTATTTAATATATATCTCTCTCTTCCTCTTTATTTAAATTATTCCATATTTTCTTGTATGTTTCATTTGATATCACATATTAGATTAGCTCATTATTAAGATGTTGAAGACTTGTAAGTATTGAAAAGTTTGATTAATTTTAAATTAAGAAAATTGTAATTAATTATAATATCATGATTACTTCTTAATCATGTATTTTGTATATTGGCAAATTTATTAAGCTCTATATATTTCATAAACTATATTAGATTTGCCTAAGTTTGTTGATTTACTATAGAAAAATGGTTATTTTTCAATGGAAAAAATCCTTCAGAAAATAGCTAAATACTTTACGATGACTAGAAAATCGATCGATAAATGTTTCCAATGGATTACATATAAATATGTAGTTGGGATCCACGACAAAAAAAACAAGCTCGATGAACTTGTTAGTCTGAAATTTCAACTGACTACTCGGTAGAAATTCTATTGGAAATTCAGTGATTCGAGTTTTCCCATTTTGGTAGTTTTCACGTCACATTTTGCATCGTCCATTTTTGACGAAAAATTCATCAAAAACTTATATAAAAAAATTCAAAAATTTGGGCAACACTGCCTCTATAAAATTAATTGTTAAAATCATCATAACACATCAAATTTAAAATACCAATTTAATGACATTGTGCTTTATAATATCATGAATCTTTCTTAATTATTTATTTTGTATGTTGGTGAATTTACTAAGTTTTATATATTACATTAAATTTGCTTAGGTGTGTTAATTATATTTAATTAAGTGTATATTACATAACAATGATATACTTAATAAATTTGATTTTAATTTTAAGTACATTAGGTTAATTAAATAGCTTCCTCTGTGATTTGATATATCATATAATATAAATTGTGGTATCATATTGATTGAATTATATTAAAATTATAACTTTACATTATTTACAACTGCCCTAAGACATGCAAAAATTGCAGCCATTATAGGGGATTATGAGGACTTTTTAATTCCTTTTTAAGGATATTTTTGCATATTTAAAAATATTAAAGGTCTTTTAAATAAAATCATAAAATGAAATTATGAGGGCTTAAATGCTACATTGAGTGAAAAATTAAGAAGGTTGTAATGTGCTAATCTCTTAGGCTTGCTACAAAATTATTCTTCACTTGTATATCTTGCCTAAAATTGTAATAGAAATTGCATTGTATTACTCAAATACTACTTGTTTAACCCAAAAATGATATGTTTAACCAGAGCCCGAGCCATTTAACCAAAATCTGAACCATAATCGAGTCAATTTTGGATTTTTGCATAAACTCAAACTCAACCTGAAAATTAATTAGTTCAAGATTTTCAATCTAAACCCAACCCAAAATTTAATCGGGTCAACCCGAATTCAAATTTTTTGAGTTGAATTCAAATCAGATTATTTATTGACACCCCTAAGTGTAAAGGAGTTTAACTTATAGATTCAAACCCAATACTGAAATCCTATTAATCCTGATGAGAATTAGGCTTTTTGATATAGGATGGTTAAGTGGCAAATCATGTAAAAATCTTTTATATCAAAATCTTTGTACTTATTTTTTTATTCCTTTCATATTTAATTATATAGTTGTTTATGCTTGAAAGTTTACTTGTATGAATACAAGTTCTTGTGCTGTTATATAGAGTGCAACTTACATATAGTGCTTAGAGTCTATTGTTATTCTCTTATCTAGATAAATCTCTATTTCACTATTATTATATATTGTATGAATAATTTAAAACTTAAAACTTTAAATTTTCTTGCAATTATACATATTGCAAAAGCCAACCCTAAAATTTGGATAGATCCTTTTGCCCCTCTATCACTTAAAATATACCACCCTTCTAACTCTGTTAACAGTAGGACCGTAAATATCATGATGGGCTAGAGGCTAAAGATAAGGAGGTCAAAATGGGGATCTCATTGGAGGTTGCAATGAATCTCGCACCGATAAGAGCGGTGACATTTGAAGCTAGGAAAAGGATTGATGGCATGAGACGATGGCGATGAGTTTGACGATTTGCGATGGTGACGATGGGACCGGCAGCATGCAAAGAAAAAAAAAGTCACGGCGTCATTTGAACGATGTGCCAAAATGTCAACAAGTTAGGTGTTATTTTAAGTTATAAGTGTTATGTATGTAAATAGCAAAATTTAGATGTTGAATATACAAATGATAAAGTTTTGAGTATTAAGTAGGTAAATCCTGCTAATAATAATAAAGCATTCTTATAGATTAAGCCTAATTAAAAATACAAAAAATTATGAAAACTCCTAATAGAAATATAATTTAAACACATTTAATAATTTATCCAATCAAGATTATTTCATAATTTATCCAATTAAAAACATAATTAATAATATTGATACTTTAATGATTAATATAATCAGAAATAGAAAATATAAGTGGAATGCATTGGAGAGATGCTTTCAATTATTTATATTTATCATCATATATTTAATCTTTTTATGTCAATTTTTTTTTTCTTTTTAATCGCCAATATCGATTTCATAGCTAATGAAAAAGGTTAAGTGTATTTTTAAAATAGTCTATTTGTGCCACCACAAAGAAAAATTTTTTGCTCCGCCTTGCCTCTAAGAGAGGAGTCTAAGCACCAACCACTAGGAGCAAGGTATAAGACTAAGGCTTCGTTTGTGATAGCTTTCTTATCACTTTCTAAAGTAGCTTTTTAGTAAAATAAAAATTTTAATTAGAAATTTTTGTACTAAAAAGCTATTTTAGAAAGTAGTAAGAAAGTTGTCCCAAATAAAGCCTAATTTACTTAGAGTTAATTGCTTGTAAATATAAAATATATTTTAAAAATAATCATTTCACTTCTTTAATTATAAAAATGAAATAAATTTTTAAAGAGTTTTGAGAAGATTTGTAATTTTTGAAATTATTATGGGTGTCTAATTACATCCAATCAAATAACTAATTTAATAAATTTCTTCATTTTTTAAAATATGATTTATAACTTTAAGCAATAAGATGAGCCCTTCATTGAAATAGCATATTGGCATGAATTTATTCAAATTTTTTATAATTAAAATTATATTTTCTTATTAAAAATATTATTTATTTTTCTTGGCACCAATGCTTATAGCTTTAATAACATCAACATATATCCTAACATTATAAAAATAAGAATAGCGCAATATTTATAATTATTAAGTTGTTTCATATCTTAAATGTTATATTTCACTTTCAAATGTATGAAAAACATTTTTAAAATATTTTAATAATAATATGAAATTAAATATATACCAAAATAAATTTAACAAAAAATTTGAGAAGGGACCAAAATGAAAACCAAATTTACAAATTAACCTTATTATTGAGAATAGGTATATTTGATTTGGGATTTTGTGAAATTATTAAAAGAAATATATTTACAGTTTTATACCATGTTATAATTTATAAAAATTATTTTTTAAGAAAATATTACTTTTTAAAATTATTTTTTTAAAATTATTTCGTTGTAATCTTATTCAATTCTTCTTTATTCTTATTGCTGCAACTCTCTCCACCATAAAGATTTGGCTGTGGAGTGAAATGATAAAGAAGAGATTTTCGATCAGATCTCTTCCATGAAGATGATTTATTTTTTAAATTAATTTTGGGATAAATAAAATTATGAGATATATGTTTAATTAATCTAAAAAAGAAAGTATATTGAAGAAAAAAAATGAGAATATTATAGATATTTTTTTGGAGAGTAAGTGAGAAGCAAGAGAATTAAGCGAGAAAATAATCAAATAAGGAGAGTAAGTGAGAAGCTAAAAGGCCTTTGTAAAAAGTAAAAAAAAAAAAGCTTGAAATCTTAAAATATTCCTCTTAACCTATTATTTACAGCGTTAAGAGTATATTATGTGATATGTATAGGATGGCATATGTGCGGACTGATTTGATAAAGCATGTGAGACCCTTTTCCCTTGACGTAAATGGAGAAAGCTCCCGGTGAGTACCTTAAGTGAGTCTTGAGAAGTTAGCATTTAGGGTGGGTATATAAAGGCAAGTTCTTTGATCTAAGAAGACATGATTGTTAGTTGGGAATGAGCATAGCAAATGGAGTCATAATCATGAGCCTTGTAGGTGTGTGCCTCCTAGTACTTTGGTTGGGCTATTCACTGTAAGCGGATGGCCTTAATCGAGGATAACTACTAAGGGGAGTAAATTCTTCTTCGGGTGAGTACCCTTTAGGAAAGAGGCCTATCAAGGCAAGCCATCCAAACGAACTCACTGAGAATTAGTGCTTTCTTGATCTAATCACTACAGTAAAATTATCTATTACCGGTGGAATTTCCGGCGGATTTCCGAAGGACTATTTTCTATCGGATTTTCCGGCAGATTTCCGACGGATTACGTTGAAATACTTCCGACTAATTTCTAGACATATTTTTCGGCGGGCTTTCCGGCAGATTTATTTTCTGCAGATTTTTCGACAGATTTTAAAAATTTCTTAAAAATCATATATTCATAATTTAATTAATTACTAATTTTATAGTTTATTTTAATTAATTATTAATTTAACAATTTATTTTAATTAATTATTAATTTAATAACTTAGTTTAAAGTTTAGCAAGCCGCCGGACAAAGTTCCGGCAGAAATATTCCGTCGGAAAAATTTTCTGGCGGTTTTTTTTTTTGCTAAAAATTAAATCTGTCGGAAATTTTTAAAATCCGTCGGTAATATGTAATTTTCCTTTAGTTAATCCTCTATGGGCAAGCTCGTATGTTGCGAGTTCCTCTAAGGTGAATACATGATTACTCATAGGCTTAGTGCTGGTGACTGCCTCTCAAGAATAGGCTTCTTTTGGGGGAGCATAACTTTGAGCAAGCATTGCCTCTGGCTTCACCTCTTGGACAAGAATATATATATATATATATATATATATATATATATATATATATATATATATATATATATATATATATATATGATGTATGGGAGTTAAAAAATTATTTACACTTGTGCTTTTATTTGTTAAATATATTGTGCATGAGTAATGATTTGATGGAAAAATAAGATCATTTTATTGCTTATTTTAGTTTTGAGAAAGAAAAACATTTGGGTTAGGATGATTTAGTAATATTTGATCAAAATAAAATTTTATAGTTGTTGAAATTCTTCTAAAATAAAAATATTATATTTATAATCAATTTTTTAGATGATCCATGATATTTTATCTAAATTTTTCTTTAGCATCATTATTTCCAAAATTAAAAATTAATCATCATTTGAAATAATATATGGTTACAACATTAAAGACCCTAATAATATGTATATAAATTTCATAGTTAATATTGAGTCGAAGGAGATATTATTTATGAGAATTTTGGGACTAATTATTTTGTAGGTGATCTGAGTAACCAAATATATATGAACATCCAATCAAATATTTTTGAGGTGGAGAGCATATAGATGAGGCACCATTGGATGAATGAAGAGAATATATATATATATATATATATATATATATATATATATATATATTATCTTGATCAGGCACGAATCTCAAGGAAAATCAAGTAGGAAACTTTCAAAATTAAAATTAGGACCATCTGAACTTCGATTTCAGCAAACTTATAGTTGAACTGAACATCTCAGAAATACGAACTCAACGACACCAAATTAAACCCAATCTGAGCCCAAATAAGTCCAAATCAAGGGTCTGAAGCATTGTTGGAAGGTTCAAACCATAATTTGGATTACCAAACAGTCTCCAAATATGATGTGCTTATAGTCGAATTGAGCGTCTCGATGAGACAAATCCAACGAGCCTAAGATCGCCAAAATCCGATATCTCTAAGACCTTCAAATGTCTAGCAAACTGTTCACGATCAAGGGATTCAACATCGGCCGTCCATTCAAACCACTCCCTAATTACGCTTGATCTTCCACCTATTTACAGGCCATGCCACTCCCAAAAAATTATAATTAGAGCCCCCTCTCCTCTTTGAAAAGGGCACCTAATCCTAAGGAGAAAAGAGAGATATTGGAGATCGCTCTTGCCTTCTTGCTCCTCCTTGACCACCGTCGGAGTTCTGTCGGACCACCGCCTTACGTCGGAGTTCCGCCGGACCACCGCCTGACACCCTGAGCTCTGCCGGACCACCACCTAAAGTCCGCAACTCCATCGGACCACCACTTGATGCCCTGAGCTCCGTCGGACCACCACCTGACATCCTCAACTCCACCGGACCACCGCCTGATGTCGGAGTTCCGCCAGACCACCGCCTGACGCCCTAAACTCCATCGGACCACCACCTGACGTCCTCAACTCCGCTGGACCATCGCCTGACGTCCTGAGCTACGTCGGACCACTACCTGACGTCCTCAACTCCGCCGAACCATCGCCTGACGTCGGAGTTCTACCGGACCACCGCCTGACGTCGGAGTTCCGCCGAACCACCGCCTGACGCCCTGAGCTCCGCCGGACCAACACCTGACATCCTTAGCTCCGCTGGACCACCACCTGACGTCCTTAGCTTCACCGGACCATCGCTTAACGTCCTGAGCTCCGTCGGACCACCACCTAACGTCCTCAACTCCGCCGGACCACCGCCTAAGGCCCGGAGTTCTACCAGACCACCACCTAGGGCCCAGAATTCTGCCAGATCACCGAGTGACCCCGAAGTTCCGCTAGTGCGACATCGGACTTTTACATACCCCCGACTTTAACCCCACGGTTGATACTTGTAATCAGATCGCCCTTGGTGGCGAGTCAGCCCCCTGTAATATATATATTAGGTGAACAATGAAAATGCATTTAAGGATACTTAGCAAATATGGGAAGAAATATACTAGCTTGTTCCTAATGCAACTGATGAGTAAATAGGATCCAAATCTTGAAGGAAGAGTTATTTTGGGTCAAGAGGAGTTGAGTCAATGCATCATAATTAAGCTTATTATTAAGTCAATGACAATAAATTAATTAACATGATCCTTTCTTTTAAATAGTTAAGTGTTTGGGTCTTATAACAAGATAAGGTAGTTGATAATGTGATGTGTCAAGTTATTTGTCGTGTGATTATCTTATTGTTTATGTTAAGATTTGCACAAGGATGTGAAGCTTAATATGCCATGCATCAAAGGGTCACTATCATATTACATCAAATAAAGAAGTTTAGTTGGGAAAAAGACAATGCAAAAGATAGATTAATGCATGTAACTGAGCAAGCATGATAGGTTTGCTTACTACACAAAGAGACTTGCAAAATTATTTTGATTGGCCTAAGTGATCAAGAGTAGCCAAGGAGGTCAATAAGTTCCATGCAACCTCTTCTTTACTAAAAAATAATCTTTTAGTGTAAAGTTTTGTTAGAAAAAATTTAAATATGTTATATTTGTTGTAAGAATCTTTGGATGTTTGATCAAGAACACTTTCCTTTGATGAGAATTTATTTTGCAAGGTTTTTCTTCTAAAGTTTTGAACAAAAGCAATATTATGTTTCTCCTATATCCTCTCTAACATTCTGTGGTTGAACCCTAACTTCTTCCTTAAAACAAACATATATGCTAAGCTATCCATGCTATTACTTAAAACTCTTTAAAAATTTAATATAAATTCTAGGATATATCTAAACATATCCCTTCAGAATTTCCAAGTGTTTTTTACAAGCAATAGCCTTTCAATTTGCAAACCCTAATCATCCTAATGACCACCAACAAGCTTTAGACCAAGTAGTTATAGTAGAACATTACTACAATATAACAATCTAAACATTTGAAAACTATTTTTTAAAGAAAAAATATGAAAGAAATATGAAAATGTTTAACTGGAGCACTGCGGTGTTGGGAAAGCACCATCATGGTGCTGAGCTCTTGGGTTTTTCTAAAAAATAATTCAGTGTGGTGACATAGTGTTGTTTTACATGCAGCGTTGCGGTGCTAGATCACTTGGGTGCTGGGTATTAAAAATAGTTTTTATATGCATTTAAATGGCCATCACTCCACTCTCCTCTCACTTCAACCAGCTTACTGCAGTACTATTCATTCTAGTCATTTTAACTAGATGGTTTTATTTTTTTGCCTGTTAAAATTGAGTTTATTACATTTTATGATTTGCATAAGAATAGTAAATTTGAAATTTTAATACTATTATATTGTTAATACAAATATTGTGAATGAATACATGCATGTGAATGAGTAATAGCTAGTCATTATTACTTCTACGATATTATGTATGTGGAAACAAGAAAGGTTGATTAATTACTGAGGTTGGTTGGAGACTGTTTCATATCCACATAAGATAGTGGGCTGATGGACTTTCCTTTAAATACCGTGGTTTATGGTGATATCCTCTACTAATTCATATGATTTATTGATTAGGAGTTATAAGGGTCTGAGTAGCTTGGTGTATTCAATGATGAACTCATTGGTAAATTCTTGACAGAAGCTGGTCAGAGGTTGCCCTGTCGAGATGAGAGGGGGAGATTAACATCTAAATGTAGTCAGGAGAACGGGCTGGCATAGACCAGGGAGCCAATTTGAGGTTGATTTGATTGCAAGAGATTTCTTTTCTGGAGTGATATGTGCTGTTTAGCTTGATTGTGGATGTATAAACATGTCTTGATGAGAGAGGAACTTATGAGGTTGCTCTCGCCAGGGAGGGCGACTACTTGGAAGATGTGGCTGAAGCTAGTCTGCCATGCTCTAGTGTTAAGCTCTTTCCCAGCTCCTAAGTAAGTCCCTCGAATGGACTATTCTGAGAGAGGACAGGGTTCTCCTTTCGCTCAAACATAACCTGCAAGGCATCTCTCTAAACAAGTATCTGCGCAGGTAGTCATGGGTGTACAAATGACCTATAATAATTCTTTTGATCATTGATCTTTCTTTTAATATTTAAGTGTCTTAATGACATAATCAAGCAATCATAATCATTTTGATTTCTTTCCTCAAGACATTTATTTTGAATATAAGCATACAAAACTGGGAGATTATTTAATAAGGGAGAAGATTTATTCAGCGGTTTGAAATGTACGATGAAGATGCTGTGTGGGAAAACTCATAAGCAATATTTATAATAGTAGTATAGATTTTGCAATTTTTAAAGATATTTCTTATTAACGAAGGCATTCGTCGATTTCTTACTTATAAAAATGTATTAAAATATGATTTAGCGTAATCCCTCCAACGCGCCACGCCGATTCCCAATTCCAGACGCGGCCGGCGGCACACCGCGCGGCCATTCGCTCTCTCTCTAAAAAATCGACCAAATTAACCTATAAGAGAAAATCCCCAAATACGACTGCACAATCCCATTCTCATTCTCAATCTATCCATGGCTAACTCGTTGTCCTCATCCTCGCGCACCGCTATCTCCTTCCTCTCTCTCGTCTTCCTCATCGTCCTCGTCTTCGCCGCCTCTCTCTCCTCCATAGCATCGGCCTACCAGCTCGGCGGCGTTCGTGGATGGGGGAGAAAAGTTGGAGGATGGACGGATATACCCGACGCTGCTTCGAACCTAGAGGTACGAGATATTGGGCGCTACTCCGTGGATGAGTACAATCGCCGGCTCCGAGGCCGCGGCGAAGCCCCCATCACCTTCTCCAGCGTGCTGAACGGCCGTCGCCAGGTGGTCTCTGGCATCAAGTACCATCTCCGCGTGGCTGCCGTCGGCTCTCACGGCATCGACCACCTCACGTTCGATGCAGTTCTTATCACCCACCCTTCGATCCCTGAACGCAGCCGCGATCTCCTTTCTTTCACCCGCTCCGATGACTAGCCTGTTCCCTGCTCTCCGTAGTAGTACGTATATGAAGCTTTTTTATGTTTCTTTCACAGTGAATCCTTTCCTTTTTATGCTTTGTGATTATAAGAAAATTTCTGTTGTCTCTGATTGCTTGTAACTTCTGATTTGAGCTTTACTAGTCTGTCATTTTCTTTTTTTTTTTTGTCCCCTGTATTTTGCTTTTGATTTTTGTAAATAAGCAAAAAGATGGAATAATATTGATTTCCATGGAAACATTGAATTCATCAATGCATATTGGGATCTTATATTGCAGATTTTGAATTGTAAATAAACAGGTAAAATAGCAGAGCAACAGAAAAAAACAAGCTCTTTTCTCAAGCATGTAAGCCAATTATTTGCAAAGGGTGATTTTTCTTATGTAGAACTCCAGCTACTTGCACTCCAGAATGAAACTGCAATTTGTATAAATCATTTACAAAGATTCGTAAATTTCATTTGTCATGCTTATAGGACTGATTATTTTGTCTATTGCTCAAATCTTATCAAGATAAGATTTCATAATATACATTTAGAAACAATTATCAAAACTTAAAATTTCAACTTGGGGCCAAATAACTCGAATTGGATTCCATATCACCTTTATACACCCCAATATCTTATAGGCCAACTCAAGCTATGACAAGCCAAGTGAAACGTGCCCAACTCATAAGGGAGCCTACAGGAACCTCCAGGAAATTAAGTTTTTTTTTCAAGATGAGTTGATGACTTCATTCAAACAAGTTGGTGATTTCCCCAGACGAGTCGAAGACTTCATCAAGACAAGTTGGGGGCTTCTTCATATGAGTAGATGACATCACCTAGCTAGTCAACGATTTCATCTGACTAAGCGTTGGCTGATCATGGCATCAGCTCATCCAACTTCAAGTCCGATCCGTGTAATTGCCCATGTGTTTCATTTCATACATATTGTATCTTCTTGACTACACATTTTTGTCCGCACACCTCATGTACATGCATATTTTTTATAGCTTTTCTTATAGTGCCCAAGAACCCTACAAATATGAGGTTAGAGGGCCATTTTTTTAGGGTCATTCGAGAGATGCAGTTATCTTGTATTTTTTATGCTGGCAATAGGTACCATTGGAAGAGTGCCCACTATCCACGTCCTTCGGAGTAGGATGTTGGCCATCTTCTTCTTTAATGGGTGTCCCTTTACCTTCCAAAAACTTATCTGCATTAAAAGAAGCTCAAGTTGTGGCACACTAAATTAATCACATGTTGATCCAGCAAAACATCTAAGCAGAAGATTATGCATTCTTGGAATTTATCCATCACATCATTCTTGTACTTGACAAGGCTAGAAAACTTGGCGGACACAAACATTTGAGAAGTTCCAACCTAATATAACTACCACTTTTTCAGCGAATCTTCCGAATCGACAATTCTCAATTGTGTCGAGCAAAATGATTCGACAATCTCTCTCTTGGCTAGCTCTA
This sequence comes from Dendrobium chrysotoxum, assembly GCA_019925795.1. NCBI lineage: Eukaryota > Viridiplantae > Streptophyta > Magnoliopsida > Asparagales > Orchidaceae > Dendrobium > Dendrobium chrysotoxum. The sequence continues at coordinate 7,728,978 of CM034297.1, read as the reverse complement.
ATTCAGCTAGAAAAACCTCTAAGTTAATTACTTGATTCTGCAAATGGACAATTTTCTGGTCACTAGAGGATTGAATTGTTGTCATTTTTCTATTCTCTTTTGCTTTATAAGCACTCATGTCTTCACCAACTCTCTTCCTAAATCTTCGAAGTAACTCATCGACATTCATATGACAGAAGAAGACTATCTCAATGCTCGATTTTACTTTTTAAGTTGCTCTAGTTTGCTCCTTAGCTCATCATTCTTCTCAAGGAGTACTCTATGTGAATTGGTAAGAATAAATGTTTTTATAGCCCTCTTTATATACTCTTTTATAAATTGTTAAAAGGGGCTTTTTGGCAGTCAAGGGTTTTGTTTCTTCACTAAGAGAGCTTGGAAGAAAGCATTGAGAAAGGAAAAGAGAGGGTGAGATTGTGTGGGAGGGAGAAGAGTTTTAAGGGGTTCAAGACTGTGAGAGGGGTTTTCACACGGTTACTCTAGCTAACTTACATCTAAGGTCCTCTGGTTGTGTTGGTGTGTCTCTTGAGAGGAGCTCTGTGAAGGGAAGACTTTGGTGCCAAATGCTCTCTAACCGAGGAGGTTAGTGGTACAGTGACTTCGCTAGATCGAGGAGGTGAAAGGAGGACATGACGACTCCGTCAGACTGAGGAGGTGAAAGAAGGATACGACGACTCCACTGGACCGAGGAGGTGAAAGGAGGACACATCGACTCTATTGGATTGAGTGGGTGAAAGGAGGACGCGACAACTTTGCCAGACTGAGTAGGCGAAAGAAGGATGCAGTGACTCCGTTGGACCGAGGAGGTGAAAGGAGGACACGACAACTCTGCCAAACTGAGTAGGTGAAAGGAGAATACGGCGACTCCGTCGGACCAAGGAGATGAAAGGAGGACATGAAGACTCCGTCGGACGGAGGAGGTGAAAGGAAGACACGACGACTCTACTGGATCGAGGAGGTGAAAGGAGGACACGTCGCCTCTACCAGACCGAGGAGGTGAAATGAGGGATTCTTCAGGTGTGAAGAGTCTATAAAGGTGCATTCTCCACCTGTGGAAAGGGAGAAGGGCTTCTCCGCGAGCTGTGGGCTGAAGGAGAGTCACTGTGTTAGTACAATTCTCATAGAGGGCTTTTGGGCAGTAAACATAGGTCATGTTGATCGAGCCACTATAAAAATTGGTTTGCATCTCTTTATTTTTCGCATTTACTTTCAACACTTTAATTTCTTGCATTCAAATTTGATTTTGATTGTACTTGTGAAAGAAGATTATTGTGATTGATTGTGATTCATATTTATTTTTGAAAGAAACAAAAAAAAGGAAAAAATTGTTATTGGTTTTTTACAAAATCTAAAAACAAAAAAATTTGCACTTGCTTTGAAGTTGTATTATTTTGTTTATTCAAATGATTCCACATAAAATTATATTTTGGTCTTTATTCAAATAGGTTTTTTGAAGATTTATTTTTAAATGACCAATTTAACCCCCCCCCCTCCCCCCTCTCTCTCTCTCTCTCGATGTGTAATCTTCACTATCAAAGCACAACTGTGCACTTTCAGTGTATTTTTTTTAGTTTTTCTTATAGCGCTCAAGAACCCTATAAATATGAGGTTAGATGGCCATTTTTGGGAGTCATTGGAGAGATACAATTATCTTGTACATTTAATGATGGCAATAGATACCATTTGGAAGAGTGCCCGCTGTCCACATCCTTTGGAGTAGGATGCCGGCCATCTTCATCTTCATTGGGTGTTCCTTTATCTTCTAAAAATTTATCTGCATTAAAAGAAGCTCAAGTTGTGCTACATGTTGATCCAGCAAAACATCTAAGCAGAAGATTATGCATTCTTGAAATTTATCCATCACTTCATTCTTGTACTCGACAAGGGTAGGAAACTTGGCGGACACAATATTTGAGAAGATCCAACTTAATATAACTATCACTTTTTCAACAAATCTTCTGAATTGACAATTCTCAATTATGTCAAGCTAAAAGATTCGACGATCTCTCTCTTGACTAGCTCTAGTTTAGCTAGGGAAAACTCCAAGGTGCTTACTTGATTATGCAAATCGACAATTTTCTGATCGCTAGAGGATTGAATTGTTGTCATTTTTCTATTCTCTTTTACTTCATAAGCGCTTATATCTTCACCAACTCTCCTCCTAAAATCTTTAAAGTAACTCATCGACATCTATCCAAAAAAAGTAGACTCTCTCAATGCTCGATCTATTTTTTAAGTTGCTCTAGTTTGCTCCTTAGCTCATCATTCTTCTCAAGGCGCACTTTGTGCAAATTGGTCAGAATAAATGTGCTCTACCATGAAGAAATTAATTGCCACATGATAGACATAGGAGTATGTTTTAGTGACATCTTTTCTGGATGGCTATGCGTGTACTTCGAACATATGCCGATGTTGATATCATGAGTCTTGAGTGTGATCTATATTTTGGCAACAGTGGATCGATATCAGCATTGACAACTACTCGCCCTTCATCCTTGCTAAGTGCTGATTTCCCTTCTCATTTCAATAACTCACCTTGTTGTAATGTTGGGAGGAAGTCACAGAAGAAGTTGCCCTTACTTTACCCTTGCAGATTTTAGTTAACCTTCTCATCACTGTGGCAAAAAGGACGTTGATTGTTTAGGGTGCGGAGGCAACTACTGCTGAGGCCACTGTTGCTAATGAAGTCACCTCCATGGTTGTAACCAATGCAATAAAAGTTATCGCTGTTATTGCTAGCGTGGTGGACGATGGAGTCATGATGGTAGCTGAAGCTGTCGTCATGCTTGTGGTTTGATGAGGATGCGGCTCAATAAACTTGAGGTCCTCTTTGTCATCGTTTACGATTAATCGCCGCTTCTTCTTGGCTGGTGAGGAGTCTGAAATATCCTCAGGCACACCTTCTAAAAACTTGTTCAAGTCCGTGTTGGTCTAACCTTGACCAAACAAATGTGAAATATCGCCTGGTATTTTATAAATTATGAGAAGAAAAACTTCGAGTGACCACTTAGTAAAATAAAAGAGCATAAACTAGTCTTGGCTTTTTTTCTACCAAACCCCCCCTAAAGTCCTCACCTTCATACCACAAAATTTACATGACATCATCATATATTAAATAAACACCCATAACCATTTTCAGCCACCAATCTCACAAGAAAGGCCTCCCCATCACCACCGCCACTAAAGATGGGCAACTCTAGAGTTAAAGTTTATTGGGTTAGGTGTGGGTCAGGTTAAGCTAATTCAACCTCCTAAGTTAAGGGATAAAGATTCAAACTGGGCTTACCAAGGCCTAATTGTGGGTCAGAAATTCTGGATACTCGATCTTCTAATATGAGGGCATCTCGAGGAGACTACCAAGGTGTTAATAACTGTTAAGAGTATTAAGTTACCTTAGAATAAGTCTAAGAAAGACAAGCTAAGGTTAAACTAGCCATAGAATTCACAAAGTCCCATTAGGTCATAATAGGTTCTAGAAGACAAAGTGGGTCTACCTATCTTAGGTAATCACCAAAGTCTAGGTTAAACTAAATCATACGGGTCCTAAAGAGCCTAAGGTTATCTTGGCTGAGGCTAACTTTAGGTCAGATGAGTCTAGGCTCAACTTGTTGAGACAATAGGAGCTCAGCAGATATTGAAAGCTTTTAGTGCCTTTAAGGGTCATATGATGCAAAGAATGAGTTTTTTGAGCTTAAAGCTAACCCAGGAGACCCAGTGGTAGGTCTAAAGCTTATCTGCTGTAGAACAAAGGTCAACACAAGATCTGTAATTCAATTTATGTTATGTGATTAAAATTGGTTTACTGTACTTCATAATACTCTTCTTATAAGAATACGTTTATGATGATTTCCATTACATAATAAATGATTAATAATTTGAATTTAGATAGAGTTTAGGTGGTTAAGTAAAAAGTTGTAGTCTTATCAAATCATTGTAGTCTCTAATTGAGACGTTCAGTTCTCGAGTTACTTTTGGAAAATCCTCTGGTAAAGCTTATTGCTTATCACAACATACATATGATCAGACTGCAGCTTTTAGATAATTTACTTAAATAACTAACCAATGACCATTATTCTTGCTGAAACTTAGGCTTCGTTTGGGACGACTTTCTTATTGCTTTAAGAAGCAGGAAGAAAGCTGATTGGAAATACTTGAGTTCGCAAGTAACCCTAAGGTAATACTTGAGTTCGCAAGCAATCCGATCAAGAATTGGTGAGAAATACAGCAGAAATATGCTGTCCGTCGTAGAAAATAGCAAGGATAATAGAGAAAACAGGAGAAAAACTGAGAGAAAATGAAGAAATTCACTAGTAAATGCAGGAAAACAGCAAACGATACAATATTCTTCAATTCGAGAGGAAGAATAACTCTTCAAATCTCCGGCAACGTCAAGAGCCCAAGCCACAAACCCTAGATCTCAAAAATCTAATTCAAATTCAAGATAATCCCCAATTCCCTCCTAAGCTCCTAATTAACATCAAAGGATAATTACAATATTCCTAAACAGCCCCTTCATTCAAAATTTCCCTCCAAAGCTTGAATTAATCCAAGCATGGGCCCACTTAGGGCTTCCGCCCCCTCTCCTCTTTGTTTTCTGCCCCCTTGTGGGGCCCGCCGTGTGTAGACAAGGACCGGTCCAGGTTGGACCGGTCTAGCCGGCTCCTCCTGGGCCAGCGGCCTATCATTACTCCCCTCCCAAAGACTCACCTTGTCCTCAAGGTGAAATGAAGGGAATTGATCTTTTATTCTATCAAATGGTTCCCACATAGTATCGAAATCAGGGAGGCCTCTCTATTTAATCAGCACTTCTTTGTTGCCCTTTTTATCTGATCGGGCTCCTATAAGCTCTAGTGGTTCTAAAACCACTTCTAAATCCTCCGTCATAGTAGCCGGTAGTTCTGCACTCGCTGCATGCTCCCCTATGGCTCTCCTCAGCTGAGACACATGGAACACTGGATGTATAGTGGCTGATGGGGGTAACTTCAATCGGTATGCCACTTCTCCAATCCTGTCCAAAACTTTATAGGGGCCAAAGTACCTCGGTGCCAATTTTTCATTCCTCCTTCTAGCCACTGTCCTCTTCCTGTAGGGTCGTAGTTTCAGGAACACCTTCCCCCACTTCAAACTGCATGTCTCTCCTGTGTGAGTCCGCCTGCTTCTTCATGATCTGTTGTGCCCTCATCAGATGTTTCTTCAGTTCTTCCAGCACCTTGTCCCTTTCCTCCAGGTACTGCTCAACTGATGAAACGGGTGTACTACCTCTCCCATAGTGCACTAGGTCAGGAGGGTCCCTTCCATACAGCACTTTGAATGGGGTCATTTGGGACGCGGAATGGTACGAGGTATTGTACCAATACTCAGCCCAAGGCAGCCACTTTGCCCACATCCACGGTGTTTCAGAAACAAAACACCTCAAATAGGTCTCCAAACTTCGGTTTACCACCTCCGTTTGCCCGTCTATCTGTGGATGGTAGGCAGTGCTTCTCTTGAGGATAGTGCCCTGCAATCTGAATAGTTCCCTCCAAAACTGACTGAGGAACACCTTGTCTTGATTCGACACTATCGATTCAAGAATCCCATGCAGTCTAATAACCTCCCTGATAAATATTGCTACCACTGACACTGCGGTGTAGGGATGTCACAAGAGGATGAAATGTGCATACTTACTAAGTCTGTCCACCACCACCATGATGATAGTGTATCCTTCTAATCGTGGTAAGCCGTCGATGAAGTCCATGGACACTTCCTCCCATACTCTATTTGGAAGTGCCAATAGTTGTAGTAGTCCTCCTAGAGTCATAGCCATGTATTTGTTCCTCTGACACACTTCACACCTAGCCACCATATCTTCTACATCTTTATGCATCCCTTTCCAGTAAAGCTCAGATGTCAGCCTTCTATATGTCTTCTGTACTCCTGAATGACCTCCCACCGTGCTGCTATGGAACTCCTGTAATAAGTGGGGGATATGTATAGAGGTTCGTGGCATCACAAACCTCCCTTGGTACAACAGTTTCTCCCCCTCACTGTAGTAACCAGGATGACTACTCCCGTTCTTCATCAGATCTTCCCTGATCTTTCTCAATTCTTCATCCAGCATGCTTTCTTCCTTGATGCCCCCCCAATCGACCATCAAGGGTACAAACACAATTAATTCCTGGAGCTTCCCCACACATCTGGATAAAGTGTCAGCTGCTTTATTTTCCAAACCTGGCCAATCTCGAAATCATAGCCCAATAATTTGGATAGCCATCGCTGATGCTCCTCAGTTACCATCCTTTGCTCCAAGAGGTACTTTAAGCTCCTCTGATCAGTCCGAATGATGAAGTGTCAACCCAAAAGATAGGGGCGCCACTTCTAAATAGCCAAGACAATGGACATCAGCTCCCTCTCGTACACTGACTTCAGTCTTGCCCTGGTTGATAGCACTTGACTGAAGTATGCTATAGGCCTGTGGTTCTGCATCAACACTGCCCCTAACTCATATCCTGATGCATCGGTCTCTACTACAAAGGCCTGGCTGAAGTCTGGAAGAGCTAGAACAGGAACAGTGGTCATGGCTTTCTTTAACCTCTCAAAGGCCTGGGTCACTGCATCTCCCCAGGAAAAGTTGCCTTTCTTTAGCTGCTCAGTCAAAGGCCATGCAATGGTACCGTACCCCTTCACAAACCTCCTGTAATAACTAGTCAATCCTAGGAAACTCCTCAACTCCCTTATATTCCTAGGCAGTGGCCATTTCTGCATTGCCTCAATTTTGGTTTGATCTGCCGCCACTCCTTCTTGGGATACCACATGTCCCAAGTACTCCACACTGGACTGAGCAAAGCTGCATTTCTTCAGGTTAGCTCTCTGCTGATGCTCCTAAAGTACTTCTAAGACCACCCTCAAGTGTTCTAAATGCTCTTCCATAGTCTTGTTGTACACCAGAATGTCATCAAAAAAGACCAGGACAAACTTCCTGAGGTGCTGCTTGAATACCTTGTTCATCAAGGACTAAAAAGTAGCAGGAGCGTTAGTCAATCCAAAGGGCATTACCATAAACTCATAATGCCCTTCATGTGTCCTGAAAGCTGTCTTTGGAATATCTGCCTCTCTCATTTTGATCTAGTGGTATCCAGATTTTAAGTCCAGCTTGGAAAACACCACTGTCCCATATAGCTCGTCCAATAGCTCATCAATCACTGGAATTGGGAACTTGCCTGGTACAATGCCCTTATTCAGAGCCCTGTAATCCACACAGAATCTCCAACTCTCATCCTTCTTCTTAACCAGGAGGACTGTACTAGAAAAAGGGCTAACACTTGGTCTGATGATCCCCACCTCCAGCATCTCCCGGATCAACTTTTCAATCTCATCTTTCTGAATCTGAGGGTAATGGTAAGGGTGGACGATGATCGGTGTCTCCCCTTCCTTCAAAGTAATGGCGTGCTCCAACTCCCTCTGAGGTGGTAAACCCTGTGGAGGTTGAAAAATCTCGCTGAACTAGTGTATGAGCGGCTACACTGAAGAGGGAATATCGCCTTCTTCCTCTAGTCTGACCCCTTCCAGGCGGTGCAACTCCACCAAGTAGCCTCCTCCCTCCTCCTGAATGGTCCTTATTAGGGATTTGAGAGAAACCCCAGCCTTGGTCAGCCAATATCACCCTGAATCACCCTCCTTCTTCCCCCCATCACCAGTTCCATCCTCAGTATACCCCAATTGATCTTGGTCTCCCCTAAGGTCTGCAGCCACTTCATCCCTAGGATGACATCAGTACTCTCCAATTCCAAGGGAAGAAAGTCCTCCCTCATCTAGATCCCCTGAATCTTCAGCACTACCCCTCTACAAACTCCTCACCCATTCCCCCTCCTCCAATCTTTTCCTTAAGAGCTTCTTTCAGACCTTCTAGTGCTCCCCCTTTGAGGGTAAGAAGGTGGTGGTCATCCTGTATGACCCTCCTAAATAGCTTCCCCTAGCTACTCTCTCTTTCTTCTTTTGATCCTTTACCAACTGGGCTCCAACACTCTAAATGCCGCACGGATTTCTGGTTTAAGCCCCTTCATGAAATTCCCTTCCAATGCTATCTCAGAAAGATGGCTCAATCTGCTGGCCAAATACTCGAATCTGTCACGATAATCTGTGACGGTCCTATCCTGAGTCAAAGCAAAGAATTGCTCATAGAAGTCTCCCCCATCGGTTCGGAAACGCTCTAGCAAGCATTCTTTGAGCTCCCTCCAGTTCCTGATGGGCTCCCTCCTTTCTCTCCACTGGAACCATGCTAGTGCCCTTCCTTCTAAACATAACTCGACTGCCGTCAGCTTTTCCTCCTCCGTCAACCCATTAACGGCGAAATAACGTTCCACCCTGTAGATCCAGCCATGGCCGGACCCTCTCCCTCAAAGACCGGCATCTTCAGTTTCCTCACCCTTGGGTCACCCCCATTACCCCGGAATCCTCCCCCACTGGTCACGATCTTCCCTCCGGCGATCATAACCGAACCCCTCATCGTATTCCCCTCTTCTCCCTTCAAATTCAGCACCCCTGCAGTGAATTTCTTCCCTTCTTCCAACAAAATCAGCACCCCTTCTGTCGCACCCCAGCTCATCTCCTCTCTAGAAAGCGGTTCTAGATGAGGCATTTCATCGTCTCCCTCGAGGATCTCCACTTCCGGATTTTTCCTCTCCCCAAATGGGTTTGGATTTCCTCTTCCATAGCCGCCGGTGGTTTCTGATGTTGCCGGTTTTTGCTTGTCTTCAAGCATCTTCTTCATTAGGTCTTCCAACGTGGCGAACCTACCATCCATCTTTTCATGAATGGTTGTAAATTAGTTTTGAAAATCAGAAATTTTTTCTTCAAAATCCCTCTTCAATTGACCTAATTATCCCTCCAAGACCTCAACTTTCCTTCCGGTCATAGTTCCTCCTTAGAAATGCAGGGATCTTCTTCCGGTTGAGACAAAACCCGCTGAAATTTCAAAATTCCAGCCGCCGGTGGTCCCAAGACGATGCCTTGATACCAATTTGATAGGAAATACTTGAGTTCGCAAGTAACCCGAAGGTAATACTTGAGTTCGCAAGCAATCCGATTAAGAATTGGTGAGAAATACAGCAGAAATCTGCTATCCGATGCAGAAAACAGCAAGGATAATGGAGAAAACAGGAGAAAAACTGAGAGAAAATGAAGGAATTCACTAGTAAATGCAGGAAAACAGCAAACAATGCAATATTCTTCAATTCGAGAGGAAGAATAACTCTCCAAATCTCTGGCAACGCCAAGAGCCCAAGCCACAAACCCTATATCTCAAAAATCTGATTCAAATTCAAGATAATCCCCAATTCCCTCATAAGCTCCTAATTAATATCAAAGGATAGTTACAACATTCCTAAACAGCCCCTTCATTCAAATTTTCCCTCCAAAGCTTGAATTAATCCAAACATGGGCCCACTTAGGGCTTCCGCCCCCTCCTCTCCTCTCTGTTTTCCGCCCCCCTATGGGGCCCACCGTGTGTAGACAAGGACTGGTCCAGGTTGGACCGGTCCAGTCGGCCCCTCCTGGGCCGACGGCATATCAAAAGCCGTCCCAAATGAAATCTTATGCTTCATTTGAGATAGTTTTTTACCACTATTAATTCGTTATTTTAAAGAATTTTTTATACTAAAAAACAGTAAGAAAATTATCCCAGCCGAAGCCTTAGTCCACTCTACTATCTAGTTTGAATATAACAGTTATATTAATTGGTCCACTAACAAGGCCTCATTTTAGATCGTGATAAAACAAGAACCTAGAAAACACATTGGCGTCATTGAACTGCCAGTTTAATATAGGTGAAGTTTACATTTATATTTTTATGGGTATTCATAAACTTCGTGAAGAAATTTGATGGAAACTTGCTTCAAGCTATATAAGATATAAAACTAATATTGATTCAATTATCCGACAGATAGCTTGCATTCTGGGAGACATAATACCTGTAAGGGTCATAACAAAGAAATTCCTCATAAATATTGTCAAAAAGCTATATGCGAAGAAATATGGTCCTTTTAAAATTGTGAGAAAAATTAATAATAATGTGTTAGTAGAACTTCCTCTAGATGCTAAAATTTCTATAATATTCAATGTGATGAACTTAAAGTTATATTATGAGCAAGCCCCACATTGCACTTCCTCCTTTTATAAATATTTTTACTTGTGGTTACCAACCGTCACGTCCACCCTCTCAAAACTACTGTTGCCATTGTCGGCTTATCGTTTGAAATCCTAATGACTTGATTTTGTTTGGGACGGCTTTCTTACTGCTTTTTAAAGCAGATTTTTAGTTAAAAAATTAAACTTTTTTGTACTAGAAAGTTGCTTTAAAAAGCAATAAGAAAGTCGTCTCTAAGGCTTCGTTTGGGACGGCTTTTTTATTGCTTTTTAAAGCAGCTTTTTAGTATATAAATTTTAATTTTTGTATTAAAAAACTGCTTTAAGAAGTAATAAAAAAGCTGTTCCAAATGAAACCTTAATTAAATCTTAAAATTAGCTCTTCATTTCCACTTCATATGAGCATGCTTAGAGATTCCTTATTTGTTGATGAGGCTCTCACTCCTATTGATTTAAGAAGAGTTGCACCAGTTGAATAAAGGGATGCAGTAGGAGAACATTGAAGTTCATATGCTGTAGGCCAATTCCATGAAGATGATGAGTATTTATGTAAGCATCATCATAAATATAGTCATTGATTATAGTCCATATATACTTAGGTGAATACATTATGTATTTTTTTTTTTCTAATGCATTTTAAAGTTTTTTTATACCTTGTGTTATGCTTCATAGAGTTATATTGAGTTTTATAATGTATTTTTTTAATCATATATGCACTAGAGGCTTGAGTCTTGTGTGTATAATGATAGGGAGCCCAAAGTGAATCATGGCCATTGGATCCATTTTTAGTTGTTTTTTATCCATTGATCATTATTTGGCCTCCATCTCATTAGATTACCTCCACATTTCCTTCTAACCTTGATACTTCATCATTTGTCACCTTTGCCTCTCCCATATGGCTTAAACATCCCCTCTCTTTTGTCCTCACTCTTTTCTTAATGCAACTTCTTGGATTCTCATTCTACATTATGCTTTTGATTATTGGAACTCACATAAAATATTGAACCCTATACCTATATCTATATTTCTCTATTGATGGCTTACATGCGACCCAATAGGGAGGTTGAATTGGGTTTGCAAGTAAAATTTTGATTACTTAAAAAAGAAAAATCAACAGCTTTATTTTGAAATCGGATCTTGATCTACTACCTTATAAGGTTTTTGATTTAAAATAAGGGATGTAAATCCACACTTATGTGCAATCATCACCAAGGTTAACTTGCAAATAAAGCACAATAACTACTCCTTTGCACTATGCAAGCGGAGAAGCCTTCTACAATCTCTCACTTCTTTTAGTGGAATCGTCCCCTACTCCTTTATTATGTCAAGAATATCACCTCTAAGCTTTTCTTCATAAATAACTTATTAAAACAAAGAATTCAAGTAGTACAACACTGTTTAAATTTTCTCTATATGAGTCATGCCTCAATACCAACGTAGTGGGATAAAGGCTTGATGTTGTGATGTTGCTGAGTTATGCCTCAATACAATTTTAATGAAAAACGCTTCAAGGTGCATGCCTCAAGCATTTCTTATAAGGCGTGCACATAAATTTGGCTGAGGCGCGTCTGACATCTCTGGCTTGAGGCATACAACTTTGGATTTTTTTTAATAAAATAACATAAATTACCTGACTTGATCCCTAGTAATGTACTACCATGAACTCCCTGCCATTGGCGATCGTTGGAAGCTGGACGTTGTTGCCACCACCTCCTCTACCTGTTAACAAATTTTCTTCCTCTGCAAGTAAACATTAGGCGGTTTGAGGCGTAAGCCTCAAAATTTAAAAATTATGTAAAGTCAAATTGAAGATTTTTTTTTGTAAAATAACCAAACAATATATTAAAACATGACATAAGAAATAAATTGTAATATATATAAAACACAAAAATACACAAGATATAAAGTGACAAGTGATAAATTGTGTGTAATAGAATTGAAATCCAAACATCACAATAATAAAAACAACATAAAATGTAGTTCAACTCAAAATTCTATATTTCCTAATATCCCGCTCATCGACATTTAATTCAAAAAAGAAATAGCAATGGCATAGAACTCAGAAGTCATTAGCGTTGTCATTACTGGGGGGGTCTTTATTTGAATCATCATCTTAATGAATTGCTCTCTCTCCCTTGCATCATACCTATGGAGTCCAATGCCTTCCAATCTGTTTCTTCTTCCTCTATATCAATTATATTAATCTTTCCTAAATATTTTTCATTAATATAAAAATGGGTAATACTTCAAAGTAAGTAAGGTTTAACAAAATAATCTCTTTATATACCTTTTCTGACTTTTTCTTTTTGTGCTTGGGTTGTGGTGGATGTAGATGCTCTATTTCTATCACCATAAAAGACGCTAACATTCAAACCTTTCTCTTGATTAGTAAACATATTAGAGCTTGTTATAGTATTGACTTAATTTTTAGCTAGTATATAATATGAAATTTTATTGAGGCCCTAAATTATCTTGAACAAATTTCTAAATTCATTAAAAAAAATCAGATTTTCTCTAAATTTATTTTTTAAAAAATACAATAGAATATACGATTGTTAAAAAAAAATCTAAAAATCTGAATTGTCTCAAACATAGTCGTAAATTAAGAAAAGTTAATTGACAAACAAAAAACAAGCAAAGTCGAAGGAAATGGAAGTCGAACAGCAGCGAACGAGTCGAAGGAGGAAAAGGAGCTACCTACTTGATTGACGATGCACGTGTAAGGGGAGAAAGATGGCTACTGTTGCAGTGAGCAAAGCTCCCGTCGTTACTTTCGATCCAACATAAAGAACGTCGTTGAACTGTCCTAACTTCCAGTTCAACAGGGAATGTCATTGAAGAAGGCGAAGAAGCTTTTAGCAAATCATTCAAAACTCTACCTTACATGCAGCAGACGAAGTTGAACGATGGAACGAGGTTAAAAAATTTTCTCGATGTAGGTTTAAGTTTTAAAAGATAAATTTACTTGTTATTTTGAGGTACGCGCTTCATAGAAATGAGGTGAGGCGCGCTTCAGTAAATTGGAGTCGTACACCTCATGTAGCCTGCTCAAGGTGTCTGCCTCGACGCGTTTCGAGCAAGAATAGCACTAAGGCGCACCTCTAATTGCGTAATTTTAAATAGTGTAAGTAATAAAAATAATCAATTGAAATGTAGAATGAATTATTTTAATAGATAATTTTTTCTCTAATAAAAAGAAACAAATCAATACCTAGAGGTCGCTTTGAAATTGCCTTTCACCTGCTGCAGTCCAAAGAAGTCCTTTTTATTCCTAAAAGATATCAATTGCATGCCCGTATTTTCTCTCGGAGATGAATCAACTATAGTATATCTTTGTAGTGGTATAATCCCAATTTTATCTTAGGATTTTGTTGGCTTATTTTCTGTATATTGGAATTGAGGATTCAGATAGTATTCTACTACATATAAGTGACGATGAAGCTGTAGCTTTCACTTTTCATAAATAATATCACAAATTTTCTTATAGATACCATCCTCTCCTCCTAAGTTGTTGGCAATCAACTCATTTGCTTCATCAGTTATATTATATATGAAACCAATTATCAGCTTCTTCTCAATATGCATCTTCCTCAAAACCTAATCTAGTGGCCTAGTTGTTGTAATCGCATGGACGCACACTATGCCTGATTATGTCTTTCAAAACAATCTTTCTAACTTTTATCTCCTTAGATTTTCTTGCCAAAGTATAACTCAACCACAATATTGAAATAAACAATCTCCAGAGGCTGCATCACTTTAAACATGCTTTGTAAAGTCAAATAAGCAAGGGTATATCTTATGGCAGCAAACCTTAGTATTTTTTTTATTTGAAAATTTTCTCATAAGTTTCAAAACCTTAAAATGTTATATATAAATTTGCTAATCTTTTTTGCTTTAGTCAGTCCATTTTGATGTTGTGGTAGCTCCCTAAATTTTTCAAAGGTCATACCTATGTAATATGTGGCACAATGTCCAATATAAGCGATTCCTCTTCTCTATAAGTTTTGCATTTTCTATTTTATAAACACTGCAATATTTGTCACACTTGAACTATCAAGTGCTTCCTAATCTCATCAACAACATTGTCAAGTGCTCCAAGCAAAAACTCAACATTTTTTATTTGATCAGGTGACTCAATAGACTTCAAAACACTTTATCTTAAGGCTTATTGATCATATATTTATCAAATTTCTTTTCTTTATATATGATCATTTATCAGACATGATAGTTATCATTACCTGGCTTCATGACCTCTTGATTTTCTCAATATATTTTTTAGTGTTTGCCAAATCCTCCAAAACTCATGTTCTCAAATCATACATTAATGGGGTTTTAACTATAGCCCATAGGCTTCAACGAAACGGATAATGTTGTAGTAAACAAGGGAGGTTACAATGTTGAAAAGGATAGCATTCTCATTAAAAAAAATCTCCCTATATCTATGCATACACATGTTCATGCCTCCCTAGTAGTCTTTGAAGACAGTATCTGTGATGCAGAAGACCTATCTCTCTATTTATCCTCCACCGAGTTCATCATATAGTGATTCATGGGACCCCTTGCACCCCTACAAGCCATGGGTTGTAATGAATAATATGAGTCCCGACTATTATGCTCGCTCCGGTAGTACAAGCCAACATCAATTCTGTCATCAAACTATTATTGTGTCAAATGCTTCAACATTATTGCTTGTTTATGAGTGTTTTGATTTCCTCCACCATATCGGGAACTGTGGCACTTGGTGCCACATTCTTATTGGATTTGGATAGGTGCTCATTCTAGCCTTCACCAACTTCTCACTATAATTACATTTCAAGTAAACATGTCTTGTCGTCGCCTCCCACATCAACTTGGTTGTTATGTTTCCATGATGGATCATTCCTATGACCTGGCATGGTTTTATCCTTGCCTCTAACCATCATCTATGAAACCCTATAAAAACAAGTTAAAAACAACAAAATATTCAAACAAAAAATAGGGATTTTTTAAAAATTAGGGTTTCAAACAAAAAAAATTGAAATAAAATGTAAATTAAATGGAGTAATCATATTTATTGAATGGTATTAGGGTTACAAAAAATTCAAGAAAAGAATTTCAAAAAGGTATAAGAATACTTGGTGAGGAAAAATATTTGTGTAATAAGAAGAGGAGGAGGTGGCAGGGGGCGTTTGGTTCCCAGGCATTCGTCGGCAATGAGCTGGCTGCAGGGTGCTTATAGCTGGAGATTTCGAAGAAGCTAGGCATCGGGTGCATGAATGTTTGGTTGTACGCCTCTAAGGGAAGTTCTTTTTTGTTTTATTATGATATCTTTTTAATTAAAAGATAAATAAATAGGCTGAGGCGTACACCTTAAACCAAAGAGACAAGGTGAGTCTCAACCAAGCCAATTAATGCACATGCTTCAAAGGATGCTTGAGGCTTGTGCCTCGGTGTATTTTCCTCAAAATTATGCTGAGGTGAACCTTAAGGGGCAGCTCGTCAATGTTTAAAATTGTATAATTGGGTATTGAGACGTTTTTCTTTCGTAAGGCGAGCATAAGCCTCAAGACGTTACGCCTTAGAATTAAAAAATTGCGTAAAGTGAAAATAAAAATTAAAAGTAATTTTTTATATAATACCCAAATAATATTTTAAGGAATGATATATTAATTTCCTATTGAACTATGAAGTAGCAAATTGATATTCATATGAAAAAAAAAATTGCACAAGACAAAGTGACAAGTGATAAATTACGTGAAATAGAATTAAAATTCAAATATTATAAGAGCAAAATAACATGAGGTATAGGAATCACGTAAAAGTATCTTATAACATCAAGTTCAATTTCAAATTCCTTCTTTCTTAATTCCCTACTCATCCACATTCAATTCCTAAAAAAACTGACGTAATTGGCATCAACTCATAAATCATCTGACTATCATCACTGAGGGGGTCTTTATTTGAGTTGTCATCATAATAAATTTATCTCTCCCCTTCTTCAGCCTGTGGAGTTCAATGCCTCTCAATATGTTTCTTCTTTATTTATTTCAATCATTTTTTTCTTTCATAAATTTGTCATCAACATAAAGATGAGAATAATACTCCAAAATTTTTAGAGGAGGAGGTGGTTGTGGTGTGCGGCTTTCAAGTGATTCTCGGCTATGGCTATGGTGGTGGTGGCTACGGCAAAGGCGGTGAGCTAGAGGTCGAGGCGTTTGAGAGGAAGGCGCTAGTAAAGCGAGGCACGCCTCATGACGTACATCAGCCAAGCTGAGGCGTAAGTGTCACAACTCAATTCTGGGATGGGTGACCTACTGGGAAGTTACACCAATAGGATAATCGTGAGGCTCTTAGGCCAAAACTAACAATATCTCGATAGTTAAGAGTTTGGGCTGTTACAGTAAGCCTCATAAAAAAAGCTTGAGGCGTAAGCCTCGAGGTATTTTTTATTGGAATTGCGCTGAGGTGAGCCTCATATTGCTCAATTTTAAACAATGCTCTTCGTATTGTGCAAATTTAAACAATGGATATCCTTCTAACTATTTCAAGGGTAGATGTTCGAAATTGACTAATATAAGCTTACAAATATCAAGTTCTTTAATAGTTGAAACATTAAGTGAAACCCTTTATAAAATACTCATCTTTACTTATTGAGTTGTGTGCAAGTGCACTTGCATCCATCCTACATCAACATTATATGGGAATGAACTATTGCTCTTCATTAACTCGCCCTCTTTTGTATGTTTCTCCTCCACCTAGCCTAGTTAGGGGAGAATCTTGAAATCCTTTGTATGATATAATGAAAACCTCCCCCCTTCTCTCTAATATAGACATGGCCCATAATGATTAAAATCTTAAAAACTTATTGTCTTCTATGGTGGCTCTCTCGATCTCTCATCTCTTTTCTAGCCCATAATAAGTAGTTTGGCTTGATAAATCCCCCTTATTTTCTTATAATTGCTCTTAACATTCTTCCATACCTTGTTCATCAACCATCCTGAGAAGAATCTAGCAGTTACATTTGGTGCTTTTATAATCCCATTAAACTCAAAATAAATTGATATAGGGGGGTACCAAGTAAAGACCCCAACTAACCTCTATATGTCATCTCATTTTCCTTCTCTAGGCAGCCATAATGGTTATAAACATCACATCACCTATGTGAGATTTTCAACCCATTTAGATTGACATACATCATCATATCTTAATTGATGAAACCCTTGCTAAAGATTGACCTATTAATAGCTGCTCAAATCATGCCAATGATTGTTGGAACGTTTCAAACCCCCATTCTCCTATTACTATCAAATCATTTTTTTGTTCTCTTTACTTCTGTCATTATTTATTTCCCTACCACTCCCATCATACAAGTCATCCCGACCATTTGTAACTCCTTTCTTCTAGTTAAATATAACATTACTGATCGAGAGAAAAGATTACGATGTCTCATTGTAGTATATTGATTATCATTATATAATAATAATGCTCACTAATAATGATGGTCAATATATCATAATCACAGGTCAAATCTTATGTACAAGGTTAAGCTCATTAGCTAGTTTATGTGCTAACATATGACTACTAATATAAATACATCCTAATTAATATGAAGATCAAATGATTACGTGAAGAGAGAATTGCACCAATCATCCAATCAAACTTAAATACCTAGATAGGGCTCTAGATATTTAAAAGGGAGTCTTTAAGTATTTAGAGGGGTCTAAACACTTAGAAATGCAAAGGGACATGTAGGGTTTGCTTAGGCAATGATGGCTTGCCCAAGCAAGAGATGCCTAGTAGATATGGGTCCACTAAGAAGGGATATATATAGTCTAAGTAAACATGGTCTATTATAATTAGGAAGGCATTCAAATGGGGCATGATTTATTTGGTATGCAAGGGATTCAACTTAAACATGCTCAAAGAGAAAATGCCTAAATTAATATAATCCACTTGGGCATGAGTAAACGAATCAGTTGATAGGATCTATTGGAAACACTCCTTAAGTTGATTTTCTAGATGAGCATTGTTCACCGAGTTGGATACTCCAACAAATGAGAACATTATTTTACTCGCCGAGATTTCTTTGGTTGTTTGAGAAGCGTAGTGTCAACCCCTAAAATTTTGGATGGTGATCCTACTAGATTTGGTAAAGAAAGATGAATGCCATTAAGGTCTAATCATTTTGGAAGTTACTTAGGGTGATAATAAATACATCAATACCAAATAGGAGGACATTATTGTACTACGTATGCTCCCCCTCAACCTATAATGCAATTTTTTATTATCCTTTGCTTAAGCAATTTCTAGGCAATTACCTTAACCGTCCATCTCACCATCATCTTCCCCACTCGAAATAGAGTCAATAAGCATGGTTCATAATGAAAGTGCTACCTCATGATGCAGCTACCTTAACACAACTTAGGATAGCTTGCATAATAACTTCACATCAATTGGATAGGAGAACTTCGATGGAATTCAACATAAGCAAGAAAAATACATATCTCTATTGCCTAGAAGTTTAGATGAACATTCTATCAGTGGTTCATGCAAATGTAATTATCTACCCTAATTCATAAATCCTCCCATAAATAAAGTTAATATTTGATGTTAGGAATAATCCGACATTGTCCATAACATCACCTACTAGTGGTTATATGTTTAACCAATGAACAAGCCAATTTACCAAGAACTATGCAATCACTCCGTGAGATTCTAGAAGCCATCAATGAAGAAGTGAATAAGTTGCTCGATGCGGAATTCATTTGAGAGGCTCAATATCCCGAGTGGGTATTGAAAGTTGAGCTATTAAAGGACACAAAGAACTAGAGAATGTATATTGACTTTAAACGAGTCAATGAAGCTTTACACGAATGTAATCATTTATGACTTTCAAAGGAGTGTAAGATCTTCTTGTTCTTATGTATTTGCAAAGTTTTTCTCTTCACTATTTTCCAAGAAAAATCTGAGGAATATTTTTCATGCATGTATGAGATCTTTGATTGCATATTTACCTTACATTGCATATATTTCTATAAGCACACAAAGTTTAGTTTTTACCAAAATTTGTGTGACGTATTGCTTAGAGATTGTTATATCAATTTTCCCTTTTCATTCATTACACGAAATCTGATGTTGATCTCTCATATTGGAAGTATCTTACAGCTCATGATCTTTTCTATTAAATGAATATTTTCTTTATAAAATTTGTTATAAAGCTGTTGTGAGAAAAGTAACTTAATTATTCTATTGTAAAAAAATAACTTTTAACCACAAATTTTAAAAAAAATAATGAGAAAGTGATAGCCTAATAAAATTGTGATTATTATTTGAAAAGTTAAGCAATGAAAAAGTTATCCCAAACAGATCCTTAATCTAACCAAAAATATTGCAAAGTCCTTTTTTAAAGATAAACAAATTAATACAATACTAAGCAAATAAATAAACAACTAGTCATTCATCTTTACAATCTCAATGAAGCAAAAATTATATTGTTTGTTAACATATTTTGTAAAGCATAAGCTTAATTGTTTATTCTTTGGATGTTGTATTGAGAGTAATTGTATTCATTGTATTAAGATTGTATAAACCTTACAATAGTTTGTTGTAGTCTTAGTCATCACCTTAAGTGTTCAACAACTTTGGAAAAAGATTTTTTAGAGATTATTTTATAAGTGTTTTGGAGGAGAATATTTCGAATAGGTACTCTTATCGTGAAGGAGTAGAAATAGAGATTGTCCAGACGAGGTATTCGGTGCAAAGACTACTATGCCTAGAAGGAGTAATGGTTTACTTTAGTGAAGTTTGTGCAGGAAATCTTAGGTGATGAACACCTCAGCGTGGACATAAGTCATAATTGAACCACATGAAAATTAGTTTGTGTTCATGTGTTCATTTATTTTTGCACATCTAAGTTATTATCATTTTGTGTCCCTCGTTTGTCAATTTATGTTTTGTTATTTTATAGAACAATTTTTTTTAAAATTTTCAAAAGCCCAATTCACTCCTCTCCCGCCTCTTGGACTTGTGTAAAGTGTATACACTAATAACACTCTAGTCCTAGGCTAACAAATTAAGTGTGCGCCTATAGCACCTAGTGTGTACAAGAGTCAAGGTGTGGTCAAGGGCTAACTCATATGATTGTGACCAAACTACCAAGCAAGCTGATCATAAGGGATCCAATTAGCTAAGGCATATCACCTTTAATTTTATTGGATTTTAAAACATTACTTCGAAAAAGAATTCTCAGTATTCGAAGAGGTTGAAAAATAAATATAAATTTACTTAGAGATTTTAAAAGATTGAAATTTAAAATATTATAAAATGTTGGCCTCAAGAATGATATAAGGATTGGGCTTAATTTTTAAAATCAACTAAGGTGATATACCCTAAGTTATTTATTTTCCTAGACAATAACATCAGATTTGGATATGGTAGGATGATTCTCATTATCAGATGAACTATCATTTGATGATGGTAGTCAACATATCATAACCACGGGTTAACCCTAAATCTTGGATTTAGATCTACCTAGCTCATTATGTATTGACTCAAATTGTATGAAAATGTGAATGCAACAATATGAGAGAAAGTTGATTGAAACCATCAATCATCAAGCTAAATAATTATAGTGTTTAAATGTGGTACACCACTTAAAATATAAGTGTTCTAAGTACTAGAGTAACATGATCCCAATATCTAGATTATAAGATTAAGGATGCTCGTTCAAAAGAGAGTGATTCTCAGTAGGAGTGATCTGCTAAGAATGAAAACATATTATAAACATAATGATGTCCGAACAAATGTGGTATGTATATATGTCAAAGGAAGGGAATCTAATCAAAAGAGTACGGTCATGCTAAGAAGATTAGTATAATCTAAAGAGCATGATTGTACCAGATAAGACCTAGCTTAAAAAGCAAAACTTGGGAAGGATTATTATCGTTAAAAGAGTATAATTATAGTAGGTGAAGATTTAGCCAAAAGAGTATGACTAGAAGATGATAGAATAGTCAACAGAGTATGATTATACCAAGTGTGAAAACCAGCCTAAAAAAGATTGGCCAGGAGAAGAGTAGTATAGTCAGAACTGCATGAAGATAGCAATAAAAATCCTACCCAAAAGAGCTAGATTAGGAGGGGAATAATATAATTGAAAATGCATGATTATAGTAAAAGTTTCCTAGCCAAGAGAGCATGACAAGGCTGAGAGAAACCTAGCCAAAGAAGCAAGTCTAGGAGAGGATATCTTCAACTAGGAACTAAGTCATAATATAATCAAATAGGGCACTAATAGAGGTGCAAATGAATCAAATTTGAGCAAGCTCACTATTTATTAGCATTTGATTCATTCAAAAATTTATTTGTTCGAATTCAAATCATTCTCAAAATTATTTGTTTATATGTTGTTCAAGTTCAATTCGTATTAAATATAATGAGCTTGTTTGACTCGTTTAGACTCAAATTAATTTTAAAATTCATAATTTTTTGATAAATAAAATATACATAGAATTTCTAAAATAAATATATAACAATTTATAAATAGTTATTATTACTCAAAATAATAAATAATTATTTTTGAAATAAATAGTTATTATTACTAACAAATATATAGAGAGAGAGCCAAATTGAGCTGAACATGATCAAATAAAGGCTAGCCTAAAATACTATGTAAGCAACCTAAAGTGTGTGTGAAAATATTAATCAATATATCAAAAAAATAGATTGGTTAGCACTATGCACAGATGTGCAATGTTGGGCTTAACCAATATCAATTAAGTTCTAGCCTAATATATTGGGTCAAGAGAGTCAATCAAGAGAGAATAAAGCCTAAATAATAAATTCTTGATATTTTAAAATTAATATTTGAAGGTTTTAAATCTTTGAAATAAAAATCTTAATTTTAATAGCCTGTTAAAAGTCAAATGCAAAGGTCAAATCCTTCATATAATTAATTAATATAATAATTAAAGAATTTTAGGGATTTAGTTAAGAAAATTTAGATAATTAGTCAACCCATAATCAAATGAGGTTGATAATCATGCTAAATATTTTTAATCAAATTCATGTACATCATCAAATATTTAAGTAATTTTTTATAATTATTTGGTATGTTCCATAATTCTCACCAAAGTATAAAAATTATTAAAAAATATCAAATAAATAAATAATCAAAATATTTAGGTATGCAAATTTCTTGTCCAATAACTATAGGTGACTCAATCAAACCATGAAAAATAATATCAAGATTAATATGAATTTTTCAGTAATTAAAATAATGCATTTTAACATTAAAAAATAAATATCTCATGCTACATTCATCCAATGCATATGAATTTAATACATTGAATCAAATGCATGTTGGGACAAGTCCCAAATAATTTTATATTTTTTCTAAATTTATTTAATTTTTTTTCATATTAATATAAATATTACACAAAATTTAAAAATTACCAAATAAATTTAAAAATTTTAAGGTGTTGTTTGGTTTGTTGCATTATTGGTGTAATTGAATCAAATGCATACGTTGTGAAAATTCAGTTATTAGGTACGTTGTATTTCAAACATAACATAATTCATTTCTAAATTTGAAACACACCCTGTAGTTTATTTGACCAATTTCAAAATATACTATAAATGCTTCACTGCTTAATGCCCCAAGCCGCTTTTGTGGCCGCCGTCTGCCACTCGTTGCCACCACCGACTACCATTGCCTATCACAATAGCTCTTGCAGCCACCACCACTGCTTGTGCTATAACTCAAAATTTTAAAAAAATATTTTAACTTATACAAGTCAAAAAATTATTTCATGAGTCATTATAAGTACAAATCGTAAACCTTCTTTGCTATAGCATATAAATTATTGTGTTTTAGTTTCACTAACTTTTCTGTAATTTTTTGGCACTAGTGAAATTCCTTAAGAAATTGACATATGTCGATACAAGTGGGAGTTTTGGTACGGTCATGTGTCTATTTTGTAAACCGATTTCATTAGAATTTTTTAAATAAATGAACAATTTTATGGATATTTTTCTATAAATTTTGAACCCAAAAAAATTTCTATGAATTTTATACTAAAAATTGATTATAATAATATTATTATATTATTATTTTATAAAAAACATAAATATTTAAAACCATAATAGAATTTATTAACCAAATTACCAGAGATTGTGTAAAACATTATTTTGAAGCTTTATTTGATTGAAACACTATTTTTAGATGCAAAATAAATTTCTGAATAGGCAAACATTGCTGCTTTTCAAAATCACCTGGCAAAAAATTTCAAAAATATACTCAAAATATTCATAATCTCAATATTTATAATATATAAAAAGTTACGCAGTAAAAGTTTTACTGAAACAAAGTTATCCTTATTTTTCAGTAACGAAAATACAAGTTTGATGGGAAAAATTCCAAAATATCAAATTATTGAAAACTAAAATAGATAAAACGTAATCTATCTTGAGATGAGCAGATTTTCCAACTAGGTGGACCGACGAAAATGACTCTATGGCAACCAAACCCTAATTTTTTTTTCTTCTCTCTCTCTCTCTTTCTCTCTTCTCTTTTCTCCCAAAACTTTCTCTATTGCACGAAAATGAAAGGGAAATGGGATTAAAGCCATTTAATAAACTCTGTTATGATCAGATTCTATATATATGTTTCTCAACTTGTGTTTCTCAACTCGATCATGTATGTTTTTGTTAGTTTTAATTTTTGCATATTTAGCTTTTATTTTATTATTCTCTCTGTTGTCAAGCACTGTTGTAGATACCTTAGATTATATATGTATTTTTGAATGATATATAGAAATTTATTTTTGAGATTCAATAGCCTTCTATTTTATATTGCATTCAGTAGTTTTCTGCTTTATAGTAAATTAAATAAAACCAAAGTTATAATTGGCTTAAATTAACACTAATGGCATGTTCATGAAGTTTGGAATTTTCGGAATACTTTTTATTCATCCAATTAAAATGAGAGTAAATCATATTTTAAATTCAAGTATTAACTAAAATTGTTTGAAACTAATTTTTGTAGATAAAGCAAGCTCAAATGCATGTATAGTTGAAATTTCATTCAATTTGGCTTTGTTGTTTGCTCTAAGCAACAACCTAAAATAATCCCCTAATAGTTAGCTAGGATCACATTTAAAATGACTAGACGATGTAAATTATCTTCTTCCCTATGTTGAACTGAAAACTAAGGAGATGTCTAGGGCTTGCACTAACTCAAATGACTCGGGTGATGATTTCTCCCTCTACATATAATGAAATCTAGTGATTTCATCTGCCATAATTTAAGGAGATTGAGTCATACCCGTAGGTGGTAATATTTTAACAAAGCATGTCCCCATCCCTTGCCCCATATCAAATAACCTATAGTTAACCTAGGGTTTTAAATTCTCACCTACCAAATTTGGAGATTAGGATGAAATCGGTCCCTCGCTTATATGATGTGATTTGAAGTATAACCCTATATGAGATTTGTTGTGACTCGGGCTCACAAGTTTTTGTTTTGATGATAACAAACATTATGGCTCACATCTCCTTATATTTTTAATGCATATTTATTTGTGTGTATACTAATATTTCTGGAACAGCTGCACCATCCAACAAAGATTCAAGGCTTAACAATGGGTAGAACATGTTATGATGTAATAATATTTGTAATATTCATTAATGTACTTTTTGATTTCTTGAGTCAAGTCCTGTAAGACTGTATACGTGCTTGTGACCATGTACACACACACTCAAGGGGAGTGAGATCTAGTCAAAACCAAAAGTTCAACTTTTGAACCAATCGTACTGGATGATTTAAATCATCCAAGACGATTTGTTCATTGAACTAATCATCTTGGACGATCTATTGCGATCTCAAAATCCTAGCCGCCAATATCATTTAGGCAATATTTAAATTCTAGATTTTGTTCTAATCATCCTGGATGATCCATATCGTCCTAGACGATCAATCCCAATCATGCCTAAATTGATCAAGTGGCTAAGGAAAGTAATTAAGGTTAGTTTGTTCAATCAAATCGGCCGGGACGATCGCAGGATCGTCCTGGACAATCTGTGAGAAAAACATTAATTTTCCTCTAAGTTTCATGGACGTCCCGACCTATCTGCTGGACATACGTCTGAATTTGAACTAATCATCCCGGACGATCAAATGACCATCCTAGACGATACGTACAAATTGTTGCAATAAACATCCAGGATGAGGCTGATCGTACTGGTTAAAGTGGCTATTTTATACTAATCATATATGAAGATCCAAGGATCGTCCTGGACGATCTTTACCGCCAGAACAGAGTTGGAAGGATTTTCAAAGCCCTCTATTTAAGGGATGTCAAAGACTTTGAAGGTGTCTTTGGCAGCCATTGAGGCTTCATTTCTTCTGGAGAAAATTTGAAGAGAGAGTTTGAAAGGGAGAGAGAAAAGGGTGGAGTTTGAGAGGGAGAAGAGCCTTAGAAGGGGGATTTTTGAGGGAGTGTGAGGGGGTTCATATGGTTGCTCCGGCAAGCTTGCACCTAAGTACCATCAGATTCAATGGTCGTCTCGAGGAAAGTTTTGGGAAGAAGAAGATCTCTTTAGTGTCAAAGGACCCGGCTACTCCTCCGCACCGGGAAATGTGAAAGTGATTTTGTAAGGGCTTCTCCACCTAGCTATGGGGGCTAAAGGAGAGTCACTAAAGGTTTAGTGCAATACTCGGAGGATGCCTCCGGGGAGTAGACGTAGGTCAGGTTGGACCGAACTACTATAAATCTGGTGTGTTCTTTTTGATTATTTTCTGCATTTTATTTTACTGCAATTAACTGCTTGGGTGAAATCTGTAATTGATCTTTTTATTATTGAATTAATTCGTTTCTACTGCAAGATATAAAAAAAATTTTCTTTTAGTTTAAAGAAGTTCTTAAATATCAAATTCACCCCTCCCCTCTTGGTTAGCCTTGGGACTAGTTCATAAGGGTTTAACACCCCTCACGAACTTTCAAGATTGGCTTTAACTGGCCTAAATTTGGGAAGACTAAAGTTCAAATTGAGTTTAAGCTACCCTGATAGTTGGAGTTAATGTAAAAGGATATAAGAAGCTAGGTTGAGCTTATAGAAGGTATCTAGGAGGAATAGCATGTCATCTCTAGTAATATTCTTATCACCCACTAATCGAGCCTCAAACTTGAGTTAATTGTATAAGTTAGCTAGTGATTGGCTTGAGCTTAGCAACGTGGATATTTGAGATGAATTAAGAGATAATATTATAATAAGAGGATAGTTCAAATTACGCTAATCACCTAGGACTTGCTTAATTAATCCTGAGTAACCTTCAAACTCATTGTGAATGGCTTGTTTAAGTGCTTAGCTTGTAGCTATAATTAGCTTAGAACCTTAAGTAACAAAATTTATCAAATGGGTTAGCCAATTTAGGTTTTAAATGGGTTTGGGTTCAAGGTGTTTAAAATGGGTCATAATAGGTTAACTTTGATCTGATGGCCTAATTAAGGTGGAACCAATTGGTCAATTAAATCAAAATGATATATGTTTAACTATTACGATCAATTAGAGGATTTGGTTTAGTTTAATTCAGCCAATTTGGTCAAATTAGTTCAATTGAATCAAGAAGGTCAAGTATAGGTTCACCTTATATCAGATGGACCAATTTGCTCAATTGGGTCAAACCAATGGTCAAATTAACTCAATTATGATGAGATGAACTCATTTAAATATTTGGTTTAATCAATTTGGCCAATTGGAGGCTTTGAACTGCAACGCTTTATGGTGTCGAATGTTGGCCATTAAAAGAGAACCATAATACTAAGTTAAGTGTTGCCGAGATGAGGATGCTCAGATGGATGAGTGGCTTTACCCTTAGAGATAGGATACAAATGAGCATATACGTGAAAAGGTTGGAGTAGCTCCAGTGGAAGATAAGATTAGAGAGAGTCGCCTTAGATGATTTGGTCACATAAAATGGCGGCCTCCTGATGACTCGGTTAGGAAAGTAGAGGTATTAGATTTGACTTATGTTAAGAAAGGTAGAGGTAGACCTAAAAAGACTTGGTTAGAAAATATTAGAAATGATCTTTCTTCATTAGATTTAAACGAGAATTTGACTTTTAACAGGACACAATGGAGAAAAAAGATCCATATAGCTGACCCCACGTAGTGGGATAAAGGCTTGATGTTGTTGTTGTTGTTGTGGAGGCTTTGGACTCAAATTGGCTAAGTGGATGCTGAAAGGTTCCAATTGTCCTAAGTTAGGGTAAGTAGGTTCAATAGACTCAGCTAAGGGGTAATTACATCAATTTCATGTTTGATGAATTCATTTAGGTAAGATCAAACACTTGGTTAAAGTTAGTTTGATCTATTTGAATAACTTTACATAAAAGAGTCAATTAAGTCAAAGTGGGCATATTAGACCAAATAGCCAAATGGATACAATTAAGGCAACTAAGGTCATGTAAACTATGATTACTCATTTCAAATAAATTATAAGGGTTAACTTGGCTCAATTTGGTCAAATTAATCAAAATGGTCTAAGAGGTTCAAGTGAGTCAAATTGGGTCAAAGTGGACCAATTGGCCAAATCAAAGGCTAATTGGAGTTGAATTATCCATGGTTGACCTACTAGAATTAATTTAAGGCTTTCATTTTAATTAATTGGCTGATTTGAACATTTAGATCTCCAATGTCAAATAGATCTATTTGGGCTTAAATGAGTGAAATAGTCCAATTATGCTACACAAAAGATTTATTAAGTCCAATTATGTTACATATAACATATTAGAACCTATTGAAGTGGTTATAGAAATTCAATTTTATTAATTTTAATATTTGGGTCTAATTAACCTAATTGAGTTTAATTGGGCTAAGTTATGGTTTAAGGATCAAGGCTCAAAATAAAGAGTCCTAATGGCTAATCATAATTAGCATGAATGTGACTAAACCACTAGAGGAGAAGGTTGAATGATTTGAATTACCAATTGAGCCCATTAGCCCTAATTAGAGTTAAGGCCAACCTAAGGTCATTTGTGGTCAACCTTATTTAAGATCAAGATTTAAAGATCTAGTGCATCCGTAGTCTATGATTTTTGCTAAGCTTATATGAGTCTTATAGTCATTCTAGGGTTTTATAATCAACTCAATTTATTTGCTAGGTAAGGTTTCAAGCTAAGCTGAGAGGATTCAACCTAGGGATGAATTAAAATTGAATTCAAAAGAAGAAGAATGCCTTGGATCATCCCTAGAGTGAATTATAAGATTAAGGGACACTAAACTAGTTAAGAGTAAGTGATCTATATTTGATATGGCTAACTCAGTCTAACATGAGAAGCATCTTGAATTAGGCAAACCTCTTTATGCTCTTTAGCTCAACTTTTCCTTTCATACAAGCTAGTATCGGTCCCTCTAGCTGTCTAGTCATTTGTGATAAGTCAACTAAAAAAATTTATAACGCTCTAACCACTCATCCAAATATCTTAAAAATATCTAAATAATTCACCAACATCCCAACCTTTAATTTTGTAGTTTCTTATTCTTCTCCTTCAAAGGAAAAATACCCTGAAAGATCAAAGAAATTATAGCTACAAACATTAAAAAAAATCTACTCAACCTTAAACCTTCCTTAAATAAGTTATTTTACCACCACCTAAAGGGGCCACCAATAAAGCTCCTACTATCACCATCTATTGATCTTACACTAGACCTCCACCAAAAAGCAAGTGAATATGCTATGCTTACTCACCCAAGTATTATCTTAAGACTTATGCATATTTAGCTTTGCTAAGCCAATGTATCCTTGCTTAAGATGTTTGTGGCTTTGAGGTCATTCTATTTACCTATTTGAGCTATTTAAGTTAGTAGTTTATGATCTTTTGTTGTGAGGTAAAAGCAAGATTTTGTGATCTTCTACTATGCTTAGTCACCTAAGTATTCACTAAATTTATATAATTATTTAACTTTGTTGGCTAGCTCGCCTTCCTATTTTATTTTATGTTGAAAGGGGAGTTATGCAATATTATTTTTAAATATCCCTTATAAGGTTCATCATCTCAATAAATTAGATGTATATGAAATACTTATATGTATGTTAAGTATTTCATAATCATTTTTCTTCATCTTGGCTACTCTTAATAAGAGCACCAAAAAAATGTCAACATCTAAATTGGTGACATTCATAAATTTACATCCCATAAGAAGATGAACAAAACTCGTAACATGAAACCCTATTGCCTCTCAATCCACAACAGAAATTATACGTCAAAACTAACAAAATATGTTACGCAGCTCCCGAAAATATTGCAACCAATAGAAAGCGGCTCGACATTTAAGCAATCTCACAATTAACATGACATTATCTTTTTAACTCATTTTGATTTTAATTTCAATAAAATATTTGACTTCATTAAATATTTTTAATTTTATATAATTAAAATAAGTGAAACTATTTAGCAAGGTATTTTCTTAGAATTCCAAAAATAATTATTTATGTTAAGAATCAAAATAGAAAGATATCATCAAAAATATTATATATATAAGACTTCGTTTGGATGATTTTTTTATTATTTTTTAAAATAATTATTTATACTATAAAATTATTTAAAAAATTAATGAAAAAGTTATATGACAAATGAAGCCTAAGTTAAATTCTTGGCGATAAGTTAATTTTTGCAGAAAAAAGAAGATATATCTTAGTGAAGAAGTAACCAAATCTCCACACGTGTGAGGTTGAGCCGGCCGGCCGCACGATATCTTCGGAAAGAAATCAGTCACACGTGCGACACATGTACCGCACCGCACCGCCTTCGCGATTTTTACCTATTCATACCTTTCCTATCTATGGTCCTGCTACCTGGAACCCTATTTGGCGTGAGGGAGACGGGGAAGGCGAAGGAGGCGGCGGCGGCTATAAGTAGGCGGCGGCGGCTATAAGGAGGCCAGAAAGGATAGTATGGAGGGGTATATTTCTTAGTGTTATTGCGTGATACAAGTCTAGGGTTTGGTCAAGGTTGCATTCATCTGTAAACCCTAGGAGGTTTCTTTAAGCCCTAGCAGTCCACATGGCTCGCCAGGACAACCCGTTTGCTCTTCTTGGCGATGATGACGACGGAGCCGACGTTTCAGTTCTCCTCGCCAAGGTCGAGGCGAAGATGCCGGCTCTAACGCCCTCGGCGACAGAGCAGACAAAACAGAAGACTGGACCCAATGGTCTTACATCTAAGCTTTCCGCTCCCGGAGAGTTTGGTGAGGGTTTTTTTGTTTGTTTGTCTTCATAAATACCTTGCTTGCGATTTTGTTTCCATTGTGTGTGTATGCTCACGATCTCTTTTTGGTTTCTTCTTTCACAGTGAGGGGAGAGAGAGGCCGGGGTAGGGGTGTCCGTGGCCGGGGTCCAGGAAGGGGTGGATTTGGTAATGTTGGTGATGGCGATGCCATTGATCAGCCAGAGCATTTGTATGATAGAGGTTATAGTGGTGAATCTGGTGGTGAGCGGAGTCGTGGGCGTGGTGGTAGAGGTGGATTGGGCCGTGGAAGGGGAAGAGGCTTTACTGGGATTGGTAACAGGAACCAGGTGGACTATGGGAATCCGGAAGATGGTAGAGAAGAGGGAGGTGAGTTCCAGGAAAAGGGCTATGGCGAGAGTCGGCCGTCCAGATATGACAGTAGAAAGTTTGGGGAGGAGAATCAGGGGCCAGATGGCGAGGAGAGGGAGAACCGTGGGTTTAGGGGATATGGTGCTGATCGGGAGAACCGTGGGTTGAGGGGACAAGGATCTGATCCGGAGAGGCGGGAGTTTAGGGATGGTGAGGGCTACGAGAGGAAGCGGGAGTTTAAGGATGGTGAGGGCTACGAGAGGAGTCATGGTGGTGATGGGGAGAACCGTGGATTCAGAGGTGGTGAGGGCCGTGGAAGAGGATATGGTGGAAGAGGCCGGAGGGGTGGACGCGATGGTGGACGAGGTGGAGGTCGATATGAGTCTAATGGTGGATGGAATGCATCTGAAACTAATAAAGCTTCTGCTGATGAAAAAGAGACGACTGTTAACAATACAAACAATGAAGATGGTGGCTCTGGACGGTATGTTTCCTCACCTCATTGCACCCAGTTTTTTACAAGGCTATGAATGCAATGAATTATAGCTACAATCAAGTGGTATCTAATTCTAAATGAAAGATACTTCTATCATAACATGTAGGATTTGATTGGTTTTACTTTTCAATTGCTAGCTTCTCAAAAAGCATTTTTGGTATGAGAAATAGGCTTGCACGTGCATCATCTCTATGAATTGATGAATATTTGAACCAATTTACGAAACAACTTTTTTCTGTATGGGTATGATGATTTTATATCATATAGCATCACAAAGCAGATATATGCAAAACCATGTCTTAATGTTTCTATGTGCTTTTTGGTTCTTTTTTTGTGGGATTCTTTGTATGTCAAAGGAGAGTTGAATTGCTTTAATTTTGGTAAGCACACAGGTGAGGAACACTTGTATTAGAGTATCTATTGTATCATATTGCACTTTTTTGGTTCATATTTTGTGGGGATTCTTGTATGTTCAAGGAGAGTTGAATTGCCTTGGATTTTAGCAATTATAAAACTGCCCAACACCTATTTAGAGAATTTATTACTATCACATCACTCTTACATTTTAGAATTTTAGGCTTATTTCTTGCATATTTGGCACAAGATTATTTATCTTTTGTAAGAGAATTTTTTATAATGATCCGTTTAATTCCTAGATATACGAAAATATGTAAATTCATATAAAAACTTAGAAATATAGTTACTTTGTACATGCTTGCTAGCCTTTATTATATATAACTTCAAAAAAATTTAAGTCTAGTTAAATAAATGCGTACATATATAATATTTACTTGATTGCTATGAAGTATTGATTATAAGTAATAAATGTATATGCATCAATGTTTAAAATTGCGCAATTGGGTATTAAGGCGTTCTTTGTTCGTGAGGCAAGGCATAAGCCTCAAGGCGTTTTGAGGCATGAGCCTCAAAATAACAAATTGCGTAAAGTTTAAATAAATGTTAAAAGTGATTTTTTATATAATATCCAAATAATATGTTAAAAGATGATATATTATCTTTCTATTAAACTATGAAGTAACACATTGACATGCATATGAAACAAAAAATTGCACTAGACGTAAAATGGCTAGTGATAAATTGTATGAAATATAATTGAAATACAATATTTCATGAGCAAAAAATATTAATTATATAAACTGCATAAAAGTATCATATAACATTAAGTTTAACTCCAAATTCTTTCTTCCTCGGTTCCTTACTCATCTACATTTAATTTCTAAAAAAGGATGGAATAGTTTGCAACAACTAGAAAATCATCTGTACTGTCATTATTGAGGAGATCTTTATTTGAGTTGTTATTATAACAAATTGGCCTCTCCTATGTCTCATCCTGTGAAATCCAATGCTATTATTTTAAGTAATTAAGAGATTTTTTATAAAGGCTATTTAAAATGAGGTGTTTTTGTCTATGCCTTTTGCACATAGGTCTAATCGATTAGATATCTATTGAAATAAATAAACATTAGAGCAATGGAGAAAGTGTAAAAAGGATAAGAGGATTTGAATTATTAGAACAAAGGATGGGCCATATATTTCAGTGCTATGTAGCACACCCTGACGTCATTTGTATGGTATGTCGCAGATGTTCAAAATGGCACCCGCTATTTACGTTGTACATGAGCAATATATATATATATATATATATATATATATATATATATATATATACATGGTTTAAAATTGCGCGCCTTAGAGCAATTTCCTTCTTTTAAGCCTCTAAGTATACGCAATGAGAGCTGGGATTGAGGCGTACGCCTCAAGTTCACTGAGGCTTATGTTTTAGAGGCGTCCGCCTCGTGTAATTAAAAAAACCCTAACTTAATATATTTCTATTCGGTCCCCCCCCAACCCCGCGCATCTTCGGTCATTTTACAAAACGAAACGAGGTTTCTTCTCCCTTCTTTTTCGAGCAACGTTTACCCTGCTTCCTTCCATTCGACCAGCGTCGGCTTGCTTTCACCGAGAGTTGTTCTTCACCTCTTGCTTGGAGTTCTCTTCTACCGCGAGTTGGGCTAGAGTCTCCTTCGACCGATCGCTAAAAGCTCTTCTTCTTCGTGGTTGGAGTTTAGGGCTTATTGACAAAGGTGAAATAGCTTTACTTCCTCTTCTTCTTTGCACTCAAATGTGATTTTTTTGTTATACCATCGCATTTATCGACATCTTCCTTTGGTTTTCATTTATTTTTTGGCGAAATTTTTTTCTTTTAAATTTTATGCAATCTTGATTTGTTTTGGACATACAATTTTCAATGTCACTTAATTGAATGGTTGCCATTGATAGTGTAAGAAAATGAAAATGATAGGACTTTTTAATTTATGTAATAATTATATCTCTATTTGTTAGACTTATGTTTATGTGGACATGTGGTTTAGGCATGCATAATAAAAAAGTATAAGATGCTCAATAGATATGTGTATAATGTCAATAGATATGTGATATGTCATTGCTATTTATTTTTGGAATTACATGTTAATGAAAAGAATACTGTGCTTTGGGAAAGATAAAATTTGAGTTGAACTATATTTCATGTTGTCTTATTATTGGGATATTTTGATTTCACTTCATGTCTTATATTTTTTATATTTTATATTATTTACTCATTAGTATATAAAAAATTTATCATTTTATGTTTACGCAATCTTTTGATTTTGAGGCTTACACCTCAAAATGCCTTGAGGCTTACGCCTCACGAACGAACGAAAAATGCCTCAATACCCGATTACGCAATTTTAAACTTTATATATATATATATATATATATATATATATATATATATATATATATATATATATATGGGTTGGGGGGGGTGTTTTAAAAAAAAATATTTTTGTTTATATTACTAATTTTATAATTTAATAGTGTTGCCATTACACATAAGTGTGCCTAAATTTTAAAAAACGAGGGCATAAGTTATATATGAAATATCTTTTACGTTTCATTCAATTAATTGATATCACATTTGTGTTATTTGTCATCACCATTTGATTCGCATATTTAAAAGGATTTTAAGAATATTTGAATACATGCTTGCTTATAGGTATTCAAAAGAATATCAGATATAATTTAAACTACAAAAAAAGATCCTGCATAGAAATATGTAATATTGTCAAATGAATGTGACAATATATCTATTTTTTGTGAATGTAGAGGATTATAAATTAGGAGATAATGTTAATGAAGGAAATGAGGATTTTTTGACTTGATGATGATGATGATGATGTCTCCGAAGAAGACTTTTAATTTCTAACAAAATAAATAGACTTAAAAAAATAGTTGTAATGTTTTGAATTTTTGGTGATTGAGTCTTGATTATGCGAATTTAAATATCAATTTGTTTTTTTTCTACTATCATGATGGGTTTTCTTTCTATTTGATGGTATTTCATATGAATACATATTTTTATTTACAACTAGTTAATATTGTGCGCCATATTTAAAATGACGCATGCGTTGCCGTGCGCTATGCACTATGACTCCACGGGGTATTTTGCGCTATGGTGCTCCATTCACCATTAACAAGTATAGGATGAGTGTATAATATACAATTTTATTGTGTTTAATATTAATAATTATTAGTCGATATAATTATAAGATAAAGTGATAGTTATGTGTGATAGATTTAAGTATATTAGATTTATAAAAAAAAAATATTAGATTTATCATACATAAGAACGGATAAATAAATAAGTGTATATAATATCTATAGTTAAGAGTGAATGGTAAAAATATGGAAGCTTCATGCTTTCTAAGAGGATACCATGGAGATCTAAAGTTAAATAATATAAAACTACAATGAACACGGTTATGTTGTATAGATGCAAGTATTCGACAATAAAGGTGTCATTGATCAATCACCTAAGTATGATGGAAATATGAATGTGTGGCAAAAATAGAATGCATTAATTAATAAATGGTTATGTTATAGAATGATTGGAGTGATATCTATTAAAGATAAGGAAGTTGAAAATAGTCTTTGTTATAGTTTAAAATTGCGCAATTAGAGGCGCACCTCTGCGCAATTTATCCACTTGGTGCCTCATTGCTCAAGTAATTTCGGGTCCAGAAGAGGCGTACGCTTTGGTGAGGCGCAATTGCGCAATTTTGGGAGAGGCGTACGCCTCAAGCTCTCTACTGATTTTTCGCCACCACTCCCGCTGGTGCCGCCTCTCATCGGTGAGGTATACCTGTCCGATACGACACTGATACGTGTTGTATCGAATAGAAGTTGCCCCTCATAATAAAAATTATTCTTACAATAAAAATTACTCTTACAATAAAAATTTGTTCCCCGCCAGGGGGCAGCGCCCCCTGGGACCCCCGGCATATCTGCCCCTTAAATAACATTCTTTTCTTATGTGCTATTACATTTAAAATATATGCAATTAACAACATACTAATCATTCTTATTGAACAAGGAAGAGAAAAAGTGGGTAGGATTGAAGATGATTTTGGCATTCATAGATTCAATTGGAGATGAAGATGCCTCCACTGAAGATCCATTTAGTGATAGGATATGATTGAATTTTAGATGTTCTTTCTTATTTGTACTTTGGGAGTTCTGATAGACTTCAATTTGTAGTTTTGTACTTTGAATTATGCTATGAGATGCTTATATTGCATCTATTTTATTGTTTTTCACTAAGTTCACTTCTCATTTAGATGTTCTAATTGTATCATAGGCTCTTACTGTTTTTTACCTGCTAGAAAATTTAAATTCACATTTACGCAATTCTTCGTCCGTGAGGCTTACGCCTCACACCGCCTCGAGGCTTACGCCTCGTCTCACGGACGAAAAACGCCTCGAGGCTTATTTACGTAATTTTAAACCTTTGTCTTTGCTAATTAGGACATTTACATTAAGGGTAGAAAACACATCATTATCCGTTTATATAAAATTTATGTTTGAGGTTGAGGTAAGACAGGGATATGCCTATGATAAGTTGAATGTAAGTTGTTCAAGTTGATTTACAAATAGATATAATAATTTTACAGTTCTCAACTGGAACAAATTAAAAATGAGGATTTTTAAAAATGACCAATGGTAATGATGATGATATGCAGCACTTCATAGAAAAATAATAATAATAAATGAGGATTTATAAAGTCTAACTCAATTATTGGGTTATAGCTAGTGATGATGTTCAAATGTATGTGTGCAGCCACACGTGTATATATGCATTAGATTGAGTTGAGTTTGAGTTAGTTTGAATTAATTTCAAGCAAAAATCCTCAAACCGAATAAAATCAATTTTTTTATTTCTAGTTGGTTAGAATTTGAGCATTTTCTGAGGGAATTTTGAGTTTTGGGCATAATTATCATTAATAATTTTTTATCTCGTAATATAACAAAAGACAGTTGTTCAAAAAAGGTTTAAAACCATACAATTATATGTTGATGTGTTTTCTTTTCATGAGGTGAGACGTGAGTCTCAAGGCTTCTTGATGTTCAAGCCTCAAAATAAACCATTAAATGAATTTAAAATATGCAAAAAAAACCATTTAAAAATAATAGTTTAAAATCATAGCATAATATCATAAAAAATCATGCAAATGCTTAACAGTAAGCAATATGTCCAAGATGAGCTAGTAAACATAAGCAAGAACTCTAAAATAAATTGGTTATGACTTAGGAGTCTTAATTTAAACGTTACCCAACTTCCATCACTTAGAGAGTCTTCATTAGAATGATCATCGTTGTTGATTATTTTCTTGCTTTCTTCATCCTCACTTGTATCAATATCTTTTCAATCTGTATGGAAATTGTCAATCTCATTTTTTAATGACTTATGAGAGTTGAATTGCTTTGATTTTGATAACCAAAATCTTAGCTATATTTGCTTTGTATATATATTTATATCTGTCTCTTACATTTTAGAAGCCTGAGATTCTTGCTTGCATATTGGTTTTATGAAAATTTATTTTTTGTGAAAGAATGGTTTTTGAAATGCTCTTGTTCCTAGTTTTAATTTATCAAGGAGTGTCCTTGTGAAATTGAATGATGGCCACTAAGGTGAATCTTGTTAGGTTGTCCAATGCTGCTTTCATTTTCAACTTTGAACTTGTCCAGCACCCATCCAATTACATTTTTATCTATCGCCTTACATTTACTATCACGATTATAACCCTTTTTTTGGTGGAATTATGATGGTTCATATATGTGTGAATTTAGTTGTTAGTACTGGAAATCTTAGTAGTATTCTATGACATAAGTGAGATAAATACTTGCATGCATATTATTGTCTGTGCATATATATATATATATATAATTTAAAGAAATTTTATCTTTTCTTGGCTTGATTTGAAATACTATTTTTTAAATTTGTTATATATGCATGTTCTCTTTTACAATTTTAATGAATTATAACATCCTAACATCTTTAGATTTGCTCCATTTAGATTTTCTTATCTAACTATTTTTAATCAATTTGGTTTCCGATCTAATCAAGCAATGAAAGCATTTACAACTATTATGCACAATAAATTTCAATAACATTTCAAGATATCGTGTCTTTTTTAAGTTTTTATATTTTAAAAACACTCGATTGATCGCAAGTAGATGCTGTTTTTATTTTTAATATTAAATAGTGATATTTTTTAAAATGATTGAATTATTATTGTAGCGAAGGATAAAAATTTGAGAACAGAAGTGATTTGTTAGGTATATTGAATGAAAAGTGCTCATAATATATTTTTAAACTTTAATCTTAAAGGAGTTCTATTTTCTTTATTTTAAATGTGTTCATTCTATAACAAAGTTAAATTTGCATTTTGAAATATCAGTTTAAATACATAAAATTATAAATATATACTTTATAATTAACAAGAACAAATTTAATTTATTATAAATTAGATAAATCAACAAAGGGCAAATTTTTAAAAGGAACAAGTTTGATGTACGATTTAGGAGAAGGATCTTGAATAAAATTAAATTTAAAAAGGATCAAAAACGCAAAGGGGCATGTCGTTTTATCAGAAAACGCAAAATTAAATCGCGTTTTAACGGAAAACGTGAACAGTAATCACGTTTTCCGTTAAAACGAGATTTGATTTTGCGTTTTTAGTGTATTTTAATGCACAGAATAAAAATACTTTTTTTTCCTTTTACACGTGAGGTGAGAGAGAGAGAGGAAGAGAGAGAAGTATAGAGAGAAATAAATGGGGGGAGAGAGATGGGAGAGAAACTTTTAAATATTTATAAATATTTAAATTTTAATTTTATGTATGATTAATTAATTAATTTAAAATTATATTTATATTAAAGTAATATTAAAATTTATATATTATATAATATTAATAAATATATCAATTTTAAATATTATATATTTGGTTGAAGATATCAAGATATAATAAACTATATTTATATTTAAATTTATTTAAGTTAAATTTAAATATATTTAAGCTATATTTACTTAAGTTATATCGTAAATTAATTTAATTTAAGTTTGCACAAAATATAAAATAAACTAATTTTTAATTTGCACAAAATATATTTTTTATTTTATATTTAAAGAAAATTTACGTTTTGTGCAAATTGATCATCAGTTAAAATATAATTTAGTAAATATAAATTTTAATTAACTTAAATTTAAATATAACTTAAAATTATTTTACTAATCATGGTTATAATATTTAAATTTAATAATAAAAATAGATATATTTAATAATATTTTATAATATATAATTTTAACATTATTTTAACATAAGTATTTAAGTTAAATAATACTTTACTGACGCATTTTAAACAGAAATAAGCACAGTTAAATAATATCAAAAACGCAAAGGCAGATGACGTTACTAAAGTATTATTTAACTTAAATACTTATGTTAAAATAATATTAAAAATTATATATTATAAAATATTATTAAATATATCAATTTTTATTATTAAATTTAAATATTATAATCATGATTAATAAAATAATGTTAAGTTATATTTAAATTTAAGTTAATTAAAATTTATATTTATTAAATTATATGATAGTTGATGATCAATTTGTACCAAACCTAAATTTTCTTGAAATATAAAATAAAAAATTATTTTATTTTATATTTTGTGCAAACTAAAATTAACTATATTTTTGATAAACTTAAATTAAATTATATTACTTTATAACTTAGGTAAATATAGCTTAAATATATTTAAATTTAACTTAAATAAATTTTAATATAAATGTAATTTATTATATCTTCAACTAAATATATAATATTTAAAATTGATATATTTATTAATATTATATAATATATAAATTTTAATATTACTTTAATATCAATATAATTTAAAATTAATTAATTAATCATAAATAATATTAAAATTTAAATATTTATAAATATTAAAAAGTTTCTCTCTCACGTCTCTCTCCTCATTTATTTCTCTCTATACTTCTCTCTCTTCCTCTCTCTCTCTCACCTCACGTGTAAAGAAAAAAAAGTATTTTTATTCTGTGCATTAAAATACACTAAAAAGGCAAAATCAAATCTCGTTTTAACGGAAAACGTGATTACTGTTCACGTTTTCCGTTAAAACGCGATTTAATTTTACGTTTTCTGATAAAACGACATGCCCCTTTGCGTTTTTGATCCTTTTTAAATTTAATTTTATTCAAGATCCTTCTCCTAAATCGTACATCAAACTTGTTCCTTTTAAAAATTTGCCTAGCAATGTGAAATATTCTTAAAAGAATATAAATAATGTGACATAAATTCATTTATAAGTATGAATTCTAAATATTGAATTAAAAATATTAACAAATCATAAAAGAAAAAGTCTTATAAATAAATAAAATTATGTTGGTCACATGATAGTGTTTTTATACACACTTTTTATTACAGTGTCATGTGAACATTTTTCCGCAGATCAATGCTAAATTTTCCCATATGTTTTTCTCTTTGATTAAGTGAATTGAAATTTGTCATTTATTCTTTTCAAGAACTTACTTTTTACAAAAATTTCCATACTTATTATTTGACCCTAAAAAAGTATATAATTTGAAAATTATGAACATGAAAAATCAAAATGATGAAAGATAATTCTAGAAACTAATAAATGATTTATTAGATATCCTATATATGGGGAGAAAGGAGAAGCCGATATATTTTTAATTAGTATATGTTTAAATGGAACCTTAAAGAAGCTTTATCTTTATTATTTTTTTGCTGTGCTTATTGGTAAAAAAGTTTATTTTGCATTTTTAAATGTCATGTTTAAGTTGATTATTAACTTAATGAGCCTTTTCACATATTGCGAATATAGTTTTGATGGCCACTCACACATTGGAAAAGGCCAATGAATTATTTTTTTAAAGTTTAATGCAAGTACTTGGATATCTGTCAGTCCATTACCATTGCGTACATACGAAACAAGCTGTATAGTAATGCTATTTTTTGACATTCATATATATGGGATGTTGATCATTTTCTTGACTGCTCAAGCTCAAGCCCTAAAATATAAAATTTCTCCTAATTCTTATAAATCATATAGCTAGGCCTTTTTTTTTTTTGCATCATAGTAGAGTACTTTATTTGGTCCTAGATAATTTGAATAAGTAACCTAGAGTAGACTCTTTGTGAAAGTTAAGGGTAGTCTCCATTGGCCCGTTGATGGTGTCTAAAATCATCCTAATTTCTTCAACACCAGAGATGAAGTTTTAAAACAAAAAGAAAATATCTTTTTGGAGGGGGGTGATGGTTTGGAGAGATGCGTAGTTTTTGGAGAAGGGGAGTTAGAGGGCGTAAGAATCCAATATGACTTTTTGAGGTTGTATAACCTTTAATTTCACCACCAAGCATTGACACCAACATTGCGAAAACTCATTCTAATGAGTAAATTAAGTTTTCTATTTTTCATAGTTTAATGCTAGCAATTAGAGCCCCTTGTAGTGTGACGTTCAAGGGCACGGGAGTCCAATTTTACAGTACAAGATTGTAAATCATTCGATTTTACTTATCATTAACATAAAAATCTATTGTAAAATAACTTGTCTTATTTTGATTTTCCAGTTTTGTTACTCTGTTGTCGAAGGTTGTAGTGCTCTTGTAGTGCTCTTCGACATAGCTGAGTCCACTTTGCCAACTTTCCAGCATACTTAGTGAATAAAATCAATTTGAGGATCGTTGTTAGTAATAATGGGTTACTAATCTAGCATAACTACCTAATGCATATCACAGAATTACTCAATATGATATGCAAGTCTAAGGAATTGTAAACTGAAGACTTGTAACACTATCCGGCGCTATAGGTTTACAACTTTATAGGGAAAGTTGCTACCCAAATGAATCTTAATTTAAGGATAAATTGCTTTTAGTACAGTATGTGAGAATGGCTAGACCTTGGACTCACCAGCAGTTGATCTAAGTTTTACCACTGTCAATTTTACCTATTTTTTACTTGACTTAGTCAATCACGGTCCATTGACCTTACATAAACACATGGATCATTTTCGGGCTTTAGTTGATCACGCTAGTTGACTATTGTATTGGGTTTGACTAAAATTAGACCAGAGTGAAACCCTTCAAGTATAATCAAGTTTTTTTAGTTGATTGGTTTAGCCTTGTCTATTCTAGCCTATCTAAACCCTAAACTAGTGACTCCATTTAACCTTTTTAGTGTTCTTTAAACTTCCTGATACCAGTGATTGACTCATGTTTGACCAAGGTGAAAGCTATGCCAACTTTAGCTTGTTAAATGGCTTAACCTCATGCAATGATTCAGCCATTATTATAATTGGACTAATATAGGATGTGTGGATCTTAATTGACAAGACTAGGTTCGCTCATTGAACCGATTTAACTTTGTTTGACTAACCTTAAATGCCAAGTCAGATCTAGGCCCATTTTGGGTCAAATTTACTGTAATTTGGGTCCAATTGAGATTAACATGTGTTAGGATTTTAATTAAACACACTTAGACCTAATTATATGATTTTATCTTATTTAATTATTTGTATCTGAGATAGCTTACCTTATGATGATGTTTAGAGTTAATTGGACTTAAATAGATAACCTAGGCTAGAACCTTCTTAAATAACAACATCAAGCCTTTGTCCCACTACGTGGGGTCAGCTACATGAATCCTTTTTCTCCATTGTGTCATGTTAAAAGTCAAATTCTCATTTAAATCTAATAAAGAATGATCATTTCTAATATTTTCTAACTAAGTCTTTTTAGGTCTACCTCTATCTTTCTTAATATAAATCAAATCTAATATCTCTATTTTCCTAACCGGATCATTGGAAGGCCGCCGTTTTATGTGACCAAACCATTTAAGGCGACTCTCTCTAATCTTATCTTTCACTGGAGCTACTCCAACCTTTTCACATATGTGCTCATTTCGTATCCTATCTCTAAGGGTAAAACTAATCATCCGCCTAAGCATCCTCATCTCTGCAACACTTAACTTAGTATTATGCTTCTCTTTTAATGGCCAACATTCAGCACCATAAAACATTGCAGGTCTAACTAACATCTTATAGAATATTCCCTTAAGTTTGAGGGGGACTTTTCTATCACACAACATGCTCGATACATTCCTCCACTTCAACCATCCAACTTGAATTTTGCTAATATTCCCATCTATTTCACCATCACTCTGAATAATTGATTTAAGATAACTAAAATGTGTATTCTTATTAATGACTTGATCGCCCAAAGTCACAATCTCATCACTAGGTCTATTACTATTAAAATTACACTCCATATATTCCATTTTAGATCTACTCAAGCAAAAATCTTTAGACTCTAAGGTTGACCTCCATAATTCAAGTTTACCTTCAACTCCCTCTCTAGTCTTATCAACAAGAAGAATGTCATAAGCAAAAAGCATACACCAAGGTACATCCTCTTGCAAATGTCTAGTGAGAACATCCATGACTAAAGCAAAAAGATATAATCCAACTATAATAGGAAAATACTTGGTCAAACCACCTTGTGTTTGAACACAAATAATAGCTCCTGCATACATATCTTTAATGATTTGAATATAAGCATTATTAACTCCTTTCTTTTGAAGAACTCTCCATAGCACTTCTATTGGAACTTTATCATATGCTTTCTCTAAATCAATAAATGTCATATGTAGATCCTCTTTATTCTCTCTATATTTCTCCATTAAACCTCTCAATAAATGTATTGCTTCCATAGTAGACCTACCCGACATGAATCCAGATTGATTTTGAGAAACATTAGTATCACGCCGCAACCTACGCTCCATAACTCGCTCCCATAATTTTAAAGTATGACACATTAACTTAATTCCTCTATAATTCGCACAATCTTATGCATCTCCTTTATTCTTAAAAATAGGAATTAACACACTCATTCTCCACTCATCTGACATCTTTTTAGTTTTCAAAATAGCATTAAAAAGTTTAGTAAGCCAAGAAATTCCTTCATCTCCTAAGCATTTCCACACCTCTATTGAAATATCATAAGGTCCAACAGCTTTTTCACACGTCGTTTTCTTTAAAGCCTCTCTAACTTCGGTTTTACTAATACGCCGATAAAAATATAAATATTTATTTTCATTTAGGGTGCTAAGGTCACTAAAGTCAATCGTATTTTCACATTCTTTATTAAAAAGTTTAGCAAAATATCTCATCCACCTTTGTTGAATATCATCTTCTAACAAAAATACTTTTGGATCTTCATCCTTAATACACTTCATTTAAACTAAATCCTTACTACTACTATCTTTTTATTTGGCTAACTTATACATATACCTTTCTCCCTCCTCAGTATCTAATCTATTATATAAATCATAAAACCTAAGATCTTAGCATCGCATATTGCTTTCTTAAACAAATAATCATATTAATTAAACAACTTAAACACAATGTGTATTTAGGTTTTTGTGATTATGGTGTTGACCTCTAGGCACCTCAATTTCCTAATCTATCTCTTTGATGTTACAAATGAGAATTGTTTTGTTATTGAATGCATTGTGGGCTTGGATTGATTAAAATTTGGAAGAAGATTCCTAACTCAAAAAAGGCACATGAAATTCAACCGCCTCATGGTGTGTGCTTTAAACCTATGTCAATTTATATTAATCTTTAAAATAATAACATAATGATAATATAATTTGCTGTAAATTAAACAAATAAGCAATTTAATTAAAGAATTCTAAAAAATATTACATATCAAAAGAGAGATTTTATGTTGTAAAAATATATGGTAACTATTAATATCAAATGCTATACAACATTATCATTAGTTCTATTATGTCACTTCTATTTTATTTGTGCATAGTTTAATTCCATCGAGTTTTATGATAATTGCGCCACATATCAATTTAAATTATCATATTATGTTACTGAATGATACATTTGAAAAGGATAAGTGATGACCAACTTTTCTTACATTTTATGGTAGACGTGATTTCTTTCGAAATTCTGCATTGTATCTGGACTTGATAATTGAGTTTCTATGGTGAAAACTGAATCAAACACGCCATTCTGCGTAAATGCCAAAAGACTGCCTTAAAAAAAATAATTATGGGCAAAATTTAAAGATAAGAAGTTTTGCGTTGGATTTGACGTCCTAATTGAGTTAATGTTGTGAAAATTGAATATAAAAAAAATGCTAACGTGCATAAAACGCCAAGAGATAATGACGTAATAGAATTTTATGGGTAAATTAGAAGTTGAAAGTTTATAGCACAACTCTAGTTTTATGAACTGTTCTACATTTATAAGTGGGTGAGATGTTTAGAGGT
Organism: Dendrobium chrysotoxum; assembly: GCA_019925795.1. NCBI lineage: Eukaryota > Viridiplantae > Streptophyta > Magnoliopsida > Asparagales > Orchidaceae > Dendrobium > Dendrobium chrysotoxum. The sequence goes on along the minus strand of CM034297.1, from coordinate 7,684,059 downwards.
AAGATGGGACATTCTAATTTTCTGCCTCCCCTTATAATTTTCCTTATCTGGAGAGAAAAATGTCTTCTCGTGCATAAACCTGGATGTCATTCATTGCGAGTTTTCCATTGTTTTGAAATTCAGATATGGTACTGTTAACACCTGATATTTGGATGTATGTTATTTTATGCTTATTTTTTAACATTTTTTTCCTTGGATTGGTCTTCTAAAAAATTTAATGTTGCAGCGATGAGCCTAGTGCTACTCAAGAGCCTAATGATGGGCAATCTGAGAAGCCAATCCCTGAACAAATTGCTTCTGAAGATACTTCTAAGGTCCCTGAAGAGGACAATGTATGTCGCTTTTTGCCACCAGTTTAACTTGGTTAAAATATTTACGATCAATTATGTAAGGAGTTGAACTAGTTACGTTGCCTTGCTTGTTGATGTTGGAAATGAACCAACGAGACATTTTAGATTATTCTTGAAAAAAAAAAAGGAAATAATTGAAAACTTCGTTCTTGGGATTAGGCTAATGCTGATGGTTTTATTAACTAATTTGAAAATTTCATAAAACAGGAAATGACTCTTGCTGAGTATGAAAAACTGTTGCAAGAAAAGAGGAAGGCGTTGGAATCTCTTAAGGTGGAGACTAGGAAAGTTGTTATTGACAAAGATTTCGAGGGAATGCAAATCATTGAGAAAAAGAAAGAGGATGAAGTTTCAAAAATGGTATCTCATTGATGAATACTCCTTACTGTTTTTGTTGCCATTTTTTTATTCTGAATACTTATTATTCTTTTATTTTAATTGTTACCTGTAGAAGTTAGACTATGACAAGGGAAAGAAGAAGGAAATCACTGAAAGGGAAGAGAAATCTCGCAAGGTATTGAGCATATGCAGTTTCTTACTCCTCCATTTCATATAATGGAAAATTTTTCTCATGGCATCTCGACCAAATATTGATTAGGATGAGTCTCAGAGTCTTATTATATTAATTATTTTATATTTTACGTTCATGTAAAAGCAGATTTAAGGGCTTTGACATTCATCTTGATTATATTTTATATTGGTTTGATTTGGCATTTTATAGTTTCCTCAGTAGTAGTAAGTCCTTGTTTGCATGCTATTACAGTCACAGAGTATCAATGAATTTCTGAAGCCTGCTGATGGTGAGAGGTATAGAGTACCTACTTCTTCCCGTGGGCGCGGTGGAAGAGGCCGTGGGCGAGGAGGTGGATATGCAAGTGACTATCCAAGCCAGCCTGCTGCTACTGCTCCTCCTCTGGAAGATCCCACCCATTTCCCCATTCTCGGGGCAGCTGCCAAAGCCTGAGTTTTGTTTTTAAGTCTTCTGGAATTGTAGCCTCCAAACTCCTCCCCTTATTTTTGTACTATTGCTATTGTCTTTTTTGTTTTCTTTTCTTTTTCCATTTTGTTTGCTTTTTTATTTTACAAGAAATACAATATTTGACTGAAGCCTTAGCATAATGACTTTATATATTAAATGGTTGAGAGTTTTTTTTTTAAATAAATTTGTGAGGGGATTTTAATTATTTATATTTTGCACTATCCTAAAAGTAGATTTAAGGGCTTTGAGATCCATTTGAACTTATTTTTTATCAGATTATTTTAATGCAATTTTGTTTGATTTTGCATCTTTATTTTGAACAATATTACTTGTCATAGCTAATAATGTTTTAGCATTTGTCCCATAAGAACTTTATTATGTTTTTTCGTGTCAATATAAATTCCTTTTCAGCTTTTTTTGAACTTTTGGCCTCCAAACCAACCGTTTCTTCCCTTATTTTTTGTTGCAACTCTTAGAAGTGTTACAATTTGTTTTGTTTGAAGTATCAGAAAGTGTATGAGATAAGTTTTGAATATTCATTCTAGTGCTTTTCTGAGTTGATTCTTCAAAAAAGGAGTTTGCAACTTATCTTCTCTCATTTTTTTTATTTATAAGAACAATGTCGTTTATGGGGTTAATTATTCTATGCGGATCCCGGACGGCGTCCGGAGATCAATAGAGCATGTTATGTCATTTTTTTGCTGTATATCGGTGCTATGTATTGGGTGATGTGGGGCGCTCTCATTCGTCTTTAGACGCTGTCCGATGTCCGCACAGAATAATTGCTCGGTTTATGATCATCCATGAAGAGTTTGTGATCATAGTTTGAATAAATAGTGGAATAGGGATAGGCCGATAGCAATCATGCCATATATATTAATGATTTGTTTAAATTCATTTAAGTAGAATCTACTTTTGAATATTTGGGTTGTTTTCTATAATTTTATTTTTTTTAAGTACTAGTTTTATTGCACGTGTATTAAATATATATATATATATAATAAAAAATATTAATAATGTTAAATATTAAAAATAATTTAGGTGAATTATTTTTGCACAATTACATATTGGATAGAATTTAATTTAACAGAATTCTAACAATAAAATATTATAACTTGTGGGCAAATGATAAAATATACATAATATTATAATTATATATTAGATTGAATTTAACAGAAATGTTATTGACAGATTTCAAGTAATTTTGAGTGCTTTTAGCATTAAACAATTTGAGAAAACAATCTGATGGAATAATACGAAACTGATATGTACAACTGGTATAATACGAGAGTAGCTAAAGAATGCCAAAACCAATATATTTGCTCATTGCTGCTATCCCTGGCCCATGTGGCATTTTCTTTGACGAAGCTAAAAAGAGTAAAGAAGGTTAGCAAATGCAAAAAGAATTTTACTTAAAAATCATGAGAAAGCAAAAATCTGCTTTTACATACAATCTTCAAAACCCTTTCAACTGGTAATACTAGTCGGGCTTCAACTCAATAACCTGCACAAAAGATCTAGAAACTAAATGCAAATCATAAAAAATCTAACAGAAAAATATATGAGAATAGTTTAACTAATTATATATATATATATATATATATATATATAGAGAGAGAGAGAGAGAGAGCTGGTTCGACAATTATCTTACGGAGAATCAAATCGTTTGTTGAAATTTTATGGATGTTCTGAAGGGTTAGACGGTTGACTTCATCTTCCAAAGAGTGAAGAAATGTTATACAAGTTCGAAAGACCGAAATAATTGGAGAAATGAACTTGAGTGCAAAAATGTTATAAAACTTCAAAACACCGAAATAATTGGAGAAGGAAAATTGCGGGTAGCCTAAATGCCGGTAAGAAGAAACATTAAAGAAATTCGAGAGACCTAAATATTTGGAGAAAGAAACCTACCGAATAAATTCTTTACTTATATGAAATTTGTTCAGAACAAAGTTTTTGAACTCTATAAATGAATGTCAATAAAATACGCATATGCTATGAACTTTTCTCTTTTAAGTTGAATGGTACTCCAAACTTAAAAGTAATATCTAAGCAGCTACCAAAATATACAAAAATAATTCAGCACAAATAAATTTATTACCTAATTTTTAAAGTCAAAAGAGTAGAGATCATTTGAAGTCAAAAGAATAGAGATCCAAAAGGCATATGATTCACAATTAAGACTGTTAAATAAAATTAATTTGAATGGGTTACTAGGGTATTAAAAGAAATAATAAGTAACAAAAGAAAAAAGTTGCTCTTCACATATCATATAGTGTTACCAGGAATGAACATAATTCATAAATTCAAGCACAAAATGAAGTTAGTGATGATAATAATTTACTATAAGAATGAGTTGTCTTATTTCTAAATATAAATAAGATTGTTAAGAACCATTTTAGAAAGAGAAATAAGATTTCAATGAAGAACTCAAAAGAAAATCTGGAATGGCAAGCAAACTGGAGATGGTCAAACAAAGAGAAATTAGTTGGCGGTCGAGAAGGAGGTAAATGATGGTTGGAGCCAAAAGAAAATTAAGCGGCGGTAACATATGAAGAAGATAAATTTGGTTGTAGCATGTGGAGAAGTTAAATAAACTACATATCAGCTATTAATCTAAACAAAGCATTCAACTCCAGAATTCAGTTCGACATACCTCTAAACTATTCCGTCCACCCTTAGAGAATAAAGTGTATCAAATTTGTTACAAATATAGCCAAATTAGTATTGAAATCCATCTAAAAGGGACAAAAAAATAATAAAATATAATTTTAGAGCTCATCAAAGTAGTGAGGTAAAGGTAGACTGAAGATAAGAACAAATTTTGCTTTAAGGAATATCCAAAAAATTGAAAAATGGACACACCTAACACACTTCAATTTTAAGTAGAGAATCGTAAAGAGAAATACACACATGTTTTAATTTATTTGATCAAACCAATTCCTTGTCAAGAACACTAAACCAAACAGTCAAGGTATAATTAGAAGGCAAATGGTATTTATTTCCACTAAATTCCTCCAATCAAAACACAGCCAAAACAGAGGCATTCACAAAAGGAGATGAGAATAACAGGAAAAAGAGAACAAGAATAAGAAGGAATACATAATTATTCGCTTAATTTGTCCAACCAAAACATATAACCTAGATGAAGGATAGCCAAATGAATAAAAATGAAGCAAGATGATAGAGAATAGCTGAAGAGGTGTGCGAGAGAGAAAAATCATTACTTCCCACTTATGGCTTCCGATCGACAGGAGAAGAAGGTGAAGAAGCCTCTTGAGCGACTCTTTAAAACTCTTCTTCACGAGAAGCACACAAGCCGTAAGATTGAAAAGAAGGTGAGCTCTCTGTTGACCTCATTTTTGTATGAGGTTAATAGGACCAACCCAGACCTTAGGATCTTTCCAATCCTTAGGATTAATCCTGACCCTAGGATCACTCTAATCCTAGATCAATCTAGATTCAAATCAATCCAGATCTCAGATCAATCTAGTATCCAGAATATTCTAGACCCTAGGATTTTCCTAGATTCTAAACCTTAAGATCTATCCTAGACCCTAGGATTCTTCTTAGGTTTTAGAGCTCAAGATCATTCTAGACCCTAGATCGTAGGATCATTCTAGAGTCCAAAAAATCCTAGGATCTTCCTAGATTTTGGACCTTAGGATTTTCCTAGACTTTTAGACCCTAGGATCTACCCTAGACCTTAGAATTCCTCCAGATCCATCTAGATCTTAGGAATTATCTAGACCCAAAGACCTTCCTAGAATCTATATTTCAGAATCTTCCCTAGATCCTAGACCTCAGGATTTATAGATCCTAAGATTCCTCTAGATCCTAGGACTCTTAGACCTTAGGATCCTCCTGGACTCCAAACCCTAGGATCTACTCTAGACCCTAGGATTTTGCCAGACTCCAGATTCTAGACCAATCCATATTCAATTCAAATTTGAACTTCAAATCAATCTTAAACTCAAGTCAATCCAGACCTTAATTTAATTTAAATCTGAACCAAAATCCAGATTTCAATCTATTCCAAAATTCAAAACCCTATTTCAAATCTTGATCTTGTCTTTGATCTAGCTCAAATCCTTTTAATTATTTATGATCACTCCAAATGATCTTAGATGATTAGGATGATTCAAATCCAAACAATCAAGCTCAAAATCCAGCTCAAAACCAGAAATCCAGATCAAATTCCAAGGCTAAAGGTCTAAGTCCTAAAAGCCTTTTCCGGTAAATCTTTGAATATTTCAAAACCCTATCAAATGATCTCTGATTCAAGGTCTATCAGTTCCACACTGATGTGATATATCTCTAGAGGCAACCCTCTAAATTTGAGCTCATTCTGAGGTCTCTAACCCCATAAATTGAATTGAAATCCAAAGGCTGTGAAACCTTCAAATATTTATAGTCTATGCCACTAGACCTGCCACACAGTGGATCCTGACCTTGGAGCCTTCTCCAAACCCTCAAATCACTTCCAGACCCTTGATTATGACCTATTGAGCAATAAACTGCATTTTGTTGGATTCAATTTGACCCCAAATTAACTAGGGGTCAAAATGACCAAAATACCCCTATGGGGTGTGAATAGTCACTTTGGACCAAATGAGCTCCAAATCAAATGCAACCACTTCCAGCAAGTTTTAAATGTTAAACCAAACTTGTTGAACCCAGAACCAGCCCCTGGGTCAACCTGGTTGACCAAGTCAATCTAGGTTGACCAAAAAGGCCCTTTAGGATTTAAATTGGTTATTTTAACCAAATGACATCCTCAGACCTTGGGACCACCTTCATTGGTCTCCAAATATCAAACGAAATCTATTGAGCCCATTCCCAGACCCTGGACCCACCTGGTTGACCAAGTCAACCAGGGTTGACTTGAAGGCCCATTAAGAGCCCAAATAGGTCATTTTGACCAAATGATCTCCCCAGACCTTGAGACTATCACCAGTGGACTCAGAATATCATTTTGAACTGGTCGGACCCAATCCCTGACCTTGTGTCAACCTGGTTGATCAAGTTAACACAGTTGACCCATTATGCCCATTTAAGACCTAAAAGGGTAATTTGGTCCAAATAACCCATTTAAACTCCTGAAACGCATCTACCAGACTTCCAACATCAAATCAAATCTATTAAACCCAAATTCAGGTCCTAGGTCAACCTAGTTTGACCCAAAATCCCTTAAAGGTTCAAATAGGTTATTTCAACCCATTCAATTAAATCAATGCATTCAAACCCTCAAACCCATGTCATTTGATGTTTTGAATATTCCTTAGATTTTTCATAAGTTAAATCATTCAGATTTGACTTAGTCAAACCATTAAATTTGGTTAAACTCCTATGTTTTGGTCCAACAATTACATGAATCTTATCAAGCTCATCTCAAACCCTTAATCCAATCTCATGTTATGGTTTGGATGTGTCTAAGCTTAACATGAATTGAGTTAGGATTGGTTAGACCAAGTCAACCTATTTTGACTTGGTCAAACTTTCCCTCATTCATGTGGATGTGTCCAAACCTCAATTCGTTAACTTCCAACACTTCTAAACTCATTTCAACCAGCTCCTCAAGTCTCCTTGGTTGCCACCTCAGCCACCCAAGTCAAGTTGACTTGGTCAACTCAAGCAAGCATGGTCAAACCCTTTTGAAACCCCCTCTAATTCATCTAAACCTCAACCTTCAAGTATCAAACCCCTCTAGCCTATTATTCAAGCACTCAAGACATCTCTTCAATGCCACATCACCAATCCACATGGCATGTGGACTGGTCAAACAGTCAATTTAATGCATTAGATGGGTCAAAGCTAGTCAAACTAGCTCAAATCACCCTCTCCCCCATGCCAAATCAGCTCCAACTGTGTGAGCTCCCTCTAGAACCTTCATAGGGTTATTTATCAACCCTTAGATGAGGATCCAATGGCTTTCATCACCCACACATGGCCACAAGGTGACAAAAATCCCTTTACACATGGGATTGTACCCTTGTCCTTGATTCTTTATGCTCCCACCTACTCCATGGACACTTGGCATCTATCTGGAGTCCAGCCAAAGCGATCTCGACCGTCCAAATAGCTTAGGATCACTTGAATAGGGAAAAACCTAAAAATGAGCATTCATTCTCACCCTAACTCTCTCTCTCCAACCAGAGCTTCTAAGGCCTAGCCTCCAGTTCCTTGGAGCTCCCCAAACCTCCTCCTCACTTTCTAAGCAAGATCAAGCCGGTCAAATCTTGCCGGCGGCCAGCTTCCGGCGGAGGCAAGCTCAAATATGTTCCAGCCCTTTTTTGATCAATCTAGACGTTATTAGTTCGAGGAGTCTTCTACAAAAATTTGTGTGGACAGTCAACAAGCTCAGAGAACCTTTAAACTCCTGAATCCACCGTGTGGATTAGGTAAAAATCAAAACCCTAGCTTAGGGCACTTAGGGTTAAATAGATTTTTATAAAGTGCTTTTAAATTATTCAAACACCTCCACACAATTTTTGTTCATGTGGACATCTTAAGTTTAAAACTTCAAATATTTTCATTGAGTAAATAGAGAGAACAAGGCATTTTCTTACTTTGGGCCTTCGGTTTGATACCTGCATGAACTGCGAGCCTTTTAGACCGTTGATCTGAAGATCAACAGTTCTGATTGAGCAGCACTATGGTTCTACATATCCCCGTGGTCCGTTCAATCGTTGAGATCTCTGTTCGACGAGATCACGATCGTTCAATCCAAACAGCGGAGGATCGAACGGCTGAGGTCTGCAGCTGACGTGGATTAGTGGAATGCGCCCGCGGTGGTTGATTAAGCAATGATTGCTGCGGCGCAATCATTGCACGCGCCGCCGGCAATCATTGCCACGCGTTTATCCCAGCGAACCGGATGCCTCCACGTGGACCTGCCGCCAATCATTAATAATGATTATTTAATTTTTTTTGTAAATTCAATTTTTCTTATAAAATTAATTAAAGTTATTTTTAAATTAATAATTAATTAAAAATAATCATAAATATTATGAATTTTATATTAAATATATTTTGGATTTTCCAAATTCTAAATCATCTAATTTATAACATTTTATTTAAATATTTTAAATAATCTTAATATATATTAATCTTTAATTAATATTTAATTAATATTAAGACTAATATTGACTTAATCATTTTAAAAATCTAAAAAAAATATTATTTTTAAAATATATCTATTAAATTATAAAACATATTTTAAATGTTTTGAAATTAAAATTTAATTAAAATTTAATATTTAATATAATTTGAATAATTAAGTAATTAAGTAGTAGTTAATTAATTTAATATTTAATATTTCAAATTCTTTTAAAGTTTATATAAAAATATTTTAATTAATTCAAACAATCATTTGAAAAATATTTTTTAGTTTTGAATTAAAAATAATTTAAATATATATATTATATATTTTAAATATTTCTTTTAATTAATTAAGAATTTAATTAATACTTAATCAAAATTAAACTTAAATAATTTTAAGAAAATTCAAATGAAATTATTTTAAACCTTTTTTTTTAAATTTCAGAAAACATTTAATATTCAATTAAATTTAATTTAAAAATTGTTAATTAATTCTGAATTAATTTAAATACCTTAATTAACTTAAATTTTCAAAAATTCAAAACAAATTCAAATAATTTCAAAAAATTAATTTAATATCTCAAAATTTTTAGAAAATTAAATATTTTAATTTAAAATTAATTTCAAAATTAGAGACTTAATTTATCTTGACTAATTTTAATTATCTAATTACTTTAATATCTAATTAAATGTTAAACTAAATATTTCAAAATTAAAAATTTATTTTCAAACAACTTTAAAATCAGAGGATCTCTCATTTGAATATTAAATCTATTTTAATGGTATTTTGAATATTTTTAATTTAAATTTTATATTTATATATATATGTTTATATATCTATATTTATGTTTAAAAATCTATTTTTAAAATTATACATATTTAAATTTCAAATATTTGAGAGATCCCATGAAATTCTAAACTTAGATTAAGTTTGATTGAATAGGATTTGTGGGGAAGGTCATTAGTGAATAATTATATTTTTTAATTATTCACTAATGATATCATTAATCATTATAATTAATGCTAATCTATGTATGCTTAAGATGCACACACCACCTAGGAGCCCTAGATCTAGGATTGATTATGTTTATATATGTGCATATCATTCATGTTATAAGGGTTAGTGATCTTGATTTGAAATCAATTAACCTAGTGACAACATTAATGATAATAATTAAGGATCTTATTTAGAGGACTTAACATATTTTCAATAATTAGGATTGACCTCCTATTAACTTGAAACTCAAATTATTTGAACATAGTGACACTATCAGCCTTAGCAAAATTTTCCACTGAATTTTAAAGTCATTAAGCTCCTTAATTAATTTAATCAAAATCAAAGCTTAATTAAGCCTTTAAAACTTCCAGAAAATGTAATAAATCAAGATTAAGTCTAAAAATTACAAATAATACCTCAAACTGACCAGAATTGAATCCTTAATCAATGAAAAATAAAATCCCCTTAACTGGACTTTAAAATCAAGCTTAATTTAATTTTAATTGAAATTTAATTCTTAATTAATTTAATTAATTAAAAATAATTAAAAATTTTAAAAATTTTCCAAACACTTGGAGATCACTCCTTAGGTCATTCCTGACCTTTGGAGTTGATTTCAAGGAGTTTGGAGGTTATTTAGATTCAAATCATAAAAAGGCCTCTAATTAAATAAATTAAATAAATTAAATAATTTAAATAATTGTCAAAACTTCAAAAATTCATAACTAATTCAAATAAATCCAAATTGAGAAAACTCAAAGGCATATGACTCATCTTAAGGTCTAATATTTATTAAAAATATTAAATTTCCAGAAATCAATCAAATTTGAAAAAGTCAACTTTAGGTTAAACCTAATTCAAAATCAAGTCAAAATTTTAAACCTTCATAATAAAATCTAGAAAAATCTAATTTCAGCATACTTATTGTCTAACTGATGATATTAAGGTCTAGTATTTTAATAAAATATTAACTTTCTAGAAAATACTGTAAATCAAAAAGTCAACTTTTGACCCTTGAATTAAATCATTAAAATAATCCAGAAAATTCCAAAATTCAACAAATCATCAAAAATTCCAAAAAATCTTAAATCAATATTAAAAACCAGCAAGCAACCAACCTTAATTAAAATTTAATCAATCTTTAAACCTTAATCAAGCTCAAAACACTTAATTATACTAGGTACCACTAGGTAACCCAGACCTACGAGGTTATTAAATTAGCCCCAAGGAAGGTGAAATAAACTTCACGGCCTCGGTGTTCAACAAAGTTGGTATCCAACAAACAATTAAAATCAATTTTAAAATCAAGTTTAAACCATTAAGACTTAAACTTCAATTAAAATCTCCCTTAAGCCTTTTAACCAACCAGAACATCAAATAACTTCAATCAAGTACCCTATTTAGGACATATCAAAGCCACACAACCTACCTCACACACTTTAGATGATTTATTAGGACAACCAACTCTAGTCTTAGGCCAGGTCGGTGTTTACTTTTCTGCTACTTGCGTGTGCCGGATTTTCTGTGATTTTCACTGCATGCTGGTTGTTAGATTTAAGTAATTAATGTGATTGTTTATTTATTTACTGCACTCTGTGTTGATTTGATTATACATTAGATCTACCCCTAGGCTAGGGACAATTTGTACTAATTCAATCTTATGCAGGTGGCCATGCTCATACAGGGCATTAAATAAAGGAGCAAAATCATAAATAATAAATTGCACAGGTGCTTCAAAAAATTGCTTAAATCCCCCTTTAAAATTAAAAGAGCATGGACAAGCGTGACTGTGTTTTGAGTATTTTAATTTCAAATATTAATTACTTGAGATCAATATTAACTGCTTGGGATGTCTATATAATTGTTGATTATTATGATAACCCTGCAGGTCGTTGAGTCTAGATTTTAATTTTGATTAATATAATTTGATATTTGAATTGAGTTGTAATTGTTAAGTTTTTTGAGAATGGGATGTTTAAGCATCCAATTTGGAATCCAAAGAGGAAGAGACATCCCTTAGGGGAGAGTCTCTTTCCATTTGGAGATCCGAATTGGGATGATTTCAAAATATTCAAAGAGAAAAGATAACCTCCTTTCAAGGGAGAGTATCTTTTCATTTGGATATCCGGACCCGACGATCTAAGGAATTTCAAGAAGATGAAGAAGTGAAGAATGAGAAGGCCGATTCTCAAAGTCACCTGAGTCTTAGGAGTAGAATCCGGGTTGTAGTCAGTGGTACCCGGCCACTTTACTTTTCCTGCAGACCCTAGGTTGTATAATTAAGTGGCACTTGCCATATGGACTTTCAATTTGAGCATTTATTTAATTAATTTAATTATTTGATTAATTTGATTGATATTGATTGCGATTAGGATTGCCTGCTCTTTGTAGTTTTTTGGCATTATTGCATGCCGATTTTAATTTAGCCTAGAACCCGATCGGAGGCTCGTGAGGGATCGTTAAAACTTTTTCTATTTAAACAAATTTAAAACTTTTAAGCCAACATAGAAACTCTAACATTTTAAGAAGTAAGCTCGGGACCGCCGGGGGTTTTTCATATGCATATTCGTTGCATCTTTCTTCCCACTTGCTAGGCACCTCCCCGCCTGCGGGTTTTGGCAGATCATCTGGCCTATGAGGGTGCAGTTCTGTCCAAGGGGATCTGTGCAATCTTCTAGGGAAAAGTCTATTTTTAAGCCTAATTTTAAAACTTCTTCATTCTGATTTAAGTATTTAATCGAGTCAACTAGCATGCATTGCATTAGATACAAATTAAAAATTGAGTCTGAATCTTTAATTACATTCATAGCTTAATCATTTCACCCAATATATGTTAAGGGATCAATTAGGAATTTGTTCTAGATGTTGGCCCCGCTCTCCTTAAACCAATCTTAAATAATGTCCCCTAATCATCTTTCATAACAGACCGGATACATGGTTTTGAAACATTTAGGTGATTTAGTTGGCTCCCCAATCCAGCCCGGGGTAAGTCCAGGATTGCATTGCATTAGTTAGGATCCGGGTCACTGATTTTCAGTACCCAATTTTAGACTTAGGTTCTGAGGCAGATGTTCAATCTTAAGACCTCAACTTTCGGGAATTTAATTCCCACTCTCTAATAAAATTAACCAATCAAACCTAAATCTCTTTCAATCAAATTAAAGCCCAACACTTAGGATAGGTTGGGGTGTTTCTGAAGTAATTCAGAATCTCAAAACACCTCCTACCTTTCTTCTTTTGACTCCAAAAATAAATATTCATTTTTGATCAAATCCCATTTGTAATTCCAGTCCCGATCTCCTTTGATATCAAGCTTTGAATTCTAAAATGAAATTTGTATCGCTATTTTAATCGAGAGTATTCGTAGGAAATTTTTTGGTTTCCTACGATGTAATTAACTACGAGGGCTTGCGCTCGTAGGAGATTTAGAAATCCAGACCTGATTTTCAAAATCCAATTTTCAAAAAACCTCTAATTAATTATCTTTGAAAAAATCAACTCGATGATCATTATTGTCATTTTTAAATAATTAATAATAAGCGATATCCTCTTTCTCCGGGAAGATATATCATTTTATTATTAATTTGATTATGAAATTAATGATCTATTATCTAGATTATTACAGTCAAATATTTGATTAAACATCATTCTGATCCTTCGAGATCATATGTTGATTCTCTTTGAGTTTGACTACGATAATTAGATAAATTCAAAGATTTGTAATCTGAACATATTAGGGAACGATATGTTCACCTTTCGAGGTGATATATCATTCATAATAAGTGTTCGATTTTAAAATCAAATTCCAGAAATTAACCTTCTCAAATATAATTAATCCTTTTTCAAAACAAACTACAATATTTTTCAATCAAACACTCTCCTCGTGGCATCCGATCCTGTAGGAATAACGTCATAGAAGAGGGCGAAGAACCTTCTTTAGCGACCCTTTCAGAACTCTTCTTCACCTGAAGGGCGTGAAGCCAACGACGTCGTAGAAGAAGGCGAACTGGCTTGATAGAGAAGGAAGAAACGAACAATCATGGCGAGCTCTCTCGTGACCTCTGATCCGACCGGAATAATGAGTGAAGAAGGTCTTTAATAACAAAGGAATAAACGAACCATCAAGGCGAGCTCTTGCGTGACCTCCGATCTGATAGGAATACAAAGACGAAGAGGCTTAGCTAGGAATACAAACAGGAAGATACGAAGAAACCGAAAGATATGAAGGGGCGTATGACTAGATTTATTTTATGGGAAAGTGGGGAGGCGAATGGAGAGTGAGAGAAGCGTTAAATAAATTTATTAATTATTTATAATATTATTTAATTTTAAAAAATGTAATGAAGGGTCAAAATAATATTTGATGAAAATAAAAAGTCAAAATTTGTTATGGGTGGAAACTCAAGCCCCTTTTATAATAGTAGTATAGATTGTTTTGACCCATACTTTATTGCTATTTTTTTTTAGAATTTTGTGATGAGTTAATTGTTCATAACTAGGTCTAATTGTAAGACAATTGTTTGATATTAAAAAAAAATCCTTTTTCAATAACATTTTTGGAATAATTAGTTATAATTATACGTAGATCATATGAGTGTTGGTTAAAAGCTTTGACTATTAATCAAGAGGTCTTGAATTCGAATCTTATGTATGTGTAGCTTAAATTTATTCATTACAATTAAGCTATTACGTATTCATTATTTTCATTATTTTCTTGTATTACTAATTAACAATCAATTCGTCATAATTAGCATCTTACCTTTCTATTCTTAAGTTAGACCCCCAACATTTTGTGGTATCTCATTTGAATGAAAAAAAGCTCGACAAAATGATGATCTGTCTTTATAAAATTCTCTTCCACTAAATTTCATCGAGCTACAAAATAGTATGATTTTTAAAATAGTAAAGCTAATATAATAAATTTGAAAAAAGGGTGAGAGCTAAGTATGGTAGTTATATTAAAATTTGAAAAAAATAAACTATAAATCATTTAAAAAGAGAAAGTAACATAAAAATTCAACATATTATAACTTTTTTTAATGAAATTTATAAATATAACTTTTGTAACTTTTATCCAATTAATATAAATATTTTTATATTGAAACATAATTATTATAACTATTTTTATTAGTTTGTAATAGACATAACTATTATCTAATTTATAAATTATATTACTAACATAAAAAAAAAACATATATTTTTATATCTATTCTAAATAGTTTATATATATGAAAAAAAAATCAAATGTATTATTAAAGACTTACAATAAATGAATAATGAATAAATAAATATAAAATGCTGATAATTTTTATTTTCATATGCAATAAATCAATGAACCAATTTGAAAAAGATAAATCAATGTATTAATTAATTTTATTTTAAAAAATAATTATATGAAAATATCATAATGTATTTCGTGTCTAAATAGACTTCAAAATACTTAAATTATATTGATTGAAGAGATTATTATAATATTTAGATATTATATATAATAATAATATCAATAAATTAAAAAATTTTGAATTTTTTCTGACAATCACCATTATTAAACTATAAGCAGTTCCGAAAAGGAAAATATTATAATAGAATGGACCCATTGGGCCGGTAGACATGGGCCGGCCCATAAAGAAAGCATTTGCCAAAACTAGTTAAGTCCCGCAAATCCTACTAGGGTTCTCGAGAGAGTTG
Source organism: Dendrobium chrysotoxum (assembly GCA_019925795.1). Taxonomy (NCBI): domain Eukaryota; kingdom Viridiplantae; phylum Streptophyta; class Magnoliopsida; order Asparagales; family Orchidaceae; genus Dendrobium; species Dendrobium chrysotoxum. Next base: position 7,668,944 of record CM034297.1, on the reverse strand, counting down.
GAGGCTGTAAGCTTCTGCTCTCTCGTTTTAATTTCCATTTTTCAGCGATCTCGATCCCAAATTGTGATAGTTTTCTTACTCCCTTCTTGCAGCTCTTGAATTTTTACGCGGATCTTGTCGTTTTCTGAAGGTACTTCTTCTTCATCTTATTTGTTTTAATCCAAGTATTTAGAGTTCAGATGACACCGTTTTGAATCTTTGAATCTTTGCATCAGAGTTTTTTTTTTTGGTTTTCTGGATGTAGTTACTTATTTTTCCGTTTTTGCTCTGTTGCATAGAAATGGCTGTACCGCTGCTTACCAAAAAAATCGTGAAGAAGCGAGTTAAGAAGTTCAAGAGGCCTCAGAGCGATCGCAAGATCTGCGTGAAGGTGAGTACAATGCGCAATGGGATTAAATTTAAATTTGTGGGCGGTAGGGTTAGGTCCAATCCTAAATGGCGTTCCATCTTTATATGTACATTGTTGGCTATGCTCTTCATAGTTGAGGCTGCCAGGTTTCCAAATGGGAAAAAAGGACGAGCTTTAGAGATTTTTCTTACCTTCCGCCTTTGCTTACTTATCTTTTGCACGCATGCTTGATAACATTATTTTCTTTTTATTGCTAATGATTGTCCTGCTACTGTTTTGAGAAGATTGTGGGTTTAGGTTCGCGTCCATGTCATTCCAAAAAGTATGAGATGTAATGCTAAGTGTATTGTTTATTTTCTTCTTTTTTTTAAGACAAGAGAATCAAGCATGAATGGAGTCATGGCCACTCTTTTAATTGATCGTGATAATCTTTAAAAAATATCAGAGCAGAGAGATTCCCTTTTACATCTATTAATGAACTTCTTAATGCTTAATTCCTATTTATTCACGTCAAAAAACTCTGAATTTCATTCCAGGCTTGCTTTGGTATTGCTGTATTGTGTTGTTTTTTTGTTATTCTATGCTTTATTATGTTGCGTTGTGCTCTGCTCTTGAGTTAAGCAGATGATTGTTGTTCACGTAAAAAATGTCTAATCAATATAAGTCCTTTGTGGATTTGTATGTGAAAACTTTATGTGCATGCAAATTTTATTCATATAAGAATTTTTTATCAGGATCTCGTTTCACAAAAGGAATAGTACCGTTGCATTTTGATCATTGAGATGAGTTGAATGAGCTTAGCCAAGGTAAAATTGGACATCGTTTGATCATTTGTCGAGGGTATTATTCCTTTCTAATTAAAAAAGGATAATTATATCCCATAAATTGATACTTTCTTGTTATTTTGAGCACAAATTTCTTGTTTCTTATCAAAATTTAATGATTGTTGTCTCATTTGAAAGAAATGAAACTCTACAATTTTAATAGATTTCATTTTGGTTAATTTTGCCAAGAAAAATTTTCGCTCTTGCGAGAATTATGGGACATGTTTTAATATTGAAATTTGACATCTTGTCGCAATTTTGATTAGAAATTTTTTTGTTTCTCATTGGAATTTTATAATATTGCCGATTTTCCATCATTGCCCCTCTATTATGAAACCTACCCGATCCAAATAGAAAAAAAAGCTCCTCACATGTGTGTGGGTTGGGATGGTAGGTTAAGTATTTGGTAATACAAAAAACATAAATTAAATCTAAGTGTTTAAGGCGGCGCCTTAAAACACTTCATATGAAAAAGGCATAATTGTTACTAGAACTGGTGAGGCTTAATCCTTAAGGCGCTTATCTTGCACCTCAAATCAAGGTGCATGCCTCGATTGCCTTTCTAAGCCATGCTTCTGATAGCAAGGTACTTTTATGGGCTATGAATACATCCGCTAGTAGTGAGTGATCCCTTATGGATGGTGTTGACTTGATATTTAAGTTTCAACTTTTATATTTTTTTTATTGCTATTTTTTGCATCATTTTGTCTGAATTTAATTGGATACATAATTGATGGCTCTTTTGTATTTCTTGAAAATTTTTAGGTGTATTTGATCTATTATTGCATAGACAAAGTTGCTTTGATCGATTTTTGGTCATAGCGATTGGTGTTGGAGCCTAGATCATCCATTGACAATTGTATGAGGCCATTGATGGATCAATCCATTGGTGATCCATCAAGGCTAGTTATTGGTCTTTAATCTTATGCCATTAATTGGATGCTATGATATATCGACAGTTCTCGTCAATGAGGTATGAAGTGTCGGACAAAACACGCATCCGACACGTATCAGACATGTTAAAGATTTGTCCGATTAAAAAATAAATTGGACACGCGTGTCTTAAATTGTTTCTAATTTTTTTTTAATATAATTTCTTAGTTTTCAATTATTATTATTAAAATAAAAATTTAATTTTTATTTCCTCTTAACTTCCTCAAATCAATTGCCCGCACTCAATACCTCATTTCCCGAACATACAATTTTCTTTTTTATCAGCAGATTACAACTAGGGTTTCACAACAACGCTCGATGCTATTATAACATTGACATCTAATGCCGTCACAATATCAATGTTTCAAAACCATTTGAAAATCAAAGTTTGATGCTAGCGATTTCTATCAGCACAATCATGCCCCAGTGTCATCTCGACATCTTATCTTTGACCAACATCATCTCAACATAGACGACGATGTTGACTCGACATCGATGCTCGATGCCCGACTCTTATAGCATTATTGTTTTCTCTCTTGACGCTTGAAACATGGCATTGAAGCCCAACTCTTGACATCTTAATATTAATCATTTTAAGCATAAATTCTAGTTAAATGATTTATTGTTTCTCAATTATTCTTAATATTCTACTGACTCAATTTTCATACACTATTTTTAAGATATAAAAATTATAATACTGTGTCCAACCCGTGTTCGTGTTCTATATTTTTACTAATTAACGTGTCCGTGTTGTGTTGTGTCCGTGTCGCCGTGTCCGTGTCTATGCATCATATATTTGATGCAGTATTAGATAATTGAGCTGACTTGAATGGAGCTTTAATTAGAAGTCCTAAAAAATTTGTCTTATAAGCAACTGTATTTGATCAACCACTTGATTAAGCCTTTGTAGTAAATTATTCTCTATCATGCACTAACATTTCTTTAAGTAGAAGTTATGTAGTATCAACCACGTGTTAGACATGAAAACATGTTGGACTTGGATGAAATATATCATAATTAAATGTATTAGAAAAAATTATGGCATGTTTGCTGTGCACAAAATTTCAAGTTACCATCTGGTTTAATAACATGTGCGTAGTGCACAAACTTACTATTTCGTTTAATATTTAGCATATTTTCTTAAGGAAATTTAAATGATTTCTTTTTCTTTGAAAATTAAAAGAACAATATCATGTATACTTTATTTGTTTTTATTTTGTTTTTTAAAGTTATTAAAGCTTTTATATCTATTTTTTAATATTTTCAATGTAATTAATAGTTATTTATGTTTTAGGAGTTATTAAATGATTTCTTTTTCTTTGAAAATTAAAAGAACAATATCATGTATACTATTACTAGTTGTTTGTTTTTATTTTGTTTTTTAAATTTATTAAAGCTTTTATATCTATTTTTTAATATTTTCAATGTAATTAATAGTTATTTATGTTTTAGGAGTTATTACACACAACATATTTTTCTTTTTTATATTTGGTTTTTCTAACATTTTTTTGTGTGAAATTTAATAGGTGGCTTCACTGATGTTCTCTTAAAATTTCAAATTAAAATTCAACCATTTTTTTAATAAAAAACGTAATTTGCATTTTTTAGGATTGGCTGTACAATCTTGTTAAGGAGGAAATCTTATTAAATGCATCTGCTGGATGCTTTGTTATGAATTTTTGAGAAATTTTCAGCATCTTTGGAACTCCTACACATTTCAGAAATCTTATTTTTCGGACATTAGTGTTTCCTAAAGCACAATTTAAGTGCCTTTATTATGGTGTTCTTACCTACTGCCCTATGAAAGAGGGAACTTGTAGGTCAAAATGACATTTGTTTCATATGATTTATCCTCTAGAAAGTAGTTTTTATAATAGATTAGACATGGATCTCTCCTATTAGGCTATTGATTGGTGAGGATGGGGGGCTGGTGCCACCCACTCTGTTGTCTCTTAAGGCGCTTAAAAAGTCAAAACATGGGCCTTAAAATTGTGAATTTCTTATGAGGTGCTCTGTAGGCGATGTTAAGAGTTGTGTTATCACATACTTTGATGTATCTGTTGGGTTTGTTGCTTGAGTAAATCCTCCGCAGGTCTTGCAATTAAGTAATGATGTTTATTTTAGATTATATCTGCACATGATTATGCTAAAGGGGAAACACTCTTCAAATATAACCCAATAGAACTTGTAAAGAATTTTCCTTATAGCATTATGGTTTGGGTGAAACCTTCTTTTGCAACATTATATGATACCTTCATTGTAATATATTGGTCGACCTGATTTGTAGAGAATTATCTTATGGGAAAATAAGTTGGTTGAAATTATCGTTATAGGGTGCTTTCAGTTAGCTGGAATTTTTCTAACTCTACGAAGAAGTCTTAGTTGTTGCCTTCCGTTAGATACCAAGTATTAAGAGGCTCATCCAATTCTTGTACCATAAGCCTTAGGTTGACTGCCTCATATATGATCTCGATGTATTTTATCCAACTAGTCTCCTATCAGCCTTAATGGTTATTTAGAAGTAGTACTGTCTTATAAGGAAGGTGGATTTCATCCAACTTTTCCCCTACAAGTTTTAATTGGGCTGCCTCCCACAATAGGGAGGTTTTTAATTGTTTCTTTTGTATGCCTCTTGTAAGAGTTGGGTCTTTGGAGGCTCCCTTCTAGGAGGTAGATTTTATCTAATTCTCTTCCATCTAAAAGCCTCAACCCCCGCCACCCCACAAGTAAAAGGAGGGTCCCGAGGTCAATTCAAGTCACAATTATTTAGTCACCTATGTGAGATTGGGCTATAATACTTAGCTCCTAAGCGATTCACATTATTAAAATGTGCCCAAATCTGTGTCTTTCCTTAAGATTTTAGGCAATGAGTTGATCATATTGACTTGATTAGATAGTGCTAATATGTCATTTGTTTAAGATTTTTTTGGTGATAATTTGACATGAAGTGATGTAAAGTGGGCATCAAAAGTTGAAGAATTAAGATGTACACTAAGAAGAAAGTTTAGATTAAATGCATGTATGGTGGAATTTTGTAAGGAGTAATGCTGAGAGCAATGTAAGAGGTAGAGTAGTTAGGTGACTCTTTCCTATATGGATTCTTTGGAGAATTCCCCTATGATGTAGAACCAAGCTAGCCATGATTGGGGTGGAATTATTGATTTATTAGAGTTTCCAATCATGATCTCTCAATTAAGAAAATATGAATTAAATCAAATCCCAAATCTGAAGTTAATTTGGAGTAATTGATTGAGAGACTTAATTGAGAGGAGCAAAAGGGGAAAAGGGAGAGAGGGAGGGGCCGTCCCCTTTTATGGGGACTTGATTGGAGTGTTTTATGACTTGTCAATCCTAGGTTATTAATTATGGGAGGGGAAATTAAGGCTAATCTCCCATTAAATTCAAATTGGCATTATTGGGGGAGGTTTCCTAATATAGCTCATATTATTTTAGGAAAGGGATTTTAGATTTTAAATAAATTAAAATATGATTTGAAAATCTTCCTAATTTAAAATGCGTTAATTATGGAAAGTAGTGACTATGCGTTTGAAATTTAAAATTTGAAATAAAATGGGAGAGGTGGGGTGCTTAATGACTTGCCAATCTTGGAATATTAATTAGGGAAAGAAATCATGATAATTATCTATTTAAATTTAAAATAACATGAGTAAAGGAGCTTTCCCAACATAACTCTTTTCTTTTAGGAAAGAGATTTGAAATTCAAAATTATTTAAATTTGAAATCTTTTGACTTTCCAAATTTACAAGAATTTAAATTAGGAAAGTAATGAATACTTGGTTTTGAAATTTTGGAGCCAAAGGGAGGGGGGGATGGTGGCCGACGGCTAGGAAGGTAGTGGGGCCGATGGTTGGGTGGGGGAAGGGTTCGACCAAAGGTTGGGGAAAGTGGAGGCCGGCAGCTTGGTGGAGGTGGTTGGGCCGAAAGGTGGAGAAGGATTGAGGGAAGAGGAATGGTATAGAGTGAGATGAAGGTGGCGGCTAGGAGGAGAGGGAGTCGGTGGAGAGATAAACCACGAGCCCGGACGCTTCCTGCGGCTAATGGGTAATACTTTGCCCTCACTTAAGGACTTCAAACCACGAGCCCGGACGCTTCCTGCAGCTGGTGGGTAGTACGTTGCCCTCACCTAAGGACTTCAACTCTCATAAGAACTCTCAAAGCTCTTACGAATAAAAGTGCAGAATTTTCTCTTAATAATCATCCATCCCCTCAAAAAGAAGAGGAGGGAGCTATAAATAGCCAAAATATAATAATAAGACAAATGACAAAAGTGCGCCCTGGGGTCACATATGCCTACTCCCTCAAGTAAGGGTAAAAATGGAAAAATGCTTAAATAAATCAAAATACAAATAATAACTCAAAATAAAGTGGTACAATCATGACCGTCGATCTTCGACTCCTCTGATAAACTTTCACAGTCAGATGTCCTCATCACCCTGGCTCTTAAGTGATACTCAATATTCATTACTTAACAACAACACCTTCAAGTTGTGAAGTTTAAATTTTGACGAAGAGGATGGCTTCGAAGTGAGATGTTAAGATATTAAGGGCTACAAATCTATTGATGAAGATAGCTTGGTTGGTGATGTATATGAAATGGATAACAACAAAGATTACATTCTTCTTAGGACATACATATTACAACCTTAAGTATTTTAATTGGACTAGTTTAGATTAAAATAATAAATTTAACTCTTTTTTTTGACCTTGGAATGAAATGGATGTTGACAAATAATTATTTTTCTCTGTATAATTTTATGTGATTATCATTTTATATTCTTTAAAATCATTTTTCATAATTGAAATATGTTTAGTTGATGATATTATAATTTTATTTTCTATCAGTATGTTAAACCATTTGAGTGGAAAGGGTGGTACCTACGCTTGGCACAGCCTGGCAATTTTGTTTAGATTGGAATTAATGAAAAGATTGACCTTTTGGGCCTTCTTAGGGACTTAGTACAAGCTATGTTAAAATATCTATAAATTGTTACTTGGAGGGTTGTTGTCCTTGAATTCCTTTTTGAAGCACCAAACACGACTAGCTCAAGATCTAGATCTGTCGAACTACATTGAACTGACCCTACAACTAGTTTGGGTTTGGTTGCCCCTGCTTGGGTGCGCTTGTGCACTTGGATATGGTGGGGTTAGGTGTTGTTGATGGCTGTAGAGGGGCGGTCTTACTGTCGGCATGGCTTGGTCAACATTTGTCGCATAATAGAGGTGGTACTATGTGATTGAGATTAGAGCGATGGTGAAAATTCCAGTGCTTGGTGAGCTTTCCATGATGAACTATGGTTGCTACGAATTTTATCATTTTTAGAAAACATACGAGAAATTTGACTTCCGTTGAGGATTTTCTTAAAATCAAAGATAAACCATAAGGAATAGAACCCATATGATTGGTTGAAAAGTATAGTATTTATTGAGTTTTTAAACATTCCAGTGGGCTTTACCCTTGAACATTAAGGTTAACGATGAATTTTCCATCATTGGCCAACCCTCCAATCATGTGTAGTGGGAGGAAAATTATTAGGTGCGGAGACCGGACGTAGCTTTGTGTCCGGACGCGAATAAAAACTTGACATGTGGGTCTGCCACGTGGATTTTTTTTTTGTATTATTTTTGATTTGTCTTGTCAGCCCAACCGACCCGTCTAACCCTAATTATTTGAAATTAGGAATACAAAAAGACGCAAAAATGGTTCAAAAATATATTTCACCCGACTTTTCACTCTCTACCCTCGTCGTTCGGTTCTCCAAAAGCATTTCTTCCAGTCCTTCGGCATTTTCATTATTCAGGACCTCATCGGCGGTAGACGAAGTTGGCACCAGTCTGTATTTTAGAAAAGGTATGGAAAGAAGTTGCGCCTTTGTTGCGCATTTACTGTGCTTTATGTGTGATTTCAGTTTTTTTCTATGGTTTCATTTCTTACATTTAGGCTATATAACTAGTTTTCTTCACGGTGTTTTTTGTTATATATTTCGTTGTTTTATCAACCTTCTCATTCCTGAACTGTTTTGTACTTGCGCTTTATATGCGCTTTACATGCCCTTTACTTGCGCTTTACATACGACCTCGTCGGCGGTAGACGAAGTTGGGAGCAGTCTGCATTTTAGAAAAGGTATGACAAGAGTTGCGCCTTTATTGCACATTTACTGTGCTTTAGGTGCAATTTTAGGGTTTTTTCCTATTGATTTTAATTGCGTTTTAGTTGTATTTTATCTGAGCTTTTGTTGTGTTTTACTTGCGCTTAACTTGCTCTTATATTGTATTTTTTCAGATGACTTGTCAACGGTCTGTTACTTCTCGTTGCTACGTAACCACCTTTAGAACTATTTGCGATGCATTTGTTGAGATAATAAACGATGAACTTCAGGACATGTTGAGGACATTGCACATTCATCAGTTTTTTAAGTTCCCGCCGTTCCAGCAGTGTATATCTCTTTTATATGAGATTTTGAAAATTTGGAATACTTCTGATGAAGGCTTCATTATCAATGGTCAGTTGCTTAAATTCACTTCTGATGAGGTGGCTCTGCTAACAGGTTTGATTTAAAATAAGAAATATTCGATATGTTTTTTAATTTTGTAATATTATTTTTGTCCAATTAAAAGAAAATCTTCTTATAGGTTTGCCCAACAGAGGTGCTGATATCAATTGGAAGAGCGAGCCACTCTTAGGGCTTCTATCAACTGAAATTAAAACTGAAATGACAAAATTAAATAGATCAACAGACAATGCAACAAAAATAAAGACTTTTATAATGTTTTTGATTTCTAATTTATTTTTTCCCCTAAATAACCCTAAAACACCTAGGAGACTCATATCTATAGCAAGTAATGTAGATGAGTTTTCCTCTATTAATTGGGCAGCAAGTATTAGGGATTTTATGGTACAGGAATTCAATAATATTGCAAACAAGTTTGTAATGGAGAAATCCTTGGGTTACATTAATGGTTTTTTCCCTCTCCTGCTGGTAAGTACAATGTTTATTTAAATTTATAAATTTTTGTGATTTTATTTACTTACCCAGGTTTTATGTATGGTTTTATGCAGATATGGTTTTTGGAACATTTCTCCATAAATAAACCGAGCAATCCAGAATTAAGACCACATTTTTTGAGATGGGAGGGGAATACGGATATTTTCTATACACAAGCGAGTGCTATCACTTTATTTAAATTTTTGAAGAAAAAGGAAGTACGTTTTAAGATTAAATTTACTCTGCTATTTCTTTTGATACAAAAATTAACAAACAACAAAAGTGCAACTAAAGCACATTTTTTCTAATATTTGTTTAAATTTTGTGCAGATTTATCTTGTTCTACAGGATGTTAATGAGGATGAGGTAGAAAATCTGAACGCTGATATAAATGCCATTCAAAACTTCGAAATTCGAACTAATGAAGATCCCCACACAATCCACTCACCACAACCAAAAAAAGTTGACTTGCCTACACCTCACTCTCCCCTTGAAGGTCCTCCCCATTCTCCATATCAAGATTTCCCTCAAACTCCTGCTGAACCTCCTATTCATCAACCACTACCTAAAGGTGAAGATTGGTCTTCTGTTCAGAATAAATTACTTAGTGCATTACAAAATATGTGCAATAGAATTGAAGATAATTTGGGCAGAAGGATTGATCGAATTGAAGACAATTTAGAAAAACTTGAAGCAACTGTTGAATCTCTACAATACAAATTCATCCACCATCTTGCCCAATGTGAATATGATCATAACAAATCTTCTATATCTTCATCTGACTCAACTAACCAATCTGTAAAGAAACCCAAAACTTCCCCAACTAAAGATGCTGCTCCACCACCACCCAATACAGCTGCAGTTCAGCTGCCCACTACAGAAATTGCTCCACCACCACTTACTACAGAAGTTGCTTCACCACCACCCTCTATAGAAGTTGCTCCACCACCACCACCCACTACAAAAGTTGTTCCACCACCACCCACTTCAAAAGTTGCTCCACCCACTAAACTTCCGATCAGCAATCCGGAGATCATCAAGTACGAACCACATAAATTAAAAAGAAAAAGAGATGAAAAAAAACACTCTGAAAGACTGGAGAAACCAACGCCGGCTAAAGAAGTGATTTCAGTGGATAAAATAGAAGTAGTACCTCGCCTTGCGGACATTACAATGGAATATCTCGGGAAGGATTTCCTAAAAAAAGAACAACAAATATTCATGGATGGTTGTTTCAAAAAGTTTTATAAAAAGTAAGTTATATTATTCTTTCTCTGGGTTTTGAATGCGCTTTGCTTGCGCTTTTGATGCGCTTTGTCTGTGCTTTTATTGCATTTTTTTATGCGCTTTGTCTGTGCTTTTAATGCGTTTTACATGTATTTTAATTTTTTTCTTTTATTATTTGTAGGGATGACCTTATTTTTACATCTGGTAATATAGCAATTACTAGAGCTGATATTGATGATCTGCTGAGAAATGAATATTTAGGGGACAACCATGTAGATGTATTTGCTTTATTGTTATCTGAGAAGAGCAGGATTATGACAGATAAATTTCAACCCTACTTATATATTTCTCCATTGTACAGGGTTAGTAGAATTTTCACTCATCTTATAATCTATTAATCACATTATTTTTATCTAAGATTCAACTCATCTTCAATTATTGCAGGTATACAAAGATTACAAACAACCTTTTGAAATATTCATACAACACATAAATCCTGATTCTGTTAAGGAAAGCAATCTTATTGTTCAACCCATTATCTTCAGTAAGCATTGGATCCTAATTATAGGCAGGTTGAAAGAGAGAGTTTGGAAATTATATGATTCCTTACCCAATGCAGAACACAAGAAAATATGTTATGAAGTTGTAAGTTCAAGCTTGATTGTATGCAACTTATTTTCTCAATATAACCATAAGAGTAAAACACTTGTTTAATTTTTTCAGATCAAATCCTTGCATGAAGACAAAGAATGAGCCTTTTCAAGCGATATAAGAAATTGGAATTTACAAATTGTCCGTGGAATTCCAACTCAGTCAAACGATGTTGACTGCGGAATGTTTGTATGCAAATATATGGAGAAAGTCATCCTTCGAAGGAAAACAGACTGGGCATCTTTTAAAGACTGGCAAAAATATATACTAAAATTTAGGGCTGAATTTGGATATGCTCTTTTTCTTACAACAAAGATGTAAAACTGTAAATTTTGTTAATTATGTACATTTGAGTTGTTTAAGTTAACTATACACTATGTATTGTTTAATGTTAAGTCAATTTTAAATTCTATATATTTGATTGTTTTGTTGATAAAGCGCATTTGTAGCGTTGTAATTCACACTTATAGCGCAATTAAAGCTCATTAGAAGCGCAACGAAAGCGCACTTATAGCGCAACTAAAGCGCATTATAAGCGCAATTAAAGTGCATTAAAATCACCACTTTACATAATTTCAATGAAAATTTATGCAGTTGTTGAGTTTAAATAAAAATCAATACTTATTACAATGAAAATTTATAAGGTGATTGAGTTTAAATAACAGTCAATACTTATTATAATGAAAATTCATTAAATTCCAACTCTGACATAATAAAATTCATCATCAATCTGGTGTACTCAGCACCAGGCTTGGCCGGTTATATATTCCTCACTGAAGCATTCAGACATGCTTGAGAAATTCATCTGTGTTGAAGAAGGATCATCCATTGTCATATGTACATTTTTTATTTTTTCGTCCATCGCTTTTGCTTTTTTCCCCACCAAAGTTTTCTTTGTTTAAAACTACAACTTTAATTTCTTAATGAAAATATAAGATGAAAAGCAAGTTGTCAGAATATTAAAACTTACTCTTAGGCCTCTTTTCCCAGTGGCTTTTCAGTCTTGCATTAGATATGCTTTTAGGCCTACGCTTTACAGGATTTTTCAAGTTTGCAATGCCACCCTGGGATCTTGCAACAAACTTATGATTTTTTTTCTTGCCATTTAAAATTAATTCTATATTTTCAGCAACGTCTTTCATTGAGGTTAACATGTACTCTCCTTAGTCTCCTCATCTCCTTGCGTTTGTGTGCTAATTTGATATGCAAATCTGCTCACTTGATTTCTGAATATGAATCCCCTATTACCTTCAAAGTTATTATTTCTTGTACCATTGCCCAAGTGACCTGAATAAATATATTTTCGAGCCTTTGCTGACCATCTCAAAAGTACGTACTTCTCAGGAATTTTAGCAATATCCAATTATATCAAAACCCTCATACAGTGAGAACACAACAATCCCATCGTATCATACTTTCTACAACTGCACTGAATGTTATCTTCTGTTGCATCAAAAGCAACAACCCAAGGATGATGTTTGTCCTTATTCTCTATGCAGTTTACTAGAAACTTTGAAGAATCAGTAGAGATGAAGTCTATACTCATTCCTCCAACACCTTGTAAAATTTTTTCTAAAAAAATGAATATAGTTTTCTTGAGTAAAATCAAGCAGTTTGCTTTAATATTGAGCTAGTCTTTATCACAGGAACAATTTCAGAGTGACTGCATTTGTACTTTTCATCCTGCTCATGTCGGCGCAAATCATCAGGACCTTTTCTAACACAAGAAAACAATCAGTTAATGAACTTGCTGGCTTCGAAATGCCATGGCAAATATTATTAGTACACTCACTACGCTGCGTGGATAAAATGCCCATGCTAAAATAATCCTTATTGAAAGCTGTTGACCACTTTCTCCTTATCTTATAAAGATCCTTCAACCATTCGTGGTTATGAAGATTCCCTTCCTTAATCATTTTAGCCCATGCCTCCTCAAACACTTTTTTAGAATCACACTTGCTCAAACACTTATAGAAGAGTTCTCTAATTTTGTTGTTGCTATTGAAGCTATGTACCTTTGATGGAAGTATTTTAGAGATGTGCCATTGGTATAGTCTATGATGAGTGTGAGAAAATGTTACTTTTATGGCCCTAGCTATAGCCTGATCCTGATCAGTGAATATTGTCGTTGGGCGTTTATCACCCATTATTCGTACAAATGTTTTAAACAACCATATAAAATGTTTAATTATTTCATCTGACAAAAAAGCAACCCCTAACAAAATATTTTGCCAATGATCATTAACACCAACAAATGGTGCACATACAAAAATCAATACATCTCCAAAATAATCATAATCTATCTTACCTATCCCATCAACTCAGAAAAAATTTAACAATCTATCAGACTCATCAATTTGAGCATCCTATGCGAACATGTGGTCATCTACTTATTGATCTTTAAATAATTGAATCAAAGAATTAGCGTCACTAAATTCAATCTTTGTTCTTTTCTCCTTTTGAATCAAATTGTAGGCATCCCTCTTAGAGAATCCAACATTCTTGAATTCTCCAACTTCCTCTGCAAGGTAGGCGTATGCATCAACGGTTCTAATCCCTGCATCTATTATTGATTTTAGTACGAAAACTTTTTCATCATCAACATTCCTACATGATCTCAGAAGGTGTTGGTCGGCTGGCCTAGCCAATTCATGGTTGTGGAATTCAAGAAATCTTTTGACATGCTAGTAACCACCTTCATCAACTGCAAATCTCACCATTGATGGGCAACCGGTTCTAACCTGTGGTTTAATAAAATTTTTTATGGAATTCAGATTAATTTTCTTCTTGAAATCAGCTTTTGAACAGACAAAGTCCTTGGATTTTATCTTTCTAGAATTTGGTCAGTAACTGTGATGATTCTTTCGGACGTTAAAGCCATTATTATGGGCATACTACAGTAACATTCATATGCTTCTCTCTTATCTTTATAAACAACCTGAAATAAAAAGAAAAAATTATTAAATTACATAGCTTCAATAGAGCAATTATAGCCCAAGGAAAGCGCAGTGATAGCGCAACTAAAGCGCAGGCAAAGCGCACATATAACGTAACTAAAGCGTAAACAAAGCGCACATATAGCGCAACTAAAGCACATCAGCTCAATCAACCCTAAAAGTAATGATGATCGTAAGTCAACTAAAAGTAGCTTTGTTACTACGCTTTAATTGTAACATCACAAAAGGAGCAGAGAGCAGGATACGAGAACTTATTTTTACGTTTTCTACGCACTTGTAAGAGATGAGCATTGATGACATTTTTCTACATAACTTTGTTACCATAAACTTTTAAAAAGTATACTCTTAATACAACTGCAACTTGGGATGAGATTGAAACTTATCGATATGTTGAAACCTGAGAAAGTTCCACCTAAGTTAACTTTCGATTCATGAACGTTTGCACACATCCCTTCCTCGTCTTTCTCCGTTGAGCATTCCATCTCCTGTTGGCAATTTTCTTCCTCTTTTTTTCTTTCTGAGTAGTAGATATCAAAAGGCCAATAAATATTTAGGTTTAGGGATCTTTGGTGGGTTTCTGAAAATAGCGCCAACCCTATATTTAAAATGAAAAAAATGGTGGACTAAGTCGGGCCGGTCGGGCTGACAAGACATAAACCAAGAATAATACAAAAAAAATTCCACGTGGCAAATCCACATGTCAAGTTTTTATTTGCGTCCGGACGCAAAGCTAAATCCGGTCTCCGCACCTAATAATTTTTCATAGTGCTTGCCTTCTCAGTTTATCATCTCGCTAGTGTTCTGGAGGCTTTCTTGTTTAGGGCTTTCTTTAAATTGATCAATCCTGGTTGCGCATTATTGTGCTTTTGGGTGTTTTGAGATTCGTACAAGTCAGTCTTGAAGTTTATAAAATGTATTTAGCAAACCCATTTCATGGTTGAATGGTGGGCCATTTTTGGGTTGGATAGCGTTTGTTTTCATTTGAGGTTACCTAACAATTTTTTTTTTAATAACAAAATTTCTATTAGATTTCGGTTCAAGGTAGGCTAGAGGAAGCCCCCAGGCCCCAACCTTCTGTCTTTGTTCAATCTGCGCCCCTTCCATCCTCATTATGTAAACCTCACTAGCTGCTAAAAGGCCATCCAAAACCTTCTCAGAGGCAGCGTTGTTTTCATTCTTGCACGTTCATACGTCAAATTGCAAATGCAAGTTGTTAAACAAAATTTGTTAGGCTTCGTTTGGGAAAGCTTTTGATTATTATTTTTCGTTACTTTCAAAAAATTTTGTACTAAAAAACTGCTGTAAAAATTAGTGCTTAAAAGTTATCTCAAACGAATCCGAAGTCTTAGATGTCATTTGTCAAATTTGACTGAAAATCACTCGCTATCTAAATGCTTGAATTGCTTTTGACAGCCCAACTGGAGGAGGCCTAAAGGTATTGACTCACGTGTAAGGAGGAAGTTCAAAGGATGCACTTTGATGCCTAACATTGGCTATGGATCTGACAAGAAAACCCGCCATCATCTCCCCAACAAGTTCTGCAAGTTTCTTGTCCACAACATCTCTGAACTGGAACTGCTTATGATGCACAACAGGTACATTTCACCTTCATCCTCCATACTTCAGAACCCTAAAAAAAACAAGAAGATTCTGCTGACTTACAGTAATGGCCCTGAAAAATCATAATCGTTTCAACTAAACATCTTTGATTTTTAAAGGACTTACTGTGCTGAGATTGCTCACAATATTTCAACAAAGAAGCGCAAGGAAATTGTGGAGCGCGCAGCACAGCTTGACATTGTTGTCACTAACAAGCTCGCCAGGCTTCGCAGTCAGGAAGATGAATGAGCTTCGATTACTTTTAATTACTTCATGTTGGGTAACACTACTTGATCATTTTGTTCTAAAAGAGTTGATGCGAGTTACGAACCTTCTTAGCGTTTTATTTGTTTGATCTGTGTTTGGTAAAGTGATTTTAAAAGCTTTTATGGATATTATAAATATGTTCGGTTTAAAAAATCGAACAACCGTCTTCTTGAAGCTATCACATATTAGCAATTTTTATCACAAATCTCTAGAAAAAAAGTGAAAATGTAGTGAAAAAGTAACTGCCAAATAGAATTTAGTTGCGGTTTGAAAAGCAGTGAGAAAGTTATTTCAAACGGACCTTATGCTTTGGCCATATGAATATTATATTTTAACGTATTGTAAGGTTTGGATTTGAATATTGGCTGCATTAAATTCATCACTATAAAAACTGGCTTTTTTGGGAAATGAATGAGCTTTTAATGGTAAATGTTAAAAAAATAAATTAAGCTTATAGATGCTAAAGATTTTTATCAATAAAATATTAGAATATCTTGATATGTTTTAAGAGCTTAAATCGTATTTTTAATTAATAAATTTATCTTAGATTTATATACAAATGAATATTTTTATAATTTCTAAAGGCTTCTTTATTATTAAAGATATTTGTTTTAGTAGAGTTTAAATATTGAATAGAAATTAAAATATTTATGATAAATCAAAAAACATAAATATATGGTTATTATTTTTAAAGTTTATTTCTTAATAGGTTCTTGAGAGCTATTCTGCCCTGGCTTGTGCTTGGCTGAGTTAAGCTTCATTTCTCCAAAAATAATAAATAAATAAATAAAAATCTATCTTATTTAGTTCATTCAATCACTTATTTTTCTAAATAAAATTTTTTGCATATCTTTTATTTTTTATCTAATAATTTAAATAATAACAATAATAAGTTTTTATCTCATTATATGGAGTGTTGCATAAATATTTTTTCTTCATTGTGTTTTATTAAAAATTAAAATTTTTATTTAAATTTAATAAAAAATATCATTTTTAATTCTTTCTAATCAAATATTTTTAGGTGTATCATTATATAATTTTTAACATAGGTTGGATTAAATACATCTACTCTCCTAATAAAGTCATTGGAATTTTAATTTAGTTTTTATAATATTTTTTTATAATTATAGAATTACCCTTTTATTTATGGATGAATGTTCTATTCATAATAAATAAACAAATAATGGCCAATTAAATTTTAAAATGATTGGTTATATCCTAAAAAATCATGAATATATGTTCACTAGCTTGTGCTTGGTTGAGATTGTAGCTGGAAGGCGGTGATGGGAGATTGTTTGGGGATGACATCCATGGGGTCAATGGCAACTGAAGTTAAGAGGTGCTTTGGACGGGATGTCGCTAGGGAGGGCATTGGTAAGCCTTGTGGTGTGTAAAGGAGAAGAATTGTTTTTGATGTGAGCATCTTGTGGAATGAAGAATTTATCAGTGGCATGTGATAGGAGTGGTCAAAATTGGCCGGAGTTCACAGGGGAAGACATCAATGGAGCATGATAGGGAAAACAACATGTCAAAGGAGTGATAATGTGTGATGGGTGAATGACATGTGAATTAGGTTAAAAAAATGGATTCAAATCAGGTTAGAATCGAATTCGGTTTTGTTCAACCTATTTGAGATACTTTGACTACAAAAAAAGTTCATAAATATAAGAGGTTATCCATTATTGGGGATGAGTTGGTCTTAAGCAAATTTTGGACATACTTCCCTTAAAAAAGAAGCAACTGATAATAATGAGTTGAATATAATAGGAAATCTCATGAGTAGGGTAATTAATAAAACTTCTTGTTCACGAAGAGCTTGAACGTACAACAATAGAGCCTTATTTTATTGTATTCATAAGATCATTCACTCTTAGGCTTTTCCCCACTCCCATGAGCCACTACTATATCATGCCAGTTCTGCTGAATGTTTTATTTTACATCTCCACTTGAGAAAAGAGAAAGATAAAGAGATTGATAATATCATACCTATTAATATGCCTTCTGTTGATAGTGATGATGTTGAGATTAATAAGGCACGTGTGGATCCTTCTGTTGTTATTCCTTTTGATAGCTCTAAACCCATGGAAGGTATTGAGGAACCTTCATCCTCTATTACTGTTGACATTCAAAACATAACAATAACACCACAATGAAAATAAGTTCTCCAAACTACATCAACAACTTAAATATTAAGTTATCTAATCATCTTTCGTCTCCCAACTCCCCTCAGATTCATGCTCAGGTTGCTGACCATTTTTCTTTTAGTTTTGTCTTAGGTATGATCACAACTTTGCCTACATGTTTGTCTGCTATATCAGCATGTTGTCCTGTATCTGTCTCATTTCCTCTATCTCTTTGGTGAGAGAAGTAACCCTCTGGCTAACAAAATCATCAACTTCACAATCACCAAATGATGTTGAGGTGGAAGTATTGGTCTCATATGCATATGCCTGAGAACCTAATCCATACATTCTCCCCTTTGTCTCCCTTCAATAGCCTGTGAGCATATATGATGCTTAGAGTAATGAGTCAGTCCTGAAGATGATCCCTCAACAGTAGAAGGAGAACTGTGACCCTCCTGAAGTATAAAATCATCTTGTGAGATATTAAATCTGTAAAAATTCATTTCAATTTGCATATTTTTTATGATTACTACTAAAAATTTGATACTCACATGAGCTTTCTCCGCCTTCTCATCAACCCATTGATGATCAACTTGATGTTGGTGTGTTCATGTATGAAATTCTAATGGTGTTGACACTCGACCAAGTACCTCTTTCTACAAGAGAGAATATAATTAAAAAAAATATACATATATTTGTGAAATTAAATGAATCATTTACAAGTCATCGTCTATGCTCAGTATGAGGCACTAAACCACCCATATAAAGAGAGATTCCAAAACCCCCACAGTCGGATGCTCTATTTTATTTGTTTTGCTCTCTTTTTGGTGAACTCAGGGGTCGCCCAAGCTTTAGTCAAATCACCCCACAGCTCTCTCCAAGCCATAATAGACACTCGCTAGACTTTCTAATGTCAGTGAACATGTCTCTAAGACGAGTAGAGCCTCTTCTTTCAAAATTAATTCTGATCCTCGCATGTGGAGATGGAAAGTACCTAGCATGTGGTGGTACTCCAACCACCGGTGGAACTGTCTATCCCTGCCCCGGCTTAGTAGGGGAATGATGGTAACTCCCCAGTGGTGGCACTCTCTTCACTGGTGGAACTGTCTACCCTTGGCCTTGCTTAGTCTATCTAGACCCAATTAGTCCAATGGTCAACTTCTTCCTACGACCAAACATCGAAGTAATGGATCTACGAGAAGGCTCATCACCTGAAGCCATCTGTGATGAAAAAAAATTAGATTTATATTTTATGAAATTATATTTACACATAAACATAAAAATATTGTGATTATAACAAATATAAAAATTGCATTTGAACGAATTGCATGCCTTTGAAATTTGCAAAATTAAAAAAAATAAAATTCTACAGTTACAACTTGTTTGCATTTAAACAACTTATTCTTGATAACATACTGTTGATTACAAATTTTTTAGGTATAATATTAACTAAATTGATACAAAATTGGTCATTTAAACTACTACGAATTATTCAAAATACTTTTAGTGCTCTCTAAGGTATCTTCACTTTCTTTCACATTCTCATTTGAAGAGCTCGTAGAACTATCCACTTCTCTAACTGTATTTCCACATTAGACAACAAAGCATCAAGAATATCAATTTCAACACTCCTAAAATCTGACATCTTATCCTCTTGATATGCAGTAGCTATGACGTATTGTTGCTCAATAATTCTCCATAGTTTGACCTTTATGACAACTATCCAATCTTATTTCTCTCTACGACCACTGGGAAATTTATTGAAATAAACTTACATAGCTTGACTTGCTAGCACAAATGGATTAAACTTTCTGTATCTTTTACTATGCTTTATCGCTATTATACCATACACAGGATGAACTCTTATGCCTCTATTTGGTATAGGATTGTACCATTAATAGTTAAACAAATCTATAAGATTCCCATCTTCTCATAAGTACTACAACTCAAGAATTTTATCCAGAATACTGTAATAATCATATTCATCTTCTTCATGAGTGTTTCCTCTATTACAAACTCCATAACTTTTTATTTTTCTTCTCTCGCCCTATGAATTTGAATGAAATCTAAATCCATTGACTATATAAATTGGCCATGTGTTTGCTTTTCTGATTAGTCCCCATGCTAGTGCATGTAACCCTTTATCCAAGACCTTATTACAAGAGTTGTGAACCTATGCAAAGTTGAAAAATTATGAGATTTTAGGATATATAATACAAAGGAAATTAATGAAATACAATATATTTTACTCACATATGATCTAAACCATACGGGGAATTCATTTGCAACTACTCGCTCAATATCTGCAAGATTCGTTGAAGGCAAACTGCTTATGAAACACCTATAAATATATCATCAAGCTTAGACTTGAGAATATAAAATAAACATAATTTCTTATGAACTTCTTAGAAGAACTTACTCTAAGATATATAGGTTGGACTTCCTAGCAGTTTAGCAGCACATATAGTTGTTTTAATTTCTAAATTGTCGAGGAATCTGTTTACACATTTCCAAATGGTCTTTCTAAGATTTTTAAAAATTGACAGTGAAAACTTTGACTAATCATCGATATCGATGTTCATGTTAAGACCAATTCTCATTCTTATACTTATCACGTGGGGCTCAAAATAGTAAGAGTATAAGTGGGTTGTTCATTGAGCCAAGTATGCTTCACATATAGATCCTTTTGAGCATGCTTTATTCTTAACATATCTTTTTAATTTGTTCAAATATCTGTTAGAGCCTGAGGATAACTAGTTAGGATTAGAAATATTGAAAGTACAATTATTAAACATATGTCATACCTCTCAAAAAGGTACATCTAAGGATATTGCATAGACCCTCCAACTATAGCGTCATAAGATAGGTGGATTGGAAGATGCTCCATAGAATTAAAGAATCCTGTAGGAAAAAAATTTTCTAGCTTCCATAAGATGATTGGTATGTTTTTACCACTTCTTTGTAAAGTATCTTCGCTTAGCTTAGATGAACATGTCTTTGAAAAAAAGATTAGGCTCTGCCAATGAATTTTATATGTAATCTGGTAACAAACATAATATAATTGGAAGGAGTACCCCCATAATAAGGTAGCAGGTATGACTTTTCAGTCCAAATAATCTTGCATATCTAATATCTACACATCGGCTCAAGTTTGATCCATAGCCATCCACATTTTTAAACTTTGAAACCAGTAACATATTGATCTTTTTTGTTCTAATGTGAATAAGAATGGTGCTTTGGGTTCAATGTTTTTGAGGAGACCAACAAAGTCATTGAAACACTTCTGAGGGATATTATATTTTATTTTTATACTAAGCATCCTAACAACAATCGATAATTTTGAATGAGTTGTGCAACCATCCCAAATTGATTTTTGAGCAGCACGTAATAATTCAAAGAATTTTGTCATTTTTGTGTCAGGCGGCTCTTCCATGTATCCTCTTAAATTTGAACCCATTCCATCAAAAATAAGTTCTTCATACATTCTATTAATGTGATCTTCATCCATTATTCTTGAAGCTGTGGATGGACTGGTATGAGTATCTCTATGGGGCTCATACTCTCTATGTGATCAGATCTAAACCTAATATCCTGGAACAAATCCCCTACAATATAAATCAAGCTTAGCTTCCTCAGGTTTAAAAAAACTTGAATTTTGTGCTTCGAGCATGGAGATCTAAATATTCCATTCGACTTAAATGAACTTAGTTGACAGAATATGAATGAAAGATTGAACTCCCTCATAAAATTCATCTGTCAATGCTTTTCATCCCGGTAATAATATGTAATACATCTAATATCTCTCCTCTTGGATAGTCATATGGATATTGATTTAATAATCCTAAAGATAAAATAATTATACAAAAATTTATTATTATGATGTGCAACTCCAAGGTTATAGAGTGCTTAGGTATCAAATTCTGTATAACCACTGACCTACACCTTATAAATTGTCTAATTTATAACTAATGACACAACTTTTGTAATGAAATCCAAAAGGTCTCAATGATAAGTTAGAATGACCTAAACATTAAAAACCATATATAATCATGAATAAATTCATTCAAACTCATTCAAATTCAATCAAACTCATCAAAGTTAAGAAAACATCACTCAAATTCTTTTATAGATCACTCAAACTCATGTATAATCTGACACCGGGTGGACTTATCTAGACTGGTCTAGCCAGCCAAACCCACCTCTCTTTGTTAGAAGTTATTTCTTTCTTTTCTTGTAATTTCTATTTTCTTTAATAATTTCCTCCAAAAAGGACCATTGTGGCTACCTTATAAATAGAGGGATATTCCCTCTTTTGTATTCAATTTTTTGGAGATTTGAATCAATTTAGAAAAAGAATAGCTAGGCTATTCTGATTTCTTTTGTATCCTGAATTTCTCCAATGGTGGTCACCTTCACCTCCTCCGTTCGAAGTCATTTGGTATCAGAGCCTAACTCTAGTAAGAAGCTTGGTTGCTGCTATTCTTTATCCAAACACTAACCTCTGTAAGGGACTTGAGGTTGCGGTTGATCAGGGCCTTCACAAAGAAGTAGTTCTTTAGGGGATAATCACCTTTGATGATCTTGATGCTGAGAATGTGTTCGTCATCATCAAGAAACTCCAATCTCTAGGTGTTGGTGATAGCCGAGACCACACGAGATGAATAGAGGCTCTGACATGCTTGATGAGAGTGGAGTTGCACTAGTTCACCCTTAGCTCAGGCTTGTGATGCTTTCTAACATACTCAGATTCCATCATCGACTTGCAACCGATCATATAGTCTGCTCAACACCCAACGCCAACTCCTCAGCCATCGGCTGCCAGATATCTCCCTCTCTCTTGTCCCTCTCTCTCCTATAGTTTAATCCTTTTTGTGAGATGAATCGATCTAGACCCAACCTGTGTCGTCGCCCGGACAGTTGGACCTCGTGTTGGGCCCTTCGCATCGTGCTCGCACGTTCTGTGCCAATCTCCACGACCAACCTAACCTATGCACCCGTCTAGCTGCCACCTGCACACATGATTTGACCAACTTGCAAGAGCTACAAGAATCCTGATATTTCTTACTCTCGCCAAGAGGCTTTTCACCCCTTTCTTCTCAGACGACTTTCTTGCTAATCTTTTTGAATACTGATAGTACAACACAATAAGATATCAGTTTGCAACATTGAAGCTAGAGAGGTGATTTATAACAGTCTTGGCATCATTGAGGTCTTCGTAGAATACAAAGGCAGTATATGGGTCTCCTATCTCATTCTGATTCAGATCTAGTGAATCACATCGTATTTGCCAAATATATCATACATCTCTGTTTACCTCATTTTGGTATTGGTCACTTGCACGGTCTTATCACTTACATTTCGTAGGTCGATATACTTGTCTGCACGTTGCATTACTGTATTTGTTGAAGGGTTAAATCACACATTTTACCTCGGTTCATCGTTGACCATAGGATTTACTCCTTTCGAGCACATCACTACATGAAAATTCATTATTACCGGAGGATAAAATCCGTCGGTAATAATGAAAATCCACTGAAAATTGAAGATTTTTGGCGGATTTTTGACGAACATCCCTCCGACGGTAATTCATGCGTTGGAAAAAAATAACCAGCGGAATTAATTCGCCAGAAATATTTCTGGTAGATTTTCTGGTGTAATTTTGGCAAAAACTTTATAAAAAATGACGTCATCTCTGTTGCTGAATTATGGCGTATTATCTGTTGGTATTTCAGACAGAAATTTTCATCGGAAATACCGGCGGATAATACGACGCAAGAAAAATGACGCACTTATTACCGTCGAACATTACCGGCGGACGAGCCACCGGAAATTTTTGGCCAACATCTGCCGGAAAGTATGACATACGTATTACTGATACTGTTTTCGGCAGAAAATCCATCAGAAACCTGTAGCATAAACAAAAAAAATCTACTTACCTTTAAAATCAGATTTTCATAACCTGCAAACAAAAGATACAATAATGTATATATTCATAAGCCACTTCTGATCAACAACATCCTCAGTTATATTATAAAATATGTGCAAACAATAAATAAATAAACATGTACATTATAAACATAAATAATAAAAGTAGAAAGGAATCCACAAGAGTATAGTATAAAATATGTCCAAAACAAAATCCTCCTCGGCTGATGCAGATGTCCACAAGATTATATTATAAATCATGTCCAAAACACATGAATACAAATGTCCAAATAGGTGCACCTGATTTTTGTGTTTAAAATATGGGCAATGAATCATTCCATCTAAGATGAAGCTGGGCAGTTGAGAAGCTATCTGAATGAAAATATTCACCCCTCTAATGAACTCATCGGTTAATGTCTTTCGTCCTTTCGCTAATTGATTATACATCCAACTTCTTTGAGTTCTGATATCCATAATATAATCTACATATAATATGAATATATTAGATAATGTTATAACATTTATCTAAGAAAAATATAAAGACTCTTAGCCTACTCGGAAGGCCATCGTTTTAATTAACTGACCAAACCAAACTAGACTAAGGCTCCGTCTAGGATGACATTTAGTATTTCGTGCAAACTCTCACTGCAGCACATAGCTTCGAGTGTATCGACCACCAATTTCTTACTTTGCTAACCTGTTCGTCGAAAGGCTGCAGTTTTATGTGAGAAAATTATTTAAGGCGACTCTCTCTAATCTTATCTTCCACTAGAGCCACTATAACCTTTTCAGGTATATGATCATTTCGTATCTTGTCTCTAAGAGTAAAGCAGTCATCCACCTGAGCATCCTTATCTTTGCAACACTTAACTTAATATTATGCTTTTCTTTTAATGGCCAATATTTTGCACCATAAAGCATTATAAGTCTAACCACCATCTTATAGAATTTCCCCTTAAGTTTGAGGGGGACTTTTTTATCACACAACAAGCCCAATGCATTCCTCCACTTCAACAAACCAACTTGAATTCTACTAATAATATCCCCATCTATTTCACCATCACTCTAAACAATAAACTCAATATATCGAAAATGCGTACTCTTATGAAAGACTTGACCACCCAAAGTCACAATTCCCCCACTAGATCTATTAATACTAAAATTATCAACAAGAAGATTCTTCAATTTTAAATCTACACAAATAAAAGCCTTTAAACTCTAAGGTTGATCTCTATAATTCAAGTTTTCCTTCAACTCCCTCTCTAGTCTTATCAACAAGAAGAATATCATACGAAAGCCTTTATACTCTAAGGTTGATCTCTATAATTCAAGTTTTCCTTCAACTCCCTCTCTAATCTTATCAACAAGAAGAATATCATCATAAAAAATTAAGCATACACCAGGGTACAATCTCTTGCAAATGTCTAGTGAGAATATCCATGACAAAAGCAAAAGGGAGAAAGTTACCTTCACACCAAGCGAACGTCGTCGAAGGAGCGAAGTCGAACAGAGAAACGAACGTCGTCGAAGGAGCGAACTCAAACACGCGCGAGGGAATGTCGCCCAAGGAGCGAAGGGAACGTCATCGTCGAAGGAGCAAAGTCAAACACCCTAAACGAACATCGTCGAATGTTGAACAGTGAGGGAACGTCATCGAACAGAGAGAAGAAGCCGAACGAAATGAGCAACCAGGCACAGATGGCACAAAATAGGGCATGTACCGTCGGTTTTTCTGGCTGATAATTCATCTGTCCTATTACTGACAGGTATTACGCCGGTAATATTTTATCGACTTTAAATAAGCAGGTGTAAATTACGCTGGTAATTTCGCCAGTAATTTCTGGCCGGAGATGCGTCGGAAAAAAAATTTTCCGGCGAAATTCCGGCGTAAAGTCCGCTGGTAAGTTAGCGACGGTAAATCCGCCAGAAATTCCGCCGCACCATTACCTTCAGAAATTCCACCGGTATTTTCGCCGCTGTTTCCGGCGTATATTATCCGGCGGAAATTCCGACAGTAATGGATTGTTTTCCTGTAGTGCATGTTGTTTTCTATTCTGTTCTAAAATGTGTGATTGTGTCGATGCTGAGTTTATGGGTATGTTACGTGCATATGAGCCTTCATCACACATGTCTGTTCCATGTTTAATATCTTTTGATCGGGGCTTCATTTTGCAAAATAGACTACGCAAGTGCCTCTGGCTCTCGAGACGGATCAAATGAGCCATTCATGCTTGAATAAGGTGTCATTTGATATAGGTAGAGGAGAGAGATTGAGATCCTTATTAATATTTTTTTATAATTATTTTCATATACTTATAATATAAAAAATACATATTTTCTGATTAATTAAATAAATATAATAAAATATATTTTAATTAAGATATGAATAAGAAATTAATAAATGTATATAATATAATAAAATATATAAAAATATCTCATTCAAATTAATTTTCTAGATTTAGTTTAAATACAATATCACTTTGCCTAACCTTTATATATATCTTCAAATCAGGTAGTTTCTGATCTAATGACTGAAATGAAACATCAAAAGCTGCATGGAAATCAGATATCAACTGCTGAACTGAGGGTTTTCAATGGGGTTTAATTTCAATTGTCCGATTAAAACTGTTGAAGGGCTGCCTCCTCTATTCCTCCTGGGGCCAGTTCAAGAGGAGAGACACGGTTCAGCCCCTCTCACGCCTCCTTCTATTCAGGCTGGTATTTTTGGACAAGGCAGCAGGTTTCTAGTCTCTCGAATGAGATCTGACAAGCAGCAGTTCTCCATCTTTCACTCATTTCTCCCTCACGAGAAAGCGGTAGCTCTGATAGGCCTTGCTCATGGCATGCATACTACAGCAAGCCACTCTTCTCAAAAGGCATCCGCTCCTTCTCTATGATGTTCATGCGACATAATGGATGAAGCCCCGCTCGCGCAAGCAATCTCACTCTCCCTCACTCGCTGGCCCGGCTACCTCACTCAGGCCAACCTGACCTCACCGACTCCGGCACTCCTCCATAGCCGGCCTCCTTGTTGCTGCCGCTTAGCTCGACGTTCGCAGCAAATCCCTTGCCGCCACCCGACTCCCATCCGGCATCCAAGCCTTCGCCGGAGCTGCCCCAGACACCACTCCCACCAACCTCCATCCCATTCACACCGCCAGGCCTGACCTTCTAACAACCCAAAATTCATCTAGGCCGAACTCTACCTGGCCATCACCAAGCTTGAATCTACATGCTGTGATATTATTATGCAATTATTAATAAATGTACATGTATCTCTATTATGATGGTGAATTTAGATCATTATTTCCTCTTTCTTTTTTATTTATTTATTTATAATAATGAGTCCATTTTCCATGTTCGAGTGCTTTTAAAATCTAACATGTCTATTGATGTAATCCAAAACTTATTGTTAATCAGCAATAAGACCAGCAAAACTCTCTCATATATGGCATTTGTTTGGACCCATGTTATGTAATGATCATATGCAACTTTTTTTTTTTAGAGTTAATATCATGGAACAACAAAACAAGGCCCCATTTCTTCTATTTAATGGATTTTCTATGCATTTCCTGATATAATTTTGGACAAATAAAATAAATATATTTTTAGTAGAATCTCATTAATACACGTGCTCATGGAATTAACTTAGTTTGAAATAATCCTATTGTGGACTAGAATATATGCGGCGATAGAGTTAAAAACTTCCGTCTCAGCATTGTACGAATATCTAGCACACAAACAGAGAAGAAATAACAACACCCGTATTTTTTACGTGGAAAAACCCAGAAAGGGGAAAAACCACGGGGCCACGCCCAGTTGAAAGAGTTCCACTAGTATTTTCTTGGAATACAAGAGGCTGAATCGTCCTTAAAATTAAGAACGATCAGATTACAATGAATATCCTTAGCATTGAATGTCAGTTACAAAGTCAAGTAGAGCTCCGACGTCACTCGGAGATCGGGCAGAATTCCGGCGTCGTTTCGAAGTCTGGGAGAATTCCGGCGTCGGGCAGAATTCCAGTTTCACTTGGGAAGAATTTCTGAGTCACTTGGGTTTCAGGTAGAATTCCGGCGGTGGTCGAGGAGGAGTTATTCCCTCCTAATCCTCTCTTTTTCTTCTTCTCTTGCTTCTTGTTTCTTCCTCCTTCATTCTTTCCCTCTCATGAGAAATGAGTTGCTATTTATAGTTTTCTGAGAGTGACTTGACCAGTAAATAAAGGGAAGATCAAGGGTACATTGGGAGTGATTTGAATGGACAACCGATGTGAAATCCGTTGATCATGGACCATTTATCAAGCATCTGAAGGTCATAATGATATCAGAATTTGGCGATCTTGGGCTCGTTGGATTCGTCTCATCGAACCGCTCGATTTGACTATAGGCATGTCATGTTTGGAAACTGTTTGGTAATCCGAATTATGGATTAAACCCTCCAAACGTGCTTTGGGTCTTTGATTTGGATTCATTTGGGCTCGGATTGAGTTGAATTTGGTATCGTTGGGTTCGTATTTCCGAGACGTTCAATTCGACTATACGTTTGCTGAAATCGGAGTCTAAATGGTCTCCGAATTAATTTTTGAAATTTCCAACATGATTTTTAGCGTTGAGATTCGTGCTTGATCAGGATAATTCTTTGTTGTTATATCAAATCCTTTAATATATTTTGCCATGATCATTTCCTTCACTGTAATATAACTTATATATGCAATACTATATTATATTCTTTGACAGCTACACGATAACACCTCACTATACAATATTTGTTTATCACTTAGTCATTTTAGCATGGTTGCCAAAAGATATATACAATGTCTAATAACTGAAAAAAAAAGGCAATCTGGCATTATAATTATCGCCTGACATAGTTGGGAGTAATTGTCATACACCTTTACTTGTTTAGTTTTTTTTTCGATAAAATCCACCAACGGGCCTACGCATTAATAAAAAATGAGGTTACAAGGTCGTTAAAGAGACCTCCAGCTCACAACTGCTCAAAGGAGCTACAAAAAAAAATCCAAATAAAACCTCTGAGCCAGTGATCCCTGCTAAGAAAAATTACAATGAAAAAAAGAAAACCTAGCCTAGGGCGGTCAATAAACCGCACCCAAAAAATAAGAGGCAAAGAAATGTCAATCAGCGAAAAATTGTAACAGGAAGGAAGAAACAGATTCCCAATTAAAGAGGCCACCTTCAAATGTATAACAGATGTGCACCCAAGAGCAAAATTTCCACCAATTACAGGATCTGAAATTGTAATAGCCAAGAAGCAAAGCATAATAGACTGGAACCTAGACAAAAAGATCTGCAAAAATATTGGCTGCAAATGATAGAGAATAAAAAGCATATCATATCGCATAAGCTTCATAATAATGTTGTTAGTATAGAACATATAGGAGATACTAAAAAGGTGATACCAACAAAGCCATAACGACAGAAAATCCCAAACGAAATTGCTGAACAGAGAAAACCCGCAGCAACCAACATGATCATCCAGCCATGATAAACTCCCCTCAATAACACTCCCACCAATAAAAAACAAGGACCAAGAAACCAGAAAAACCACAGCAGACGCAAGAAAATAACCCCACATTACTGGTGCCTTAGATAAGGTAACCCAAAACGATCCAAAACCACCAAACCTTTAACGATATTGGGGATAAGATCCTCATGGAATTTGGTAAACTGGAGGGTACTGCAACCTGTTTTAGCAAGAGCATCAGCACACATATTATCTTCCCTCAAGATGTGAGAAATCTTATAATTGATACAAGAAAGACAAAGCTTAGTAATCCTGATCAAATAGAAGTTTTCAGCATTAAATAAATGGGAGCTATTGATATAAGAAATGATAAACATTGCATCAACCTCAATCCAAATCTTGTTAAGGCCTAATTTAATACACATATTAATACCATAATTAAGCGCATAAAGCTCAGCCATAAAAGCAGCTGAAATATAAACAGAACCAGCAAAACTCATAATCACCTTACCAAGATGATCCCGCACAATACCCCCACAACCACCCACATTCCCATTAAAAGAACCATCTGTGTTGAGCTTATACCAACCTAGAGAAGGTTTATTCCAGTAGATAACCCTCTCCCTCTTATTCTTAGTAGAGTTAATATTATGAATACCAAATTGTGCACAGGTAAAATAGCAACTTTTAAAATTCTCAGTTTTAATGAGCTTTACGGTTGTTCAGTTGAATAATGTATATGGTTCTTTTCCTTTAATATATAAGATAAAATATTGATACTTTTTTTTATTTTTCGATCATATTTGAAATGATTTTGTTATTAAAAGAATATAAGTTGGATGACCAAAATAATGAGAAGTATTTGATGTTTTGCTCAATGTTAGATGGCTAAATAATATTCAATTAAATTTGAAATACTCAGATGATAAGTGTTTTAACTCAAATTTTTGAAAATTATATTTTGGCCTGCAACAATTAATAATTTATTAAGGAGTCATTATAAGCCTACATCATAAATCATTTTCTCCAAAATAACTCTATTATTGTGTTTTAGTTTTTCTAATTTTTTCATAATTTTTGGGCACTCGTGAAATTTCTTAAGAAATTGGCACATAACGGTACAAGTTGAGTTTTTGGGACCATCAAGTGTCCGTTTTGTAAGCTGATTTCATCTGAATTTTTAAAATAAAATAAATTATTTTATAAATATTTTTCTATAATTTTTGACATCCTTAAAAAAATTTCTATGAATTTTATATGAAAAATTCATTAAAATATTATTATTATATTATTATTTTTATAAAATATATAAAGTCACTTAAGTTTAAAGTTATTTAAATTCCATTTTATTCATTTCATGCGTTTAACAAAGAATGTTTGGGTGAAATGAGAAGAAAAGAGAAGAGAGAGAAAAATGAAGTTGGTTTTGAATGCTGTAGAGCAATTTTCATCCGTTAGCCCAGTTGAGAAATTTGCTCGTCTCGAGGTAGGTTATGTATTGCCTATTTCAGATTTTAATAATTTTATATTTTTAATATTTTTTTGATCAAATTTGTATTTTTATTATCGAAAAATGCCGATAACTTTATTTTGTTAAAACTTTCACCACATAACTTTTTATATGTTATAGAGATTGTGATTACGAATATTTTGAGTATACTCTAAAAATTTTTTTGTAGGGTGATTTTAAAAAAGCAATAATTTTTGCCAACTCAAAAATTTATGTTGACATCAAAAAATAGTTCTTCAGTTTAATTAAAGCTTCAGAATAATATTTTACACTATTTTTTTGGTAATTTGATTATGTTTGAAAAATATAAATTTTTACTCAGTAATAATTCTATTGTCTATCATTGGGATATTTTGGCAATTTTTGAACTCAGTCCAATTGTGTTTTAATTAATGAAATGCATTGAAAAATATATTATAAATTGTTGTGATATGATGCCGGTGTTTGTGGGCTACTGAGGTGGGATTCTGTTACACCAGCGCTAGTGGGCGATCAAGGTGGGATTCTATTATGTCAGTGTCAGTGGACGACCGAGGTGGGATTCTGTTATGCCAGGACTAGTGGGCGACCAAGGTGGGATTCCATTATGCTGGTGAGATTATGTTACTAAGTGTTGTTATATCAGAGCCAATGGGCTAACGAGATGGGATTCTATTATGAAGTGGTTGCTTATAATTCAGTTCATTTCAATATTTTTTTAATTATATTTAATTTCAGTATATGATTCAACACAGTGATATCCGTTCTTTTGGTTTTGGTTATTAATTTTTGTTTAGGCTACGTTAGCCTACTGAGCCGTGTTAGCTCATTCTTGCTTTTGCTTTTATTTTCATGCTCGGGGAAGGATAAAGAGCGAGCTGAGTAGTTTGGATAGCACGCTCTGATCTGTGTTGTAGGTATATTTTGGTTAGTTTTTATTTTTGTAGGCTTGGCTTTTATTTTTGTTGTGCTCTCTGTTGCCAAGTAATATTATAGATAGATTTTAAATTATATATGTTCTGGATGATATATAGAAAATCATGTTGAGATTCAGTAGTCTTCTACTTTGTATTACATTCAATACAAGCTCCGTACAGTATATAAATGGAAAGTTTTATTTCAATACTTCTCCAACCAGATCTTGGGGTCAGTCTTGTTACAATCGGACACGGTATGATCTCTATTTTTTGGGTCATATCGGGTCGGGTTGTGACAAGCTTTTTGGTATCAGAGCATATATTGGAGAAGTGAATTGTAATAAAGCCATAGGATTTAATCTATAGAAGAGTGAGATGCTTTTGGGTAGTTTTGGGTACTCATTTTGTTTATTTTTCGTATGCATGTGTTGTATTCAGATGTGTATTTTGAGATGGTTGATCCAACTTAGCCAGATCTATATATGACCAATGGTCAGAGTTTTAATCAGGCATCCCAAGTTCAGGGTATAGCTTCTATGATCAATTCTGAGGTGATTTCTCAGATTGCAGGTATAGTAGCACAACTAGTTGGTGAGGCTCACACACAGGTTGTTGGTACCTAACCTGATGACATGGATATATATTTATAGAATTTTAAAAGATTATAGCCTCATAGACTTTCAGATGTTATTGAGCTTAAAACATCTGAGGATTAGTTGATGAGAATAGAGAATACTTTGGATGTGATGCATTATCTTTCTAAGAGGAGAGTTATATTAGCTGCATCTTTATTTGATGGTCAAGCAGAGCACTCATGGTTGTGCCAAAAAAGAGAAGATTCAAGGTCATGAAAATAACCTGATTACTTGGGATGAGTTTGCTAAGACATTCAGGATATGGTTTGTACCTTCATTTACTAGGAGATAATTATAGAGCTCTTTTCTGAAGTTGGTTCAATGAAGCATGTCAGTGATGTAGTATAAGGCATAGTTTACTGCTCTTTCCAGGTATGCTCCATAATTAGTTGGCACTTCTAAGAAGTGTTAACAATTTCTAGAGGGACTTTGAGATGCTTTGAGGTAACCACTATTGAAACAGGATATCACAGACTTTGCTCAGTTAGTTGAGAGGGCAAAGAGAATAGAGGTTGATCTGGTAGCAGTGTAGTAATGATGGACTACAAGCAAGAAGAGACTTAGTGGTGAGATAGCTAGCAGTAGCCATTCTGGGAAGAAGAATAGGTTTGGACCTATTGAGTTCAAAAGGAGGGACAACCAATAGCAATTTCTTCTGGATCAGATAGAGGCAGTGTTGTTAGTTCTGGGGGGTTAGTTAGTGAGGCCACATTATGTTAGTAGTGTGGTGTTTGATTGAAAAATAATATGGTATTTTGAAAAAGATTTAATTTTTTTTAAGAAGATTGAATTTTTGGACTTTTAATATTGGAAATCGAATACTTATTATGAATGATATATCACTTCGAAAGGTAAACATATCATTCCATAATAGGTTCAGATTACAAAATTTATCTTGATTATCATAATCAAACTCAAGGAGAAATAATATATGATCCTGAAGGATCAAAGTGATGTTTAATCTATTGTTCGACTATAATAATCGAGATAAGAAATCATTAATTTCATAATCAAAATTATGATAATAGTACGATATATCTCTCTAAGGAAGAGGATATCATTTGTTATCGATCATTTAAAAATGACGATAATGATCAACAACAACAATAACAATAACAACAACAAGCCTTTATCCCACTACGTGGGGTCGGCTACATGAATCCTTTTTCTCCATTGTGTCCTGTTAAAAGTCAAATTCTCGTTTAAATCTAATAAAGAAAGATCATTTTTAATATTTTCTAACCAAGTCTTTTTCGGCCTACCACTACCTTTCTTAACATAAGTCAAATCTAAGACCTCTACTTTCCTAATCGGGTCATCAGGAGGCTGCCGTTTTATCTGACCAAACCATTTAAGGTGACTCTCTCTAATCTTATCTTCCACTGGAGCTACTCCAACCTTTTCATGAATATGCTCATTTTGTATCCTATCTCTAAAGGTAAAGCCACTCATCCACCTAAGCATCCTCATCTCTACAACACTTAACTTAGAATTATGCTTCTCCTTTAATGGCCAACATTCGGCACCATAAAGCATTGTAGGTCTCACCACCATCTTATAGAATTTTCCCTTAAGTTTGAGGGGTACTTTTCTATCACACAATAAGCCTGATAATGATCGTTGACTTTTAAATTTTTTAAAGAAAGTTAATTGAAGTTTTTAAAATCTTAATTTTGAAATCTGATCTAGGTTTCTAAATCTCCTACGAGCATAAGCCCTCGTAGTTAATTACATCGTAGGAAACCAAAAATTTTTCTACGAATACTCTCGATTAAAATAGCGATACCAATTTCATTTAAGAATTCAAAGCTTGATGTCAAATGAGGTAAAGATTGGAAATTCAACAAGGATTGGTTCAAGATTGAACAGTTCTTTGTGGAGGTCAAAGGAAGAGGGGTAGGAGATATTTTGAGATTCTAAATCACTTCAGAAACACCCCAAACTATCCTAAGTGTTGGGCTTGAATTTGATGAAAATAGATTTAACGTTTAAGTGATTAATTTTATTAGAAAGTTGATATTTAAATCCTAGAGGTTGAGGTCTTAAGATTGAAAATTTTTCTCAGAACCTAAGTCTAAAATTGGGTACTAAAAATCAGTGACTCGGATCCTAGCTAATGCAATACAATCATAGACTTACCCC
The DNA here is from genome assembly GCA_019925795.1 of Dendrobium chrysotoxum. Lineage (NCBI taxonomy): Eukaryota > Viridiplantae > Streptophyta > Magnoliopsida > Asparagales > Orchidaceae > Dendrobium > Dendrobium chrysotoxum. The sequence goes on along the minus strand of CM034297.1, from coordinate 7,634,421 downwards.
GACCTAGATTGGGGAGCCAGCTAAATCACCTAAGCGCTTCAAAACCATGTATCCTGTCTTTAATAAAAGAGTGGTTAAGGATGTTATTTAAGATAAATTTAAGGAAAGCAGGGCTGACATTTTGAGCAGATCCCTAATTGGCCCCTTAACTTATGTTGGGTGAAATGCTTAAGCTAAAATACAATTAAAGATTAGACTCAATTTTAATTTGTTACTAATGCGATGCATGCTAGTTGACTCGAATGCTTTAAAATCATATATGAACCAATTTTTAAAAAAGGTTTAAAAATAATTTTATCCTAAAGATTCAACAACATCCCCTTGACATGACTGCACCCTAATAGGTTGGGTGGCCTACCAGAACTCGCAAGCGGGGAGGTGCCAAACAAGGTAGAGAAAATTTAATATGTATGCATGAAAAACTTCTGGCGGTCTGGGCTTACTTCTTAAAGGCGTTAGAGTTTCTATCTTAGCCTAATGTTTTAAATTTTATTTAAGTAGAAATAGTTTTAAGTGTGTCCTCACGAGCCTCCGATCGGATTCCAGGCTAAAATAAAAATCAACATGTAAAAGCGCAAAAAAAACTATTAAAAGCATGTAATCCTATATTGAAATCAACACATTAATCAAATCAATCAAATAATTAAATTAATATTCAAAATAAAAATCCATAAGCAAGTGCCTTTTAATTATACAATCCAGGGTCTGCAAGAAAAGTAAAGTGACCGGGCACTACTGACTATAACCCGAATTCTACTTCTAAGACTCAAGTGACTTCGAGAATGGGTCTTCTCTTCGTTCTTCACTTCTTCATCCTTCTGCGGGGATCCTTGGATCGTCAGGTCCGAATATCTATATGAAAAGAAACTCCCCCTGGATAGGGGTGTTATCTTTCCTCTTTAAGTATTTTAAATGTATCCTAACTTAGGCTTCCAAATGGAGGAGGACTCTCCCCTAAAGGATGTCCTCTCCTCTTTGGAATCTAAGTAGGATATATATATCCCATCTTAAAGCACTTAAATATTACAACTCAATTTTAAATCAAATTACATTTAAATGAAAATTAAAATATAGACTCAACAGCTATAGGGTTATCATAATAATTAACAGTTAATAAATATCCCAAGTAGTTAATATTTGAAATAAAAAAAATGCTCAATCATAGCCACGCTTGTCCATGCTCTTTTAATTTAAAGGGGGTTTAGCTTGCTTAACACCTGCATAAAATATGTCAATTTTAAAGCTTAATTATTTTGCCCCCTTTTAATTTTAAATGCACTATATGATTATGACTACATACATAAGATTGAATTAGTATAAATTGTCCCTAACCTAGGGGTGGATCTAACGTACAATCAAATCAACACAGTGTAGTAAATAAATAAACAATCAATTAATTCTACTACTAACAAACAACATGCACTAAAAGCTCAAAAATTCAGCACACAGCAAAAAAATAAACACTGACTTAGCCTAATACTAGAATTGGTTGTCCTAGCAAACCATCTAAAGTGTGTGGGGTAGGCTGTGTGGCTTTGATATGTCCTATATAGGGCAGTTAGTTAAAGTTGTTTAATGTTCTGGTTGGTTGAATAGCTTAAGGGAGATTTTATTGAGGTTTAAGTATTAATGGCTTAAAATTGATTTTAAAATATATTTTAAATGATTATTGATTACTACCTTTGTTTCACACCGAGATCGTGAAGTTTATTTCACTTTCCTTGGGGCTAAGTTAATAGCCTCATAGGCTTGGGTTACCTAGTGATAATTATATAGTTAAGTGTTTTAATTGATTAAGGGTTTGAGAGTTGATAAATCTTATTCAAATTGATTGGTTGCTGATTTTAAGGTCGAATTAAAATTTTCTAGAATTTTAGAAGGTTTATTGAATTTTGAAAATTTTTAGATTATTTTAATCATTTAATTAACGGGTCAAAAGTTGATACTTTGATTAAGAGTTATTTCTAGAATGTTAATATTTTTGTAAAATACTAGACCTTAATATGATCAGTTAGACTATACGTATGCTAGATTTGGATTTTTTTACTATTTTATTATGAAGATTTGAAGTTTTGACTTGATTTTGAACTAAGTTTGACCAAAAGTTGATTTTTTCAAATTTGATTGATTTCTAGAAATTTGATATTTTTGATAAATATTAGACCTTAATATAAGTTGAATGCCTTTGAGTTTGACTAATTTAGAGTTTATTTGAATTAGTTATGAAATTTTAAAGTTTTGACAATTTATTTGAATTATTTAATTTGTTTAATTAGAAAGCTTTTGATGATTTGAATCCAAATGACCTCCAAACTTCTTGAAATCACCTCCAAAGATCAGGAATAATTTACGGAGTGATTATCAAGTGTTTGAGAGATTTTTAGAATCTTTAATTATTTTTAATTAATTAAATTAATTAAATATTGAGTTTTAATTAAACTTAATTTTGAAGTCCAATCAAGGGGTTTTTATTTTTTATTGATTAAGGTTTTAAATCTGGTCAGTTAGAGGTATTATTTATAATTTTTTGATTAAAATTAATTTATTACATTTTCTGGAAGTTTTTAAGGCTTGATTAAGGTTTAATCTTGATTAAGTTAATTAAGAGGCTTAATGATTTCAAAATTCAATAAAATTTTTTGTTAAGGTTGAGCATGTCACTAAGTTTGGGTGGTTTAAATTTTGAATCAAAATGATATGTACCCTAATTATTAAAATTTTATAATTCTCTAATCAATATCCTTAATTATTATCCTTAATGATGTCACTAAGTTTAAATGGGTTTGAATTAATGTTTTGCTAACCCTTGACTCAACATATGAATTCATACACACAATTACAATCAATTCCTAGATCTAGGAGAGCCCTAAACTAAGTGGTGTGTACACCCTACACATGTAAGGATTAACATTAATTAAAATAACTAAAAAATGTAATTAATGAATAATTAAAATATAATTATTCACTAATCACTCCCCCATAAATTCCACTCATACACTTAACTTATGTTTAAGCTTTCAAAAGAGATCTCTCAAATATATTAAAGATTTAATATATATAAATATTAATTTTAAATTTAAAATACTTAAAACATCATTAAAGTAAGTTTGATATTTAAATGAGAGATCCTCTAATTTTTTTTAAAGCAATTTGAAAATAAAATTTTTTAATTTTTAAAATAATTAATTTAATATTAATTAAATATTAAAATAATTAAATAGTGAATATTAATCAAAATAAATTAAGATTTTAATCCCTGAAATTAATTTTAAATTAAAGTATTTACTTTTCTAAAAATTTTAAAGTATTATTTATATTTTGGTGATTTAATTTGAATTTCTTATGAATTTTTAAAGTTTAGAGGTTAATTAAAATATTTAAAATAATTCAAAATTAATTAAAATTGAAAATAACATTTAATTTAAATTTAATTAAATCTTAATCATTCCTGGAATTTTAAAATTATTTGAATTAACTTTTTTAAAAAATTTAATATTTTAAAATTTATTTAAATTCAAATTAAATGTTAATTAATATTTAAATATTTAATTAAATAGAAATAGTTTAAAGTATAAAGTATATCTTAAATTAAATTCAATTTAAATTTAAATAAGTTAAAATATTTTTCTAATTTTAAAATATTTAAAATAAAATTAATATTCAAAGATATTAGATTAATATTAATTAATTTTTAAATATTAACAAATTAGAATTATTTGAAAAAGTTAAATAACATATTTTTAACTTAAATTAAAGTTTAAATTAAATTAAATATTTTTAATATTTCATATGGAATTTTAAAATGTATATATTTAAAAATAATATTTTTAATTTTAATAAATATTTGATCATCAGTTTGCTAATTGTTAATTAAAATTGTTAAATATATAATTAATTAAAGTAATTTAAAATATAGTCAATATTTTAAATTAATATTAATCTTTAATTAAAATATTAATTTTTTTTGGATATATTAATGTAAATAATATTTTTTTAAAATTTATAATTAATTTTTAATTTTTTTATTTTCTAGATTTTTTTAATTAATTAAATCAAATTTTTAATTAATTAAAAGGGTTTGGTGGCGGCGGCACCAGCATAGGACATGTGGTAGCATTCCATCCGTTCAATCCAAAATGTAGTATCACTGAGCTACGTGGCAGCATCAGAGCGGTTGGATCGAACCGCGGCTAATGATTACCGCAGTGGCAATCATTAGGATTAAATGCTAATGATTGCCGGTGGCGGGTTGCCGTTACTTAACCACGTCAGCGCTACTACGTGCCGTTCGATCGCCCGTCGTAATGTTTTAATGGCAAAGATTCATTCGGAAGGAGAGATTGACCGTCGGATCAAATCTGTGGTTAATCAGAGCCACAGAATGGCTCGATCTGGAACTAAGCCACGAAAACGCCCTAGAAAGCATTTTTTGGCTCGTTTAAGCGATTAGATGTATGAAAATGAATGAAATTTTAAACCTAAATCCTATGGATGAACAAAAATTCTGTGGGACATTTGGTTTGACTTAAAACAAGCATAATAAAAAGCTAATTAATCCTAAAACTAGTGTCCTAGGGCTAGGGTTTTAGGAAATTTTACCGAGAGATTTGGAAGGGAAATGAACTCTCTGAACTTGTAGTCTGTCCTCGTATCAAATCCTAATTGAAATCGCGGTTCGAAATGCCTTGGATCGATTGCTATAGGTTTGGGACAGATTTGAGCTTGGACTCATCGAAAGGTCATTGTCAGCAAGGTTTTAATGGTGGGATTTGTTGAGGGAGTCTGGAATAGGGTTTGGGGAGCTCATGGGAATTGGAGTTATGGTATGGGACCTAGAGGCTAGTGAGAGAAGGCATGGATTTGAATGGAGGCTCTAAGGGGCATTTTGCCCTATTCAACCTATCCCAACTAGAATGGACGATCATGATCAGCTGGGGGAGCTTCCAGATGTTGCCACCTGTCCCTGGAGTTATTGGAATGGTAGGAGAGAGGACAGCCCAAGGACAATAAGGAGGAAAGCTTCATTTGTCTTCTTGTGCACATGGGCTTGATTAGGGCTGTATTAAACCTAATCTAGGGATTAGGATGAGTTTAAGCACATTCCAGAAGTGGATCAAGGTTACTGGAATGGCAAGGTTTGGAGTGGATTAACCTAAGCAAGGATTTTGACCACTCTTAGACCATTTGGAAGCTTGTTGACCATATTGACTGGTCAACCAACAAATGAGCTGCTGAAGTGGCATTTAGGGTGACTTGATAAGCTGGTTGGCTAAGTCCAAGTGGGTTTAAAGGGGAAAGGTTCAATGTATGAGCAATTTAATGAAGTTTGACCAAGTTCTAATAGGTTGACTTGGTCAACTTAGCTTAGGTTTAATGGTCAATCATTGGATTATGATTGGACCATGGATTAGGAGTTAATTTGAAGCTTGAAAAGGGTTTGACATGTTGAATGGGTTAAAATAACCCATTAAAGCCTTAAGGGGCACTTAGGTCAACCTAGGTTGACTTGGTCAACCAGGTTCACCCAGGAGGTGGATTTAGGCTCAATAGATTTAAAATAAAATTCAGGATTTGTTGGGGGTGATTTCAGGGATCAGAATGGTCATTTGAGTCAAATAACCTATTTAGGTTTTTAATGGGTATAATGGGTCAACTAGATTGACTTGGTCAATAAAGTTGACCCAAGGTCAGGGACTAGATTCAATCAGTTCAAAATGACATTTTGAGTCTACTGGTGGTGGTCTCAAGGTATGGGGAGGTCATTTGATCAAAATGACATTCTTGGGCCCTTAATGGGCTTTTAGGTAAACCTAGGTTGACTTGGTCAACTAGGTTGACCCAGGGTCTGGTTTTGGGTTCAACAGGTTTGGTTTGATATTTAAAACTTGCTGGAAGTGGTTGCATTTGATTCGGAGCTCATTTGATCCAAGGTAACTATTCCCACCCCATAGGGGTATTTTGGTCATTTTGGATTCTAGTCAACTAGAGGTCAAAATGAGTCCAACAAAATATAATTTATTGTTCAATGAGACATAATCAAGGGTTTGGAAGTGATTGGAGGCTTTGGAGAAAGCTCCAGGTCAAAATCCATTGGGCAAAAGGTCCAGTGGCATAGGTTATAAATATTTGAAGGTTTTATAATCTTTAAAAATCAATTCAATTTCTGGGGTTAGAGACCTCATAATGAGCTCAAATTTGGAGGGTTGTCTCTAGAGACATGTTACATCAGTATGCAACTAACATACCCTGAATCAGAGATCATTTGACTAGGTTTCGAAAGGTTTGAGAAAAGGCTTTATGGGCTCAAACCTTTGGCCTTGGGTTTGGGTCTGGATTTTTGGATTTGAACTAGACTTTTGATTTCAAAGTTTAAATTTGAATAATCCTAATAATTTATAATCATTTGGATGATTATTATTAATTGGATAGGAATTGGGGTTTAATAGTAGGTTGAATAGACTAGAGCTTGGGCTAGAGTCTAGTTATGTTTGAGGCTTGAATTGATTTGAGGTGTGGACTGATTTGAGGTTTAAGTTAATTTAAGATTTGAATTAATCTGGAGTTTAGATAGATCTGGGGTTTGGTTATATCTTGGGCCTAGGTAGATCCTAAGGTTTAAATAGGTCCTAGGGAATAGGGTGATCTAGAGTCTGGGTAGATCCCAGGGTTTGAATATCTAGGAGAATCCTAGAGTCTAGAAGTCCTAGGGTCTAGAATGATCTTAAGATCTAAGTAGATCTAAGGTCTAAAGTCTATGAAGAATCTTGGGGTCTAAAGTAGATCCTAGGATCTAGAGTTTAGGAAGAATCCTAGGGTTTGGGTTCTAGGATGATCCTAGAATCTAGATTGGTCTGGGGATTAGATTAATCTGAGGTCAGGATTGATCTGGAGTCTAGATGGGATCCCTAATGATGTCGTACAAAAAAGAGATCAACAAATGGACTGCCAATATGTGTAATAGAATGAAGTTATAATGCACATATTGGTGTTGACCGAATTAAAAGGTTAAGTCTGAAATTTTGATCCTAAGGGAAGGAAAAGTCTATCCATGGGGAATCAAGATTTGATTTGATACTAGGGTAGTGCCATAGAAGGCATATTCTACTACTAGAAAATTTAATCATGAGGGAAGGCAAAGTCTGTCCTTAAGGAGCAGAAAAGTAGATGATCGTATAGGAAGGAAGAACTCCTAACTATACAGGATGGAAGTTAAATTTTGATACTGGGGTAGTGTCATGAAGGGCATACTTTACCACTAGTAGATCTAATCCTAAGGGAAGGAAGAAAAGCCTAACCTTAAGGAAAAGAAAGCTTAATTTTGTAACTCGAAATTGAGTCCAGGACTATGCCACCGAGGACTTACTCCATCACTGGGGAGTTTAATCCTAAGGGAAGGAGGATACTTACCCTAAGGAAAAGAAAACTGGATGATCTCGTGGGAAGGAAATATTGCTTCCTATTGAAGATCATGCCTAGAATTTTGAGTTCTGAAAATAGGATGGTGCTACGGAGGGCATTATCCATAAGTAGAAGATCTAATCCTAAGGAGAGAAAGTATGATGACTCACATCTAACCTTAAGGAAAAGAGGATTGAATTTGAATTTGAAAGTAGGATGGTGCCACAACGGGCATGCTCCATCACTAGTGAATGATCTTGTGGAGAGGAAACTTCCTCTACATAGAAGATCAGATTTAAATTTTGAAACTAGGATGGTGCCAGAACAGGCGTGATTCATCACTAGTGGACCTAATCATAAGGAAAGAAAGCACGATGACTCACATCTATCCTTAAGGAAAATAAAATTGGAAGACCCCGTGGGAAGGAAGCATTACTTCACATAGAATTGGGTCTAGATGATCGTATGTGAAGGAAACTTACTCCACATAGAGGATCAGATCTGGATGATCATGTGTAGAGAAAACTTGCTCTACACAGAGGATCGAGTCTGGATGATCATATCTAGAGGAAACTTGCTATATACAGAGGATCAGGTCATGATTATCGTATATAGAGGAAACTTTCTCTATATAGAGGATCAGATTTGAATTGATTATATATGAAGAAAACTTGCTTCACATAGAATACCATGTTAGGATGATCGTATATAGAGGAAACTTGCTCTATATAGAGGATCGTATTTGAATTGATCATATGTAAAGGAAACTTGCTTCACATAGAGGATTGGGTCAGGATGATTGTATATAAAGAAAACTTGCTCTATATAGAGGATCAGATCTGAAATGATCATATGTGAAGGAAACTTACTTCACATAGAGGATCAGATCAAGATGATCGTATATAGATGAAACTTGATCTACATAGAGGACCAGATTTGAATTTGACACTTGAAACTAGGATGGTGCCTCAAAGGGCATGATCCATCACTAGTGGGTGATGATATTAGGAGGAAACTTGCTCCATATCAGATCAATATTGAGATTTAAATTTTAGGATGGTGCCACAAAGGACGTTATCCATCACTAAAAGATCTAATCTTAAAGTAAGAAAGTGTGGTGACTTACATCTATCCTTAAGAAAAGAGAAATAAAATTTTGGGATTTGAAAACTTGAACAGAATTGAGTCAATTTGATTCAAAATTTAAAAATTTTATTAATTTGAAATTCGAGCTACATCAAGCTTAGTATCCCTTCAGGAATCGCCCATTTACAGGAAGCATTGGGTGATTTTCTTTATAATCCACTAGCTGATACGAGCCTCCTTCATAGACTATTTCTACTACGAAGGGTCGTTCCTAGGTTGTTTCAAACTTTCCATCGATCTTTCGATGAGCTAAGATAGGCCTCCAAAGAACTAAGACTAAGTCACCTACTTAGAAAGTTCTAGGTCGCACTAATTTATCGTGAGCTTGAACCATTCGGGCTTTATAGAGTTCTAGATTTTGCTGGGCTTGGAGATGATATTTTTCAAGACCCTCGAGTTCTTCTAGTCGAAGTTGTGCATTCTGTTCTGTAGTGATCTGGTTTTGAATTACAGTTCTGAGTGAAGGAATTTGAATTTCTAGGGGGAGTACGGCCTCGGACCCATACACTAGTGCAAATGGTGTGGATTGGGTCGGGGTTTGATATGTGGTCTGGTAGGCCCACAAAGCTTCCATCAACCTCTCATCCCACTGACATTTATTATCATATATAGTCTTTTTGATGATTTGAACCAGGGTTTTATTGAAGGCCTCAGCCAATCCATTAGCATGTGGGTAATAGATTGTTGAGTATCTCCAATCGATACCATGGTGACTTACAAAGTTATTGATCTTCGTAGACTTAAAAGCATATCCATTATCGGATATAATTCTATGGGGTACGTCGAATCGATATACGATATGGTCATGAAAAAATTTCATTATATGGTGTGATGTTACATTTTTCAGTAGGACTGCTTCTGCCCACTTTGAAAAGTAATTAGTTGGTGCTAAAATGAAGTGATGACCCTTAGAAGAAGGAGGGTCAATCGGCCCGACAATATCTGTGCCCCAACTTTTGAAGGGCCACGAAGCTATCATAGGGTGCAACACATTAGGCGGCTGATGTAAAACCACACCATGAACCTGACACTGATGACAACATTTTATAATTTTTATGCAATCGTCAATCATCATAGGCTAGTAGTAACTAAGTCTTTTGATTTTCATCTTCATCTTAGGACCTAATTGATGAGCACCGCACAGTCTAGTATTGACTTCATTAATGATCTTGAGGGCCTCTCATTTGTCTAAATAATGGAGCCACATCTGATCGAACGATCAATGGTACAACGTATTGTTGACTAGTGTGTAAGATAAGGCATATTTCTTGATTTGATTGGTAAGGGACCTGTCGTGGGTAAGCTTGTCTTCTTAAAGATACTTAATTATTGGTTGTCTTTAATCTTCTTCTTCATCGACTGCTAAAGGGGTAGAAAGGACCTAGGGAGATTATTTATTGAGGTGCTCCAAATCTATAGGAGACAGGACTTGACGGCCCTACACTTCTATAGGGATAGAGTCTTTTTCTGGATAGGCAAATTTTTTTGCAAGCTTTACTAGGGCATCCGCCGAGAAATTGCTTCTGCGAGGAACCCTATACATAGTTGCAATGGGAATTTTCTCAAGCAAGTGCATTGTGTAATGATGGTATTTCAGGAGTTTAGGATTCAAGACCTTATAGGTCCCTGCAATCTGGTTGGTCACCAGTTGAGAGTCACCATAAATCTTAATCTCTTTAATCTCCATCAGGATTGTAAGTTCCAGGCTAGTTATCAAAGCTTCATACTCAGTCTTCTTATTTGTACAAGGCTTTAATAAGTGATAGGAAAAGTGCAGCATTCCCTTATCTGGTGTTATGAAAACCAGGCAGACTTCGGCTTTTCCAGGAATAGTGGATTATGGTGTTTTGCCCCCCTAGGAGGATGCTGTACTATCAAAATATATTTCCCATATTTGAGTATTAGATTCCTTGAAACTCATGATTTGTTCGTCAGGTAAATCATCATTTAGAGGAGACTCCGCCGACACCGGGTGCGCTACAAGGAAGTCAGCGATAGCCTGCCCTTTCATAGCACGTAGAGGAATAAAAGTGATTTCAAATTGAAGCAATATCATAGACCAACGAGCTAGACGTCCAGACAACATGGGCCAGGTCATAAGTTATTATAGGGGGTTGACACTGGAAATCAAATTGACTTGATGAGAAAGCATGTAATGCATTAGTTTTTGTGATGCAAATACTAATGCGAGGCAATGTTTCTCGATTATAGGATAACATATTTCTTCTAGAAGGAGTCTCCGACTTAGGTAGTAGAGAGCGTTCTCTTTCCCATCATCATTGACTTGAGCTAAGAGGGCCCTGAGAGATTCGTCAAGGGCTACAGTGTAAAGGATTAGAGGTCTCCCCGGAATGGGGGCTACAAAAACTGGCAGATTTGTCAGGTATTTTTTGATATTTTTGAAAGCAGATTGACATTTCTCGTCCCAAATAAATTTGGCATCCTTTTTAGACAGGACCGAGAATGGTTGACATCTTCCGGAAAGATTAGAAATGAATCTTTTTATATATGCCAGCCTGCCCTGAAGAGATCTCAGTTGAGTAAGGCTCTTAGGAGGTGACATATTTAAGATAGCTTTAATTTTAGTAGGATCAATTTTAATTCTATGGTTTCTAACTATGAAACCTAAGAATTTCCCTGATGTGACGCCGAAAGCACACTTCAGAGGATTCATTTTAAGGTCGTAGCGGCGCAACCACTCGAAGATGATTCTTAAGTCATAAAGATGAGCCTCTTTCAGTCTACTCTTGACAACTAAATCGTCGATGTAGTACTCAACTTGATTGTGAATTAAGTCATCAAAGATATGAGTATGACCCACTGGTAGGTTGCACCGACATTTTTAAGGGTACAGGGCATCACATTATAATAAAAGATCCCTATAGGATTTCTGAATGCAGTGTTTCTCTCATCTTCTGGGGCCATTTTGATTTAGTTATAACCAGGCGAGCCATCCATAAAGGAGAAAATAACATGTGAGGAGGCAATATCCACTATGAGTTCTGGGATTGGCAAAGAAAATTCATCCTTAGGACATGCCTTGTTCAGGTCTCTATAGTCAACACAGACTTGAATTTGACCATTCTTCTTTCGAACTGGCATGACACTGGCTACCCAAGAGGGATATTATTCCTCTCGAATAAATCTGGCTTCGGCCAACTTCTTAACTTCAGAAATGACTTGTTGTTCGATCTCTAGATGCATGCATTATGGAGCTTATTTAACAGGAATGGCATCATGCCAGATTCCATGTTTATGAACTGCTACATCAGTGGACAATTCCAGCATTTTGTCGTATATCCAGGCAAAGCAATCCTTAAACTCGGATAGAAGTTGAATTAGAGCCTTATACTCATCCTCACTCAACAAAGAACTTATGAAGGTGGGGCGATGGTCATCCTCTATTCTAAGGTTGATTTTTTTAAGTTCATCAACTGTCGATTTAATTTCTTCTTCGAATTCAGGGGGTGCATCCCGAACTTGAAGTTCATCAGAATCATCCAAAGTCTCCAAACAAAGTCCATCGAGTAAATCGATGACTTCAGTAGGGACATTTTTAAATTCACGATGACTAGTTATCATTAAGAAAAATTCATTATCGTCAAATGACCTAACAGTACCAAAGCCGATACCACTTATCTAATGTTTATTAAATTTTAAATTTCAGAGACTTTAGTGGTATCTGGCCTGACCCTTAGTCCATTGACTCGGAGTAAAACCTTTAGAGATAAAAGTTTTAACACCAACAGGAAAGTAGCTAAAAGGTAATTCCATTAATTCGTTAAAATTTGCCTCCTCGAGGATTATATCATCTTCATTCCTTGAGGAGGAAGAGCCAGGGAAGAACTTGTGGACTTTCTTTACTTCTCCATCTAAGTTAGGGGCATCCTTAGTCACTAACCCTGAGACCCTGTTAGCAGACAATGGGATTAAGGTTAAGGATTCAACTGCCCTCTTAAGCTTTTCATATAGACTCAATTCAGCCTCATCAATTTGAATTTTTGACTTTGTACCCTCCTGGTCACTATCCAATTCTAAAGTGAGATTAAACTTCGGAGGAAGATTAATTTATGTATAGTCAAAAGCAATTCTGGCACCCCTCTTTCTTAGTTCTTCATCAGAACTTATTTCAAGTTCGATGTAAATTGGAGGATTTCTTTTCTCAATTGAAGGGCGGCCTCGATCGTGTGCTCTTTAGGCCATCCTACCACCTCTTTGAGGTAAACTATTTGGAGGCCTAAGGACTACACGCTTGACGTCATTATCGCTACTTGAATTTTGTCTCTTTTGAATCTTGACTTTTTTTTTTCTCAATTTTTGAATTGCTTTTGAACTTTGATTTTCTGCTTTTTCCTCCTTGACGTTGATCTCTACATTAGAACAAGTAGTGGACCCTTTAGGTACGTAGTATGCCGCTTCGTAGATCCTGATCTCGTGAATAGAGAATGGTTACAGATCACCCTTAATTTCAAACTCAATGCCATCTCATTAGTACTTGATACACTGATGTAGGGTGGAAGGAACCATCATATACTCATGGATCCAGGGCCTACCTAAGAGTGTATTAAAGGACATCGTTGAATCGATTATATAAAATTTCACTTCAGTTTTTAATTCTCCTATCTCTAGAAGAAGGGTAACTGAACCTAAAGCCTTCTCACCCTTTTCGTTGAACCCACAAAGCACTAACTTGTACTTTGAGAGCTTGCTAGTATCAACTCCAAGGTATACGAGAGTCTTTATGTTCATCACATTGACTGATGCACCCAGATCAATGAGAACTCTTGATAACTTAAACTTGCCCATATTTACGGTGATGTAAAGTGGACGATTGTGGTTGACAGTTCCAAGGAGTAAATCTTCATCGGAGAAGGTAACTCCTGGGATTTCTTTGAAGTATAAAGCTTCTTCCTTAGAAGTTGAAGCTAACTGAGCTAAGCAAATCTCTGGGTTAAGAAGTGCTTTAATTAGAGTCTCCCACATCTCTTTTAAAAGGACAAGGGTATCGTAGATGCTCAACTTAGCAAGCAACTTCCTAAGGTGAGCTAAGATATTGTAATCAACACTTGGAATGTTAATATCAGGACTTGATGGATTTGAAAGAAGTAGAGTTGATTGTTGAGCAGGGATTTGAATCGGATCATCAGAAATAACTTGTTTTCCTTTATCTTGAGGAGGTAGCCTAGGGGATAAAATCTTACAACCGTGTAGTTGTACTTACATGATCTCATCGGAAGAACAAACTACAGGGGGGTCTACATTTTTCTTAGGTGATTGATTGTCATTATCTGAGCGAGAGTCTAAATCTGAAAAGTCTATTATGATAGGACTCCCTTGAAAGTTAATTTCAGGGGTTTCACCATTTGATAAGATATCAAATTCTCTTGAAGAGTCAAATCTGGGGAGCTGAGTGTTTGAACTTCTTGATTAATCTCAACTGGTGGTTGATTATTTTCAACAGAAGAGTCATTTTGATTTACATTCTTAACATTAATCATCAAAATTTGAGCAGAAGGATCAAACTTTTTATTCAATTTTTGACGCTTTGCCTTTGATGGAGCAAAGTAAAAGTTAGATAATTTCAGTGGAGATAGTATTTTTGAACCACCATCCACCACTTATACAGATCTCTCATCAATAAATTTCCTTTCTACATAAGGTTCACTCTTTTCATTTTTATTTAATACAGTAGTTCCTACGACTTCTGGAGAGAAAATTGTCCCAACATCCTCCTGCGAAGCCTCGAGGTCAACCTCTCAGATCAGAAAAATTATTAGGTGCGGACACCGGACGTAGCTCTACGTCCGGACTCCACTAGAATAGCGCCACGTAGCGACCCGAAGACCCAGTGACCCGTTTCGCCGAGAAGTTCAAATGATGCACGTGCGGTATTACTGAAGAATTACTCCGGTATTACTCGGTATTACCAAAGAATTACTCGGTATTACATATGAATTACCTAGGTATTACTCGGTATTACCTAGGAATTACTAGGTATTACCGAAGAATTACTCGGTATTACCTAGGTATTACTCGGTATTACCTAGGTATTACTCGGTATTACCTAGGAATTACTCAGTACCTAGGTATTACTCGATATTACCTAGGTATTACTCGGTATTACCTAGGCATTACTCGGTATTACCTAGGAATTACTCAGTATTACCAAAAATTACTCGGTATTACCAAAAATTACTCAGTATTACTTGGTATTACCGAAAAAATACTCAGTATTACCTAGGAATTAGTCAAAAAAGGGCAAGTTTTTTTAATTTTTCGCGTCCAATCCGGGTCGGGTCGTCGGGCCAAGCGGAAGTTGTCATAATACGTGCTAAATACGTGGCGCCGTTCTAGTGGAGTCCGGACGTAGAGCTACGTCCGGTGTCCGCACCTAATAATTTTTCCTCAGATCAGGTCCCAGGCTCTCATCGATAACTGTTGAGAAAGATGAAAAGATTTATTAATCAATTTTTTAAATGTCCGAGATAGTGCTATATCCTAACCATCTTCAATGGATAGAGAAAAGTTAGAATTCTTACCTGAAATAGATTTTACAGACCCCTGATCCGGATCGACCAGGTATTCCTTTAGAATTATGATGTTACCTTGATAAAAATTCTTCTCAAGCCAGTCCTTAAAGATGATGCAGTCTTCGATTGTGTGGCCTAACATATAATGGTAGGGGCAAAAAGTTAGATCATCCTTCTTATTTACCTCTTCCGACTTCTTACCTCTGACAATCAAAAATCTGGCTTCTTTTGAAGACTCTTGAAGATCTTTCTCACTGACTCTCTTTTAAATGGATATGGGCGAGCCAATCTCTCTTTTAAAAAAATTGGGTGAGAATCTCTGGTAGGTTGAGAAGTTATCTGAAAAGGTGGAGACTTCTGAGTTTGTTGAACTGAAGGATTATTTGACTAAACATTCATTGGTTTCTTCCCTTTATCGACAACTGAAACTATTGATGTTCTCTTTTCAAAAGACTTCAATGGTTTACTACCTTTCTTTTCTTCAGTAGAATCCTTCAGAAATGGCATTTTAGAAGCCTCTCCCTATAGATTACTAGCCTTATTCATAAGTTTTTTTAAAGGTTTTGATAGTGAAACCCTTCAGGAGGAAAGCAATAGGCCCATGGATGTTCTTTAAAAGAATCTCCACTACATGTTGCTCTTGGAACTGGGGTTCACAATTCATCAAGAGGTTTTGCCACCTCTAGATGTACTCAACCAAAGACTCGCCCGATTTTTGTTTTTTAATGACGAGCTCACTAACGATTACACGCTACTGAGCTCCTGAGAATCTCTTTAAGAATAGACTCTCGAGCTCTGTTAATGTTTTCACTGAACTATTTGGAAGATCTGTGTATCACTCAAAAGCAATATTAAACAAACTACTCACAAATTAGCAAAAGAGTAGAGCATCTGACCCTTCTGCATTGCAACAGCTCACTCAAAAGTGGGCCAGGTGCTGTCTTGGGTTTTCTAAACCGCTAAAAACTTTGAATGAAGGTGGCACAAAGCCTTTAGGATAAGAAATTAAAACATATTATTTAAGGTAAGGTCTACCCTTTGGAATAGATGCCGTCCCTTGAGAGTGGGCTAAGGTCTCCCTTACCTGAATTTTAATCATCTGGCGTATATCTTTATCTACTGGAGAGACTGGGGAAGTAACTTCTGGAATTCTGGGGCTTGATTCTATCTTCATACTGTGCTCACCTACTGTGTGTAATATAGATTGTAACTGTTCGGACTGAGACTGCTGAGCTTTAACCATCTGATTCTGTATTTGTTCCATTTTCAGCATCATATATTTGATTTTACTCTCCAAACTCTTAATGTACTCATCCTTTTCATTCAACTTAACCGAGCCATCTAAATATGAATCTATTACTGCAGAGGCTTCCTCCTTATCAGATCGGTGTCTTGAAGGCTTAGCATCTTTATTTGATTCTCGACTTTCAACCATATAAATATCTCCAGCTAAATCCTCCATCATTAAATCATCAGCCTCTGGATCAAAGGCTTCAATTGCCTTCTTCTTAAGTATGTCTCTGATTTCCTAGACCACCTCATTGACTGGTCTACCCTCAATTGACTCAATATCGATGGGTAAGTATCCTTTGCAGTTAATCATTTTTTTAAACTTTTCATTTTCCAACTTGGCAAGAACTTTTTGAATCTTTAAGTCATCAGCAGTAGGTTCTGCTACTAACTGATCTAGCATTTCTTGATCATCATCTAGCACTATCCCCTCCCCTCTAACTGTCCTGGGGTTGATAGTCATGAGGGTGACATCCTCAGTAGGGTGAGGGATATCCATCTTAACTGGTGATGAAGGAGCTTGAAAAGCAGGAACTCCAACATCAATCAGAATATAATCCTCACATCCCTGAACAGGGAGTCAGGGGACCTCAATAGGTAAATAAACTGTAGTATCTCTTATCTGGATCCCAACAGATCTACTTATCTTTATTGGTACATACGGTTCATCTAAAGACATAGGCCTCTTACCCTTAACATCAACTAGTTACAGGGGCCAACGTTGAGAATCTTGAAGGGGGAACTGGGGGCCTACCGCTGAGAGGGTGATCACTACCAGATCCAGTTAAGACTATCTCCTCCATCTTTTCTGACGGGAGGCGAGGCACCCAGTGATATCCATCCATTAGTACTGAATTCACTAGTTGCTTAACAAACTTTTTATTTCTCCTTATTGGCCGAGGAGTCTGGTTCTTTGCTTCAGATCTTTCTTTCTTTAACACTTTCTTTTCAAATTTGTGTGAGATCAGCCCCTTCAGGTGTCTCATGTACTGTTCCTTGGTTTGACCTGTCTCAGTAGCACAGGTGTGGATAATATTCCTTAACATCCTGGTTCTTAAAGTGTGCTTCTCCTTCATGGTTCTTTTCATAGAATAGTAAGTCGGGCTAGGTGGAGAGCTAACATTCCTTGCAACCATCTCCTCCCTTGCAGCAATTGCGAGGGGGTGAAAATGACTCCCTTTCAGGAGTGGAGATGAGATAGGAATAGGCAACTCCTCAACAACCTCAGGCTCAACTAAACTCATAGCCTTTTGATCAGTAATCTTTCTAGACTTGGTGATCTTCTTCCTTACCCTTCTTAAGTTGTTCTTCCTAGCACTCTTGGTGCCAAACAGTATTCCAAAACTGGAAGATCCCTTCTCAATAGTGGACTTAATTTCAGACTTCTTCTCCTCATCATGGACTGAGGGTACAGAAGGTGTAAGGGTAGCACCTGCTGCCAGCTCGAGCATGGGGGGAAGGTCACTTGTTGACCCCACCGCTAACTCAACTACTGGACCGTTCTTATTGTTATAATTTTTATGAATCCATTTGTTCAAGTGAATTCTGATATAAGTTATTTTTGATGATTACAAAAGCCTATTATTTATTTTATTCTTCTCCTAACAAATATTGGAGTTTCTTTTTGTGTGTACTAACATATTTTTCATGAAATTTATACTCCAGACTGCTGAAGACTTCAAGTTTATTTGTTAATGTTTAATGTGAGTTAAGTCTATATTTTTATTTTTTTTGAGTCTGAGAGAGTGTGATTGTAAGTTGGATAACTGTGCACACATACAATTGGAGAGTGAATTATTTTTTAAAATTGATCGTACAATATGATGTAGGTTAGTACGGGATGATCTGTATCTTATGTCATCCACGGTGAAGCTACCTGCATGAAATTTTTCTAAGTCCTGTTCGTACAGTATGAAATGCACTTCATACCAAAGGTTTTGCTATACGAACAGCTTAGTTTGGGGTACGCACTGGTTCGTACTAGATGGTACTGGATGAATCATTCAATTTTTGAACTATTCGTACAGTACAAAATTACTTTCATATAGAACTTTTTGTTATACGGATGGCTCAGTTTGGGGTACGTATTGGTTCATACTGGATCATACGATATGAATCGTTCAATTTTTGAATTATTCATACAGTATGAAATCACTTTCGCACAGAACTTTTTATTGCACGAACGGCTCAGTTTGGGGTTCGTACCCATTCGTCCAGGATGAAAAGTTGAATTTTTTGAACTATTCATACAGTACAAAATGACTTCGTATCGAAGGTTTTGTGGTACGAATGGCTCTAATTGGGGTTCATATTGAATCATACCAGACGTATATTTCATATTTTAAACTGTTCATACAGTACGATTGTCGATCATATGTGATGATCGTTATGCGTGAAACTTAAAATTTTTAGTTTTTGGATGGTTTTTTTGTCCTTAGTACTTAAAGGTCTTAAAACTGACTGAAAGTGAAATCCTTCTATGAAAATTTTTCTTGAGAGTGAAAGGGAGAGAGATTGGGAGAGTGTTTGAGTGAAAGTGTTGAGAGATCTTTGAAGAGAAAATTATGAGTGGATTCACAAGGTTATCCAATAGTGAGGATCTCATTATTTGTACTTCAAGCATCTTCCTAATCTCCTTGGAGGCTCTTGCAACAGAATTATTTGAGAGTTTTTTGGTTCTTTGCCCTCACTTGGAGGGTGAAAAAGGATGATCGATTCTCTGCCGTCACTTAGAGGGTGTAAAAGGAAGAGTGGGTTCTCTGCCTTCACCAAGAGGGTGAAAAAGGATGACGGTTCTCTGCCTTTACCAGGAGGGTGAACAAGGATGACGGTTCTTCTCTGTCACACCAAAATTTGGTGGAAGAGAGTTTTTGTAAAGGCTTCTCCACCTTGCTGTGGGGGCTAAAGGATAGTCACTTTGGTTTAGTGTAATACCTAGAGAAGGAGTCTCTAAGGAGTGGATTTAGGTCGTGTTTGACCGAACCACTTTAAAATTTGGTGTTCTCTATTCTTTTTTTACTTACTGCACTGCATTTTATTTTTTCTGTGGCCGAAAAGCATCAAAATTATTTCTGTTTGTATAGTACGAATTGAGATCATATAGTACGATTTGCTTTATATTGTGATTAAAATTTTTCCAAAATTCTAAGAGAATTTAAATGACCAATTTACCCCCCTCTTGATTAGCCTAAGGATGTAATTAATAGGTCTAACAACCTATTCACACTTTCAAGTAATATCAGAGCCTATTTCAAAAATCAATGTTTAGATTACTTTTTGAAATTTGATCATGGCTAATTTTCGAAATTGGAACAGGTTAGAAGGTTACTCAATCACTAGACCACCTTTGTTTGATAATATTCTGTTTGATTTCTAAAAAACTCGCATGTCTACTTTTCTGCAATCTCTTAACTATTATATGTGGAATCTAGTTCAGGATGGTTACACTGCACCTACTAGACTTGTAGATGGCATAAGAGTTGCAACACCATTTGCTGATTGGACTTTAGAAGAAAGGGAATTAGCACAATTAAATGCAAAATGCTTGAATAGCTTTTTCTGTGCTATTAAATCTGAAGACTATATGCATGTTTCTATTTGTAAATTTGGAAAAGAAATATGGGATAGATTATGCATTATATATGAAGGTACAAATGAAGTGAAGCAAACTAGGTTGAACATTCTTTTGCACGATTATGAACTCTTTCGCATGAAACCGAATGAATCAATCTCGGATATGTATACACATTTTACACATATGATCACTTCATTACAAGCCTTAGGTAGGGAATTAATAAATAAGAAAAAAGTAAACAAAATACTTCGTTGCTTACCTACTGCTTATGATATAAAGATTACTGTAATAACTGAATCGAAAGATTTAAATATCTATTCTATTGATAATCTTCTTGGATCACTAATTGCTTATGAGTATTCTGTGACTCAAATACAGATTGATGCAGGAGACAACCGAAACAAGAAGAATATAGCTTTGAAGGTGGAAGATTCAAACAGGGATCAGTCACTACCTGAGGATGAAGAGGACATTGCCTTGATGACAAGATAATTTAGAAGTTTCCTAAAGAGGAAGTAGAGAAGATGCTAACAGTGGAACAAAGGTAAGTTCTATAAAAATATTAAGGCTTCTAATGATGTTATTTGTTATGAATGCAGGAAGCCAGTTCATATAAAGACTGATTGCCCCAATCTCAAAGCAAATCCTAGCAAGGAGAAGGCTGAGGAGAAACTAAAGGAAAGAAGGGGTAAAAAGAGACTTCAATGAGCTTTTTGGGCATACTCAGCTTCAGATTCATCAGAAACAGCACCTGAAGAGGAAGTCACAAATTTGTGCTTGATGGCTGACAATCTTAATCATTCAAATCAAGAAGAGGTATGTGACTTAAGTTATGATGAACTATTTGAAGTTTCTGAACGCATTCATTCTGCATATAAGAACTGAAAAAATTGTATGCTAAATTAAATTTGGATTATTCAGAACTGAAAAAAGAATACGAAATCCTTAGGAAATATCATGTATTAATTGATAGCAACCACGTATCTTTATTGGATGAATTTGATGATTTAAACAATCAGCATGAATTTTTAAGATCATCACATACTGAACTTGAAAATGATTTCAAAACTTTCATGGATGAATCAGATACTAGAGAGCATAATTTGAAGATTGATAATTAAATTCTTGAAAGTGCTAATGCATATCTTGAAGTTCAGTTAAAAGCACTTAAAGAAAATAGGAAACCACCCAAACTTGAAGATTTTCATAAATCCTACTACAAAACCACTAGTTCAAAGTCTAAGAAAATTTTTTTTAGGACAAATAGATTAGTGAATCCTTTTCCTGGAGTAAAGTATTTTTCTTATGGTATGATAGGACATATTTCTCACATCTGTACTATTCATCATAGAACATATCTAGTGTGGAGATCTAAGATGCATAAATCACAGCATATTACACATGCATCTGGTTTAAAATTGCTAAGAGGAGAACCCAAACTTGTTTGGGTTCCCAAGTCTATCGTTTGATATTTTTGTAGGGTCGCTCTCATATAAGATCTCGTGAGAGCGTTTGGTACCTGGACAATGGTTGTTCCAAGCATATGACTGGAGATGCAAATCAATTTATAACGTTGAAAGCCAGGAATGGAGGCAAGGTTACACTTGGAGACAATACTACCAAGAGAGTGGTAGGTACATGTATAATTGGAAATTCTAGAAATTTTGTGATTGAAAATATTCTGTTGGTTGAAGGCTTAAAACATAATATATTGAGCATAAGTCAATTGTGTGATAAAGGTTATCATATAAAATTCTTGCCTACTAGTTGTGTTATTAGTTAAAATGGAATTATTGTGTTAAATGGTGATAGAGTGAATAATGTTTACATGCTAGATTTGAATTCTGTAAAACCTTCTACTGCTCTTTGTTTGAAAACTGTATCTGATGAATCATGGCTATGGCATAGAAGATTTATCATGCTAGTATGAGAAATCTTAGAAAAATCACCCAAAAGGAGCTAGTTAGAGGAGTACCCAAATTAGACTTTAATAAAGACCATTTATGTGATGCATGTCAATTAGGAAAATAAGTCAGATCCTCCTTCAGTTCAATCAAGGAAATTAGGACTAACAAGCCCTTACAAATTCTTCACATGGATCTATTTGGACCTATTAGTACCTTAAGTCTAGGAGGAAAAAGATTTGGGTATGTAATTATGGATGATTATTCTATGTTCACCTGGATTAGATTTTTGAATCATAAGAGTGAATCATTTAAAGAGTTTAGAGAGTTTGCCACTTGGATTTATAAAAAACTAGGTTTTGAAATTATAACTATCCAAAATAATCATGGGGGAGAATTTGAAAATAAATTATTTGATGATTTTTACAAATCTCATGGGATTGAACACAACTTCTCATTTCCTAGGACACCTAAAAAGAATGGAGTTATAGAAGGAAAGAATATGATATTAATTGAAACTGCTAAAGCCATGTTGGCAGAATATTCACTTCCAAAATATTTTTGGGCTGAAGAAGTTAGCACAGCGTGTTATGTGTTGAATAGGGTGTACATTAGATCTAAATTAAATAAGACACCCTATGAACTTCTTAAAGGTAGAAGTCCCAACCTCTCATATCTACATGTTTTTGGTTGTAAAGTGTTCATTCATAATAATGACAAAACTCTCTTAGAAAAATTTGATTCCAAATCTGATATTCAAGTGTTAGAAAATCCTATAGAGTATTTAATAAAAGAACATTGGTAGTTGAGGAGACTACTCATGTTATTTTTGATGAATCTTATAATAGTGAAGGGTCTAAATTGGATGAAGATGAGATTGATGAGGTAACCCAAAAACTTGAAAATCAAAAGATTGAAGAAAGGGTTGAAAAGGAAGAAGAAAACTAATTGCCTAAAGAATGGAAATTTGTTAGAAGTCATCCTAAAGAGTTGATTTTAAGTGACCCAAGTGAAGGAGTTTGGACTAGGCATAGTTTGAGAAAAGAAATAAATTATTCAACTTTTATTTCAATGATTGAACTCACTAATATTGGTCAAGCACTTTTGGATGAATTTTAGATTTTGGCCATGCAAGAAGATATGAATCAATTTAAAAGAAATGATGTTTTTGGAATTAATTGAAAGGCTAAAGAATTAAAGTGTAGTCGAAACTAAGTGGGTGTTCAAAAATAAAATGAATGATTCAGGAGTTGTGATTAGGAATAAAGCTAGATTGGTAGCTAAGGGATATAATCAAATATAAGGGATTGATTTTGAAAAGACATTTATCCCTGTTGTAAGACTTAAAGCAATTAGAGTATTGTTAGCTTTTACCTGTTTTAAAGACTTCAAATTGTATCAAATGGATGTTAAAAGTGCCTTTTTGAATGGGGTGATAGAAGAAGACGTTTATGTTGAGCAACCTCTAGGTTTTAAAAATTCTAAATTCCCTGATCATGTTTTCAAATTGAAAAAGGTATTATATGGACTAAAACAGACACTTAGAGCTTGGTATGAGAGGTTAAACACTTTTATTCTAAAAGGATCATTTGTTAAAGGAAGTGTGGATACCACTCTATTTTTGAAGGGAATAGGGAATGAAATACTCATTATACAAATATATGTGGATGACATTATTTTTGGATCAACTGATAAACATCTATGTGATGAATTTTCAAAAATAATGAGTAGTGAATTTGAGATGAGTTTGATGGGTGACTTGAGTTATTTTCTTGGTTTTAGCATAAAGTAAAATGAGGAAGAAACTTTTCTTTATCAATCTAAGTACATTAATGATATCCTTGAAAAGTATAAAATGGATAATGCTAAATCAATAACTACACCCATGAGTTTCTCAGTATTATTAGATAAAGATCATAAGGGAAAATTTATTGATAAAAAAAAGTTTAGAGGAATAATTAGATCATTACTTTACTTGACTGCTAGCCGAATAGACATTATGTTTAGTGTTTGCTTATGTGCTAGATTTCAATTTGATCCAAAGGAATCACATTTGATAGCAATAAACAAAATATTAAGATATCTTTTGGGAACTCAGAATTTAGGGATTTGGTATCTTAAGAATAGTTCTTCTTTTGAAATCATTGGATACTCAAACTCTGATTTTGCAGGCTATAGAGTTGATAGGAAGAGTACTTTTGGAACTTGTCAATTTATTAGAAATTCTTTAGTATCTTGGTTCAGTAGAAAATAAAATTCAGTAGCACTTTCTACAACTGAAGCAGAATATATTGCCTTAGGGAGTTGTGTTGCACAGGTGTTTTGGATGAAACAATAATTGGTTGACTTAGGATTTTTTATTGGTATAATTCCAATCTTTTGTGATAACACTAGTGCCATTTGCATTTCAAAGAATCCTATTCAACATTCTAGAACAAAGCATATTGATATAAGGCATCATTTCATAAGAGATTATGTAGCGAAAGGGGTAATTGAACTACATCATGTCGCTACTAAAGATCAACTCACAGAAATTTTCACAAAACCCCTAGCTTTTGACACTTTTAGTATATTAAGGATAAGGCTAGGTGTGATTGATCTTAATGCATGATTAAAAATTCTACAAATCTATTTTGTATGTAATTGTGAGTTTGTTAATTTCTAGTTCATTATATTTTATGGTTATCTTGTGTGTCTTCTTTAAAAAATAGGAAATTTTGTCTTGTGTTGATCTTTATTTTAGTGTTGAAAACCTGTAGAGTTGGAGTGATTAACTGTATTTTTCTTAGCATGTTCGTACTGTACGATGGTCTTATCATACGGTACGATATGTGCAGGTTTGTCTATGCGAATGAGGTAGGTTCATGTTAGTGCTAGTTATTATTATTGATCATACGTACGACCACATCTTCATCTGTATGATCCATATGTCAATTTGGATAAGGACAAACATAATCATCGCCTGAACGATCCTTTAATATCCTGATCATCCCAGATGAACACGTCATCATCTATACGACCAGGAAGTCAAAAAGCCTGTACGAAAGGATGCCTTCGGACGAGCAGTTTATGAAAAGCTGTTTCATTTTGACCATTTCCATTCGTCTCCTATGAAATATATTTCGTTCCGGATGAAATTTATTTCGTCCAGTAGGAACCTTCTTTCGTACAGTACAATTGGTAGTTTTTTTATATAAGGAAGGGTCATTTTCATTCATTTCACCTTCAAGTTCAAACCCTTCTAAACATTAAAAAGAGATGTCAGGAATTGGAAAGAGGGCTCGTCAATCTAGAGGTTCATCATTTAGGAGAGATTGGGATGATAACTTCTTAAGTGCTCAAAATGAGGAGGCATACTATAGGTATGCCACATCTAAAATTACACATTCTCGCATTCTACTGCAAGAAAATCTTCACTTTGCAGTAATACCACTGTTTGACTCGACCCAATTTTCTTTTCTTCTCACTTTGATCTTTGCATTTAACAAAGATTTTTTCCATGTGTTTTTGGCCAACATGACTTTCAATCAAGACCATTCTAGAATCTCGTCCTACGTCCTAAAATAAAGGGTTGAAATAACCAAAGAGGACCTTGGAGAATATTTTCATCTAAAAACTCTGGGAATATGGGCACATACTCTAACTTCTCGATCAGACTATGATTGGTCCGAAGTCAATCAAATCATTAGAGTTATAAGCCAACCTACTCATTATCCTCGAGTTAACTCCTTGAACCAAACTGCTCGAATAATCCGACATATTCTTAGGACCTCTATCATTCCCAATGTTGGAGATAGAGTAAACATGACCTCTCTTCTTTCTACTATCACTTACTTGATTATGACTGGCCAACCCATTGATGAAGCCCAATTAATTTTAGACTATCTATATTCCCTCATCGATATTGGCCATCCTAGTGTGAAGAGAAAGAAGAACATTGCCCTGGGTCATGTGATTTATTTTATCCTTGAAAAGAAGTACAAATGGTCCACCCTGATGGACCATATGAACTGCCACTTTATTTCACCAATGCTTATTTTCGGCACAATTTGGGAGAGATGGAGATGGGGATAGTTCTGAGGATGAACCTGCTCCTGGACCTGATCAATACTTCTATCAGGATATGGTCCATCATTTTGATCGACTTGATCACCGGTTTGATCAAATGGAAACACATCTGAAGATGTAGGTTGAAAGGTATAATGAGGACAGAGGGTGGATTAGAGACCAGTTCGAGTCGATAAACACTAATGTTACAACAATGAATATCTACTTTGCTATATTTGCCGCTCGTCCACCTCCTCCAGATCAGGGTCCCTCAGAATATTAGGAATGTTTTTTCTTGTTGCTTGGTTTGGTCTTTTATCTGCTATCCTTTGAGGCTGTGATTGTTGTGATTCTAGTTTTTATTATTTTTTCTGTTGTAGTTGTATGAATGATATTTGTGTTAGCAAGCTCTATCTTATGAGATTATTTTTAATGTAA
The DNA here is from genome assembly GCA_019925795.1 of Dendrobium chrysotoxum. Lineage (NCBI taxonomy): Eukaryota > Viridiplantae > Streptophyta > Magnoliopsida > Asparagales > Orchidaceae > Dendrobium > Dendrobium chrysotoxum. Next base: position 7,608,094 of record CM034297.1, on the reverse strand, counting down.
AAGCTTGCTATTTCATATATGTGGATCTTTATGGAATGAACAAGTTCAAGTTTAATGCATATTATTCTATTATTGTGACTATAACGAGAAATTTACTAATCTTGAACACTTGAATGTAGTTGATCAAATTTATAAAATGTTAACTGAATTTGGATTACAATAGAAATTTCTATGCATATTTTTAATTTCTCAAAATATTTAGATTTCATTATGATTTGGTGTAGATTAGAAGATCTTACTTTATCTTATTTTAGACATGTGTTACTTAGCCTAAATTATTGTATATTTGCTGCCTTAAAATTACTCTTAATTTCTTTATCAATATGTTCGTTATTATATAAGTGATTAAGGGATTGTGTTGTTGGAAAGAATTTATTTCGTCAAAATAATATGAGCAAAAAATTAAAAAAAAAATGCACATAGTGTGCCATATAGTAAAGATATGCAATGTCGCCAGAATTGTTAAGAGGCACAAAATTAGCCCAAATATTTGAAAAGATGCGCAATATTGCTATAAAGTCATCAATTATTCTTATCTTTAATATTTTCTCAAATTTCACTACTCAATGATCATCACATTTGACTTAGGAATTTGATAATTTTCTTTCATCATTTGTACAATAGTTATGGTTACTTAATCTGTCTATTACATTACTGCCATAGATCAACTTTTCTTCTCCTTATTATACTCTATAATCTAAACCATTTTGAGTCTTTACTTTTTGCATTTGATTTTAATATTGTAGTTAATCTTCTTTTAACATTATTTAAATCCTCAACTTCTTTGAGTGTCTACCCTTTTTGTTGTTGTCAAAAGGGGAAGTTTATATTGTTTAACTTTTTTGCATCGTCAGTTGCATGTTATATGATGGGTACTTGTTGCTTATTATGTGTATTTTTTTAATCGTCAGTTGCATGTTATATGATGGGTACTCGTTGCTTGTTATGTATTTTTTTAATGTGAAATGTGAATGTATGTGTATGTGGTTGTTTTCTTTTTGTCCTCCTCTTCTCTTTACATTCCTTGTTAGATCATCTAACCTCCTTGTTGACCTCATTTTTGTATGAGCTCAGTAGGACCAATCCAGACCTTAGGATCTTTTTAATCCTTAGGATCAATCTTAACCCTAGGATCAATCTGATCTTAGATCAATCCAGACTTTAAGATCAATCTAAATTCAAATCAACCCTGATCTCAGATCAATCAAATTTCTAGACTATTCTAGATCCTAGGATCTTTCCTAGATTTTAGATCTCAGGATCAATCTAGATCTTAGGATTCTTCTAGATTATAGGATGCTTCCAGACCCCAGATCCTAGGATTTCCCTAGGACTTCTAGATTCTAGGATCTTCCCAGACTCCAATCCCTAGGATCTATTCTAGACCCTAGGATTCCTTTAAGCTGATTTGGACCTTAAGACCTATTCTAAACCCTAGGATTCTTCTAAATCAATCCAAATTTCAATTCAATCTAAACTTAATTCAAATCCTATCATTCAAGCTCAAAATCCAATTCAAAACCAGATTTTCAGATTCAAATCCAAGGCCAAAGGTCTAAGTCCTGAAAGCCTTTTCCAGTAAATATATGAACACCTTAAAACCCTATCAAATGACCTCTGATTCAAGATCTATCAGTTCCACACTGATGTGACATGTCTCTAGAGGCAAACCTCCAAATTTGAGCTCATTCTGAGATCTCTAACCCCAGAAACTAAATTGAAATCCAAAGGCTGTAAAACCTTCAAATATTTACAGTCTATGCCACTGGACCTACCACCCAGTGGATTTTGATCCTGGAGCTTTCTCCAAATCTCGAAATCACTTCCAGACCCTTGATTATGACCCATTGAGCATTAAACTATATTTTATTGAACTCAATTTGACCCCCAGTTGACCAGGGGTCAAAATGACCAAAATACCCCTATGGGGTATGAATAGTCACTTTGGTCAAATGAGCTCCAAATCAAATGCAACCACTTCCAGCAAGTTTCAAATAACAAACCAAACCTGTTGGATCCACTTCCAGCCTTTGGGTCAACCTGGTTGACCAAGTCAGCCTAGTTTGACCAAACATGCCCTTTAGGGTCAAAATAGGTCATTTTGACCAAATGACCTCCCCAGACTCTGAGACCACCACCAGCAGACTCAGAATGTTATTCTGAACTGGTTGGACCCAATCCTTGACCTTGGGTCAACCTGGTTGACCAAGTCAACCTAGTTGACCCATTAGGCCCATTAAGGGCCTAAACATGGCATTTGATCTAAATGACCCATTTAAACCCTGAAACCACCTCCATTAGACCCCATTCATCTTTTCAAACCTGCTGAGCTTAACCCCTATCCCTAGGTCAACCTGGTTGACCAAGTCAACCTAGGTTGACTAAATCAACCATTAAGCTTTTATTCTCTAAGTTAAATCTTGTTCACATTCAAAACCTTATCAAATTTTTATGATCACTTCCACCAAAGGTTTAGGCATGATTGGACTCCTGACTCAGTCAACAGTTGACCAAGTCAATTTGGTCCAAGATTGGTCAAAGTTGATCCTCATGAGTCAATTTGATCCATTTAACCTATCTAACCAAATCAATGCCTTCAAACTATCAAAATTATTCCATTTGATGCCTTGAGAATCCCTTAGATTGTTTGGAGTCAAGCTATGGTTAACTTGACCAAGTCAATCCATTTTGACTTGGTCAAATTCATTCCAAATCCTATGCATTCCTTTAAACCTTAGCTCTATGACTCCATATTCCCTATCAAACCCTTAATCAACTTTAAACCCTAGCCTAAGCATGCCTTAGACCTTGGGTAGTCAAATCAAAGCCAAGTTTGACCAAGTCAATTCACAAAACTTGGTCAAACCTCTCTAATTTTATCATGCATTCAATGCATTCCATCAAATCTTTTAGATTTAATTCTAAACACTCAACCATGCCTTTCCCATGTCCACCCAAGCATGAGTTGACTGTTTGACCAGTCAAATGATCAACAAATGCTAAAAGAAGGGTTATAGGTGGTCAAGTGGCCTCTTAAGCCTAATCCCTTCCTTCCTAAACCATCCCAGCAACCTTGATCTCCATCTGGAATGTTCTCAAGACGTTTCCTAGCCTTTGATTTAGGATCAAAGGGTTTAGATTAAATCCACATGCTTGCAAGGATGAAATCCCTTTACACCTAGGATGTACCTTTATCCTTTGATTCCCTGCTCCCAACAACCCCCATGCCACTTGGCAGCTATCTAGGAGCCCCCATACCAAATCTCAGCCATCCAAATGGCCTTAGGACGTTTGAATAGGGGAATACCCTTTTTTCGAGCCGTCATTCCAACTTGAGCATTCTCTCTCAACCTTAACCTCCTCCAGTTGCTCTCACATTTCGTTTGAGCTTTTCAGAAGTCTCCCCAGCCTCCCCGATCAAAACCCTGTCGTCAGAAGTCGTTGCCGGTGAGGCTCCGACCACCACAAGCCCAAATCCGCCCAAGGTGTTATACAGCTTAATCCAGAGAGCTTCAAGCTACGACTTCAACTAAAGATTTAAGCGTGGACAGACAACAAATTCAGAGAATCCAAAAACGGTTTAATCCGTCCATTATCAAGGTCAAAATTCTAAACCCTAGATATTTACACTTAGGTTTAAATAGCTTTTAGAAAAGTGATTTTTAAAGTGTAAAACCTAGTCCACACGTTTTCTGTTCATCAATCCAATCTATGTTTAAAATTTTAAGTGATTTGATTAACCAGATCGTGTGATCGAGCTTGAAAACCTTTACCAGAACTCGGTTCGCATAGGCTTTAACGGTGCAAAATCTGGGCCGTTGATCGTTGGATCAACGGCGCAGATCTTGCCGTTCCATGGTTATTTCCAACCGCGCGAATTGACCTAGTGCAGAAATGGTCATCCGGCTGTATCTGGACCATTGATCCAGAACGGCGGAAGATCTAACGGTTGGCGGAACCGGCTGACGTGTTTAAGTGGCCGCGGGACCCAGCTCAGCCGCCGTTGCAATCATTTGCAATGATTGCGCGGCGGCGCAATCATTGCAAATGATTGCTCGCCGCCACCGCTGTTCTGAGGACAAATCCCACGCCGCCATGTGGCATTTCCGCCGCCAGGGGATGTTTAAGTGTATTTTAATTACTTTTTTAATGTTTTTTTTTAAACCTAAAAAATTCAAAAATTAATTTGAAATTAATTATAAATCCAAATAATGTATATAATATATCAAAATGCTCATAATTTTAAACCCCTTTAAATAAAATTAAAATTATTTTAAAATATTCATTATATTTTAAATAATTTTAGAAATATTAAAAATTTGATATCTTAATTAACAATTAATTAAAATAAATCAAATTAATTTTAAAATTTTAAGATAAATTTATTTTAATAATATTTTAAATTAGAAATGATATTTAGAATACTTTAATATTTAAATTTATCTAAAATATGTAATATATTTCAAGTTATCTCAAATATTTGGTTATTAAGCTTTTTATCAATTAAATATTAACTTAAATATTTCTCAAAATCTTAAATTCTAATTTAAATATATATATATATATATATATATATATAGATATATATATTCTAAATATTCAGAAATGAATAGCTTAAATATTTTATATCAAAATCATTTGAATTTGAAAGATCACCCTTTAAATATTTTAAATGTTATTAATATTGAATTAATATTGAATTAATATTAATTTAAATTATTTTCAAAATACAAGAATCTATTTTAAAACATATTAAATAATCAGAGAGTGATTTTGAGATAGTTTAAATTAAAATTAAAATTATTATTTTATGATACTTTATATTTTTTTTTGAATGATTTCCATTATTTAAGTATTTAAGCATTTAATTAATATTTAATCAAACATTATATTAAATATTTTCAAATTTAAAAATTTATTTTCAAACCAATATGGGGATCTCTCATTTGAATATTAAATTTATTTTAATGATATTTTGAGTATTTTTAATTTAAATTATATATATATATATATATATATATTTGTATATATGTATATACATATTTAAAAATCTATTTTAAAAATATATATACTTAAATTCCAAATATTTGAGAGCTCCTATGAAATTCTAAACTTAGATTGAGTTTGATTGAATAAGATTTGTGGGGAAGGCCATTAGTGGATAAAGGTTTTTTTTTTTACTAATGACAAATCCTTGTAATTAATGCTAATCTATGTATGTTTAAGGACATACACACACCACTTAGTTTAAGGCTCTCTTAGACATAGGATTGATTGTGTTTATATGTGTATTTATCATGCATATGTTATATTGAGGGTTAGAGACTTTGATTCGAACCTAATTAACCTAGTGTCATTTAGGACAACAATTAAGGACTTATTTAGAAAATTTAGAAAAATTCTAATAATTAGGATACAATTCCAATTGACTTGAAATTTTGAACATTTGAACATAGAAACATTCTCAGCCTTAAAAAAAATTTTCACTGACTTCTGAGATCATTAAGCCCCTTAATTAACTTAATCAAATTTGAACCTTAATTAAGCCATTTAAGCTTCCAAAAATTCTAATAAATCAAATTTAAATCCAAAAAATACAATTAACCCCTCTAACTGACTAGAATTAAACCCTTAATTAATGAAAAATAAAAGCCCCTTGACTGGACTTCAAAATTGAGTTTAATTTAAGTTTAATTGAAATCTAAAAGTTAATTAATTTAATTAATTAAAAATAATTAAAAATTCCAGAAAATTTCCAAATACTTGGAGATCACTTCTTATGTCATTCCTGACCTTTGGAGTTGATTTCAAGGAGTTTGGAGATCATTTGGATCCAAATCACAAAAAAGGGTCTCTAATTAAACAATTTCAAAAATTCAATAAATACTCAACACTTCAAAAATTCATAACTAATTCAAATAAACTCCAAATTGAGCAAACTCAAAGGCATACAACTCATCTTAAGGTATAATATTTAACAAAAATGTTAAGTTTCCAGAAATCAAACAAATTTGAAAAAGTCAACTTTTGGTCAAATCTAGTTCAAAATCAAGTCAAAACTTCAAATCTTCATAATAAAATCTAGAAAAATCCAATTTCAATGTACTTACTGTCTAACTGATCGTATTAAGTTCTATTATTTTAATAAAATATTAACTTTCCAGAAAACACTTTAAATCAAAAAGTCAATTTTTAACCCCTTAATTAAATGATTAAAATAATCTAGAAAATTCCAAAATTCAACATATCATTCAAAATTCCAGAAAACATTAATTTGAACTTAAAACCAGCAACCAACTAATTCTAATTAAAATTAATCAACCTTTAAACCTTAATCAAAATCAAATCACTTAATTATATCGGGTACCACTGGGTAACCCAGGCCTACGAGGCTATTAAATTAGCCCCAAGGAAGGTGAAATAAACTTCATGGCCTCGGTGTGCAACAAAGGTGGTATCCAACAAACAATCTAAATCATTTTTAAAATCAATTTTAAATCATTAAGATTTTAACTTTAACCTAAATCTTCCCTTAAACCTTCAACCAACTTGAACCTCAAGCAACTTCAATCAAGTGCCTATCTAGGACATATCAAAACCACACAGCCTCCTACACACACTTTAGATGGTTTGCTAGGACAACCAACTCTAGCTTAGGCTAGGCCGGTGTTTACTTTTTTGTTGTGTGCTGGGTTTCGAGCTTTCACTGCATGCTGTTTGCTAGACATAAAATTGCTGTGATTGTTTATTTATTTACTACAGTCTGTGATATGATTGATTGTACGATAGATCTACCCTTAGGTTAGGAACGATTTATACTAATTCAATCTTATGCAGGTGGCCAATCTCATACAGAGCATTAAATAAAGGGGGCAAATAATTAAGCTTTAAAAATTGACATGTTTTATGCAGGTGCTAAGCATGCTAAGACCCCCTTTAATAATTAAAAGAGCATGACCAAGTGTGGCTGGTTTGAGCATTTTTAATTTATAATATACAACTGCTTGGGATGTTAAATATCAACTGTTGATTATTAGGATAACCTTGCAGGTTGTTGAGTCTAGATTTTTAATTTTTAATTGATGTAATTTGAATGTAAATTGAGTTGTAATGTTTAAAGTGATTTGAGATTGAGATGCTTAAACATCTAATTTGGAATCCAAAGAGGAAGGAACATCCCTTAGGGGAGAGTTCCTATCCATTTGGAGATCCAAATTAGGATGAAGTTTAAATATCCAAAGAGAAAGGATAACAGCCCTATTCGGGGGGGAGTTTCTTTTCATTTGGATATCCATACCCGACGATCCAAGTAGTTCTAAGGAGACGAAGAAGTGAAGAACGAGAAGAATCTCAAATCTCAAAGTCACTTGAGTCTTAGGAGTAGAATCCGGGTTGTAGTCAGTGGTACCCGGCCACTTTTCTTTCCTGCAGACCCTGGGTTGTATAATTAATGGCACTTGTCTATGGACTTTCAATTTGAGCATTTATTTAATTAATTTAATTATTTAATTGATTTGATTTATGTGTTGATTGCGATTAAGGACCCGTATGCTTTTAGTAGTTTATTTGGCGTTCTTGCATGTCGATTTTGATTTAGCCTGGAACCCGATCGGAGGCTCGTGAGGGTGCGGTCATAAACTTTTTCTATTTAAACAAAATTTAAAATTTTTAAGCTCAGATAGAAACTCTAACGCTCTTAAGAAGTAAGCCCGGACTCGCCGGGAGTTTTTCATGCATTCATATTAACTTTTCTCTACCTTGTTAGGCACCTCCCCGCCTGCGGGTTTTGGCAGACCACGTGACCTATTAGGGTGCAGTTCTGTCCAAGGGGATGTTGTGCAATCTCTAGGATAAAACCTATTTTTAAGCCTATTTTAAAACTGCTTCATTTTGATTTAAGCATTTCATCGAGTCAACTAGCATGCATCGCATTGGTAACAAATTAAAAACTGAGTCTAAATCTTTAATTGCATTTCTAGCTTAAGCATTTAACCCAACATATGTTAAGGGGTCAATTAGGATCTGCTCTAGATGTCGACCCCAATTCTTTAAACCAATCTTAATCAATGTCCCTAACCACTCTACATTTAAAAGACTTTGACTCATGTTTTTTTTTTAAAAAGCGTTTAGGCGGTTTAGCTGGCTCTCCAATCTAGGCTGGGGTAAGTCCAGGATTGCATTGCATTAGCTAGGTTCTGGGTCACTGGTTTTCAGTACCCAATTTTTGACCTAGGTTCTGAGGCAGATGTTCCATCTTAAGACCTCAATCTTTCGGGAATCTAATTCCCACCTTCTAATAAAATTGACCATTAAACATTAAAATATCTTTCAATCTAATTCAAGCCCAACACTTAGGATAGTTTGAGGTGTTTCTGAAGTGATTCAGAATCTTAAAGCACCTCCTACTCTTCTTCCTTTGACTCCAGAAAGAACTGCTCAACCTTGAACCAATCCCAGTTGAAAATTCAAGTCCTTAACCTTCTTTGATATCGATCTTTGAAATCTTAAGTAAAATTCGTATCGCTATTTTAATCGAGAGTATTCGTAGGAAATTTTCTGGTTTCCTACGATGTAATTAACTACGAGGGCTTACGCTCGTAGGAGATTTAGAAACCCAGACTTGATTTCAAAATCAAGCTTTTTCAAAACCCTTAATTAATTATCTTTGGGAGATTCAAACCTAATGATCATTATCGTCATATTTAAACTATCGATAGTGATTGATTTCTTCTTTCTCCGGATAGATATATCAATTACAATCGTAATTTTAATTATGAAATTAATGATCTCTTATCTGAATTATTATAGTTAAATAATGGATTAAACATCATTCTGATTCTTCGGGATCATATATTGTTTCTCCTTGAGTTTGACTACGATAATCAGGATAAATCAAGATTTGTAATCGGAACCTATTACGGAACGATATGTTCACCTTTTGAGGTGATATATCATTCATAATAAGTGTTCGATTATAAAATTTAAATTCCAAAAATTAAATATTTCCCAAAGAAAATTAAACACCTTTTCAAAACTATATTTTTTCAATCACATCAAAAAATGGCGACTCCACTGGGGATAATCTCTCTCTCCATCTTTAATAGCGGTATAAATTTTATTGCATCGGTAGTTTTGACTACCTTTCTTCTGTTGGTCCCTCTCCCATTTCTTTCTTGGGTGAGTGTGGCCAACTCAATTAAGACATGTGAAAAGAGAGATGAGTGTAGGAAACCTCCCTCGAAGTCTGGCTTTGACATTTTGCCTCCAAGTTCATTGGTAGAGCGAAAGAGTCAAGCTGAGCTTTTCAAAGTCTTTCTGTACATGTTACAAACTTGCACGCAAATAAATCATAGCGTGCTAAGTTTCATAATTTATAGAAGAAGTTCTCTAACTTCAAAATCATAGTTTCAAATGTCTAGCTAAATCTCATCTTCTTCAAATCTTAATTGATTCCTATATCCTGCCACTGCATACAGAGTTGTAATTCTTATAATTCAATATGTGTGATAGGATATAGACCTCTCTTTCAAATTTTCATTCGAAGTTTGAAATCTTCTGGTTATCTAACCTTCGACATTTCAACCCCGAATCACCTGTCGGAACGAAAGAGTCGGGTTAGTTCATTTAGCGTCCCCCTATTTAAAATTTTTTGTAAACTGTTATGTTGAACACACGTTCAACACTTCGAGTTTCAAAATAAGGGGAGATGCTGCCGAAATTTTAAATTTTTCAAACATCTATTTTCAAGTCATAATAATCATTGCAACTATATATTCTACAATAATGATTGTAGTTGTATATAGTTAATGTACTTTCAACTTCTCCGGTTATTTCAGTCCTTGACATTTCATTTTGAATCATTCATCGAAATGAAAGAGTCAGGTTGATTTCCTAGAATCTCCCTCTTATAGGTTTGTAAACCATTATGTTGAACATATGTTCAACACTTCGAGTTTCAAAAATAAGGGGAGATGCCGCCGGATTTTCAAAATTTTCAAACCTTTCTTCAAAATCAATCAAGTTCAAAATGCATTGCCATATATTTCTCTATAATAATTGTTGTAGCTTAATATATGCAATATTTATTCAAATTTATCCAGATAAATTAATCTTTGACATTTCATTTTAAATCATTCTTTTGAAATGTAAAGAGTCAAGTGGTTTTCCCTAGCTCTTCCCTAACATTTGTAAACCATCGAGTTGAATGCAAATTCAACACCTCGAGTTTCAAAAATAAGGGGAGGTGCTGCCGGAAATTCAAGTTTTCAAAAACATCCATTCAATTCTCTTCAAATTTTAATCGTCACTTGTCAAATGTTCTTCTATAATACCTCTTGTAGATTAACGTTGACAATTCAAATTCAACATTTATTTTCAGTATCTTTCAAATCTTTGAACTCTAACAGTTTATCTTTGATAAGATATAAAGAGTCGAGTTCCTTCCTGTAAAATCTTCCCTTATGTTTGTAAACTGTCTTGTTGAATGTAAATTCAACACCTCGAGTTTCAAAAAAATAAGGGGAGATACTGCCGGATTTTTGAGTCACTTAAATTTCCTTTCAATTCAATTGTCACTGTCACATGTACTACTACAATGCTCTCTTGTAGTATAACATGTAATCATCTAATCTTTTCACCAAATCACACCTCTGACATCTTATCCCTAGCCTAATCAGTGGGATAAGAGAGTCGAGTCAAAACTCCTAGATTTTCTTTGATATTTTGTTAACTATTAAGTTGAAATCAAATCCGACTTATTGGTTTCAAATAGTCAAAGAAAATCTTTCAATTTTCAAAATTTCAAACCCCCGTCAAATTCTTTGAAATCAAATCCAGACCGTTATTATTATACGTTCTCTACAATATTCTCTTGTAGTTGAACATATACAACAAAAATTTAAATTTTCTTCAAGTCAAAATTGATATATATACTTTATCACTATATATCAGATTATAGTTCCTATAATTCGATTTATGTGATAAAATATAGAAAATTTCTTGTCAAAATTCAAATTCAAAAGTTTGATTCAAATCTTCTCTTTCAAATTTCAGACAATCAAATCTTCTGCAATGGCTGGAAAACTTCTGTTCTCTGTTGACCGAGACCTTCAAGTCGAAGAGTTAATTCATAGCAGTGCGATTCAGTTTGGGATGGGTTTCAAGACTCTTAAACTGTCTGTGAATGGTGGAACAATCATTAATCTCGCTGCTGAGGGCGAGAATGGTCCAGTAGTGGAACTAGCTGTGGGAGCTACGAGTGACCTTCCCCCAGTATTGGAACTGGCAGCAGGTGCTACCTTTACACCTTCTGTACCCTCAGTCCAAAGTGAGGACAAGAAAATTGAAGTGAAATCTACTGTTGAGAAAGGGTCCTCTAGTTCTGGAGCACTGTTTGGCACTAAGAGTGCTAGGAAGAACTACCTGAGAAGAATAAGAAAGAAAATCACCAAGTCAAGGAAGATAGCTTAACAGAAAGCCCTGAGTTTAGTTGAGCCTGAGGCTGTTGAGGAGCTGCCTATCCCTGCCTCTTCTCCACTCCTGAAAGGGAGCCATTTTCACCCCCTCGCAGCTGCTGCAGGGGAGGAGAGAGTCACGCGGATTGCTAACTCTCCACCTAACCCAATCGACTATACTGTTAAGAGAACCACTAAGGAAAAGAATACTTTAAGAACCAGGATGTTGAGGAACATCATTCACACCTGTGCTGCTGAGACAGGTCAGACTAAAGAACAATATGTGAGACACTTGAAGGGGGTGATCTCACATAGGCTTGAGAAAGAAGTTTTAAAGGAAGAAAAGTCTGAAGCCAGAAACCTGACTCCTCAGCCAGTGAGGAGAAACAAAAAGTTTGTTAAGCAACCAGTTGCCTCAGTCTTAGTGGATGGTTATCACTGGGTGCCTCGTCTCCCAACTGCCAAACTGAGGAGATAGTTTTAACTGGGTCTGGTAGGAGTCACCCTCTCAGTGGTAGACCTCCAGTTCCCCCTTCAAGACTCTCAAAGTTTGCCCCTGTGATAGCCAAATCAAAAGAGATCGTCAAAGACTTACAGCCAGTTGATGTTAAAGGCAAGAGGCCCATACCTTTGGATGAACCTTATGTGCCAATGAAGATAAGCAGAACTATTGGGATTCAGATTAGACATACACCAGTTAAGACACCAGTTCAGTCACCAGTTCAGTTACCAGTCCAGTCACCTGTTAAGGTCCCCCGACTCCTTATTCAGGGATGTGAGGATTCTCCTCAGATTGATGTTAGAGTTCCCACAAGTCAAACTCCTTCGTCACCTGTTAGGTTAGATATCCCTCACCCTGTTGAGGATGTCACCCTCGCGACTACCGACCCCGGGATAGTCGGAGGGGAGGGGACAAAACTTGAGGACGATCAAGAGATGTTAGATCAGTTAGTGGCAGAACCTACTGCTGATGACTTAAAAATTTAAGAGGTCCTCACCCAGTTCGGAGATGAGAAATTTGAAGAGATGATTAACTATAAGGGGTACCTACCAATTGACCTCGAGTCAATTAAGGGCAGATCGGTTGATGAGGTGGTACAGAAAATAAGGGACATACTTAAAAATAAGGCAATTGAAGCCTTTGATCCAGAAGCAGATGATCTGATGGAAGAAGATTCAGCTGGGAATATTTGTATGGTTGAGACCAGAGCATCAAATAAAGATGCTGAGCCTTCAAGACACCGATCTGGTAAGGAAGAAGCCTCTACAGCAGTAGATTCAGACTCCGATGGATCAATTAAATTGAATGAGAAAGATGAATATATCAAGAGTCTGGAAAATAAAATCGAACAGATGATGCTCAGAATGGAATAAATGCAGAATCAGATGATCAAAGCACAACAATCTCAATCCGAGCAGTTGCAACCTACAACACACACAGTGGGTGAGCACAGCAGGAAAACAGAATCAAGTCCTAGAACTCCAGAGGTTGCTTCCCCAACCTCTCCAGCCGACAAAGATATCCGCCAGATGATCGAAACCCAGGTAAGGGAGGCCTTAGCCCATTCTCAAGGGACTGTATCTATTCCAAAGGGTAGACCCTACCCTGAAGAATATGATTCAGTTTCTTATCCTAAAGGCTTTGTGCCACCTTCATTCAAAGTTTTTAGTGGGTTAGAAAACCCAAGACAGCACCTGGCCCACTTCCGAGCGAGCTGTTGCAACACAGGAGGGGTCAGATGCTCTACTCTTTCGCCAGTTCGTGAGTAGTCTATCCGGTATTACTTTTGAGTGGTATGCAGATCTACCTAATGGTTCAGTGAAAACATTCACAGAGCTCGAGAGTCTATTCTTAAAGAGATTCTCAGGAGCTCAGCAGTGTGTAACCGTTGGTGATCTCGTCATCGAAAAACAAAAACCGAGAGAGTCTTTGGTTGAGTACATCTTGAGATGGCGAAATCTCTCGATGAAGTGTGAACCCCAGTTGCTAGAGCAACATGCAGTGGAGATTCTTTTAAAGAATATCCACGGGCCTATTGCTTTTCTCCTGAAGGGTTTCACTATCAAAACCTTCGAAAAACTTTTGAATAAGGCTAGTAATCTACAGGAAGAGGCTTCCAAAATGCCATTCATGAAGGATTCTACTGAGGAAAAGAAAGCTAGTAAACCATTGAAGTCCTTTGAAAAGAGAACAGCAATGGTTTCAGCTGTTGACAAGGGGAAGAAACCAATGAATGTTCAGTCCAGTAATTCTCCAACACAACAAACTCAGAAATCTCCACCTTTTCAGGTAACTTCCCAATCTACAAGAGATTCTCACCCGATTTCTTTTAAAGAGAGATTGGCTCGTACATATCCATTTAAAAGGGAGTCGGTGAGAAAGATCTTTAAAAGTCTTCAGAAGAAGCCAGATTTTCGATTGCCGGAGGCCAAGAAGCCGGAAGAGGCAAATAAGAAGGATGATCCAACTTTTTGCCCCTACCATCGCATGTTAGGCCACACAATCGAAGACTGCATCGTCTTCAAAGATTGGCTAGAAAAGAACTTCAGTCAAGGTAATATTATAATTTCAAAGGAGTACCTGGTCGATCCGGATCAGGGGTCTGTCAAATCCATCTAAGGTATGAATTCTAACTTTTCTCTGTCCATTGAAGATGGTTGGGATATAGCACTATCCCGGGCATTTAAAAAGTTGATTAATAAATCTTTTCGTCTTTCTCAACAGTTACCGACGAGAGCCCGAGACCCGATCTGGGAGGTTGACCTCGAGGCTTCGCAGGAGGACGTTGGGACAGTTTCCTCTCCAGTAGTCTTAGGAACTACTATATTAAATAAAAATGAAAAGAGTGAACTTTCTGTAGAGAGAAAATTTGTTGATGAGAGATCTGTACAAGTGGTTGATGGTGGCTCAAAACCTCTGTCACCACTTAAATTATCTGACTTTTACTTTGCCCCATCAAAGGCAAAGGGTCAAAAATTAAATAAAAAGTCTGATCCTTCTGCTCAAATTTTGATGATTAATGTTGAGAATGAAAATATAAATGACTCTTTTGTTAAAAATAATCAAGAACAAGCTGAGATCAATTAAGAAATTCAAACACTCAGCTCTCTAGATTTGACTCTTCAAGAGAGAAATGAATCTGATGTCTTATCAGATAGTGAAACCCCTGAAATTAACTTTCAAGGGAGTCCTGTCGTGATAGACTTTTCAGATTCGGACTCTCGCTCAGATAACGACAATCAATCGCCTAAGGAGAGCGTAGACTCCCCTGTAGTTTATTCTTCCGATGAAGTCATGCAAGTACAACTACGTGGTGGGAAGGTCTTACCCCCTAGGCTACCTCCTCAGGATAAAGGAAAGCAAGTTGTTTCCGATGATCCAATTCAAATTCCTGCTCAACAATCAACTCCAATTCTTTCAAATCCACTGGGTCCCAACGTTAATATTCCAAGTGTTGATTACAATGTCTTAGCTCACCTTAGGAAGTTGCCCGCCAAATTGAGCATTTATGATGCCCTTGTCCTTTCAAAAGAGATGAGGGAGACTCTAATTAAAGCACTTCTCGACCCAGAGATTTGCTTAGCTCAATTAGCCTCAACTTCCGAGGAAGAAGCTTTGTACTTTAAGGAAATCCCTGGGGTTACCTTCTTTGACGAAGATTTGCTCCTTGGAACTGCCGACCACAATCATCCACTTTACATCACAGTAAATGTGGGCACGTTTAAGTTATCAAGAGTTCTAGTTGACCCGGGTGCATCGGTCAACATAAGGAACATAAAGACTCTCGCATACCTTAGAATTGATACTAGCAAGCTCTCAACTGACAAGTTAGTGCTTCGTGGGTTCAATGAAAAGGGCGAGAAGGCTTTAGGTTCAGTTACCCTTCTTCTAGAGATAGGAGAATTGAAAACTAAAGCGAAATTTCATATAATTGATTCGACAACGTCTTTTAACACGCTCTTAGGAAGGCCCTGGATCCATGAGTATAGGATGGTTCCTTCTACCCTACATCAATGCATCAAGTACCAACGAGATGGCATTGAGTTTGAAATTAAGGGTGATCTGCACCCATTCTCTATTCACGAGATCGGGATCTACGAGGATGCGGCGTACTACGTACCTAAAGGGTCCACTACTTGTTCTAAAGTAGAGATCAACGTCAAGGAGGAAAAGACAGAAAGTCAAAGTTCAAAAGCAATTCAAAGATTGAGAAAAGAAAAAGTCAAAAATCAAAAGAGACAAAACTCAAGTAGTGAAGACGACATCGAGCGTGTGATCTTCAGGCCTCCAAACATTATACCTCAAAGAGGTGGGAGGATGGCCCAAAGAGCACGTGGTCGAGGTTGTCCTTCAATTGAAAAAAGAAATTCCCCGATCTATGTCGAACTTGAAACAAGTTCTGATGAAGATTCAAGAAAAAGGGGTGCCAGATTTGCTTTTGACTATACAAAAATTAATCCTCCTCCGAAGTTTGATCTCACTTTAGAATCGGATAGCGACCAGGAGGATACAAAATTAAATATTGAAAGTGACGAGCCTGAATTGAGTTTGTATGAAAAGCTTAATAGAACGGTTGAATCCTTAACCTTAACCCCACTGTCTGCTGACAGGGTCTCAGGGTAAGTAATTAAGGATGCTCCGAACTTAGATGGAGAAATAAGAAAAGTCAAGAAGTTCTTCCCTGGCTCTTCCTCCTCAAGGAATGAAGATGATGTAATCCTTGAAGAGGCAAATTTCAATGAATTAATGGAATTACCTTTTGGCTACTTTCCTGCTGGTGTTAAATCTCTTATCTCTAAAGGTTTTGCTCCGAGTCAATGGACTAAGGGTCAGGCTAGATACCATGAAAATCTTTGGAATTCAAAATTTAATAAACATTGGACCAGTGGTATCAGCTTTAGTACCGTTAGATCATTTGACGATGACGAATTTTGTCTAATGATAACTAGTCGTCCTGAATTTAAAAATGTCCCTACTGAAGTCATTGATTCATTCGATGGACTTTATTTGGAGACTTTAGATGATTCTGATGAACTTCGGGTTCGGGATGCACCCCCTGAATTCGAAGAAGAAATTAAATCAACAGTCGATGAACTTAAAGAAATCAACCTTGGAACAGAGGATGACCCTCACCCCACTTTCATAAGTTCTTTGTTGAGTGAGGATGAGTCTAAGGATCTAATTCAACTTCTATCCGAGTTTAAAGATTGCTTCTCCTGGACATACGACGAAATGCCGGGGTTGTCCGCTGACGTAGCAGTCCATAAACTTGGAATCCGGCATGATGCTATTCCTGTCAAGCAAGCTCCACGACGCATGCGACTGGAGATCGAACAACAAGTCATTTCTGAAGTCAAGAAGTTGGCAGAGGCTGGATTTATTCGAGAAGAACAATATCCTTCTTGGGTAGCCAGCGTCGTGCCAGTTCGAAAGAAAAATAGTAAAATTCGAGTCTGTGTTGACTATAGAGACCTGAACAAGGCATGTCCTAAGGACGAATTTCCTTTGCCAATCCCAGAACTCATGGTGGACATTGCCTCCTCGCACGTTGTTTTCTCATTTATGGATGGTTCGTCTGGTTATAATCAAATCAAGATGGCCCTAGAAGATGAGAGAAACACTGCATTTAGAAGTCCTATAGGGATCTTTTGTTATAAAGTGATGCCCTTTGGCCTCAAAAATGCTGGTGCTACCTACCAGCGGGCCATGACTCACATCTTTGATGACTTAATACATAATCAAGTCGAATGTTACATCGACGATTTAGTTGTCAAGAGCAGAGTAAAAGAGGCTCATCTTTATGATTTAAGAACTATTTTTGAGCGGTTGCGCCGCTACGACCTCAAAATGAATCCCTTGAAGTGCGCTTTCAGCGTCACGTCAGGGAAATTCTTATGTTTTGTAGTCAGGCATCGTGGAATCGAAATTGATCCTGCTAAAATTGAAGCTATCTTAAATATGCCGCCTCCTAGGAGTCTCACTCAACTGAGATCTCTCCAGGGCAGGCTGGCGTATATAAGAAGATTCATTTCTAATCTTTCTGGAAGATGTCAACCATTCTCTGTCCTAGCTAAAAAGGATGCCAAATTCATTTGGGACGAGAAATGTCAAAATGCTTTCAAAAATATCAAACAATACCTGACAAATTAGCCAGTTTTGGCGGCCCCCATTCCGGGGAGACCTTTAATCCTTTACACTGCAGCCCTTGACGAATCTCTTGGGGCTCTTCTAGCTCAAATCAATGACGATGGGAAAGAGAATGCCCTCTACTACCTGAGTCGGAGATTACTTCCAATGGAAATTCGCTATCCTGCAATTGAGAAACATTGGCTTGCCTTAGTCTTTGCAGCGCAAAAACTAAGGCATTACATGTCTTCTCATCAGGTCAGTCTAATTTCTAGTGTCAACCCCCTGCAATATCTTATGACCCGGCCCACGTTGTCAGGACGTCTGGCTCGTTGGTCTATGATATTGTTACAATTTGAAATCACATTCATTCCTTTGCGTGCTGTGAAAGGGCAGGCCGTCGCCGACTTCCTCGCGGCACACCCGCTACCGGTGGAATCTCCTCTAAATGATGATTTACCTGACGAGCAAATCATGAGTTTCGAGGAATCCAATGTTCAAACCTGGGAAATGTATTTTGATGGTGCAGCATCCTCTCAAAGGGGCAAAACACCTCAATCCACTATTCCTGGAAAAGCTGGAGTCGGTCTGGTTTTCATAACACCGAATAAGGGAATGATGCACTTTTCCTACCATTTATTAGAACCTTGTATGAACAACGAAGCTGAGTACGAAGCTTTGATAACTGGTTTGGAACTTGCAATCCTAATGGAGATTAAAGAGATTAAGATCTATGGTGACTCTCAACTGGTGATCAACCAAGTTGCAGGGACCTATAAGGTTTTGAATCCTAAACTCCTGAAATATCACCAATACACAATGCACCTACTCGAGAAAATTCCCATTGTAACTATGTATAGGGTTCGTCGTGGAAGCAATTCCTTGGCGGATACCCTAGCAAAGCTTGCAAAGGAATTTGCTTGCCCAGAAGAAGATTTCATCCCTATAGAAGTTCAGGGTCGTCAAGTCCTGTCCCCTGTAGACATGGAATACCTCAACAATCAATCTTCCCAGGTCCTTTCTACATCTTCAGCAGTCAATGAAGAATAAGATTGGAGACAACCAATAATCAAGTATTTGCAAGAAGGCAAGCTTCCCCACGATAGGTATCTTGCCAATCAAATTAAGAAACGTGCCCTATCATATGCACTAGTCAACGATACGCTGTACCGACGATCGTTCGATCAGATGTGGCTCCATTGTTTAGACAAATGAGAGGCCCTGAAGATCATTAACGAAGTCTATGCTGGACTATGCGGTGCTCATTAATCGGGTCCTAAGATGAAAATGAAAATCAAAAGACTTGGTTACTACTTGCCTACGATGATTGACGATTGCATGAAAATTGCAAAATATTGTCATCAATGCCAAGTTCATGGTGTGGTTTTACATCAGCTGCCTAATGTGTTGCATCCTACGATAGCCTCGTGGCCCTTCAAAAGTTGGGGCACGGATATCGTCGGGCCAATTGACCCTCCTTCTTCAAGGGGTCATCGCTTCATCTTAGCAGCGACTGATTACTTTTCAAAGTGGGCAGAAGCAGTCCCACTAAGAAATGTAACATCACACCATGTAATGAAATTCTTTCGTGACCATATCGTATATCGATTCGGCGTGCCTCGCAGAATCATATCCGATAATGGGTCCGCTTTCAAGTCTACAAAAATCAATAACTTTGCAAGTCACCACGGTATTGATTGGAGATACTCAATGATCTATTACCCACGGGCTAATGGATTGGCTGAGGCCTTCAATAAAACCCTGGTACAAATCATCAAAAAGACCCTGGATGACAATAAACGTCAGTGGGATGAGAGGTTGGTGGAAGCTCTGTGGGCCTACAGGACCACATATCGAACCCCGACCCAATCCACACCGTTTGCACTAGTGTATGGGTCCGAGGCCGTACTCCCTCTGAAAATTCAAATCCCTTCGCTCAGAACTGCAGTCCAGAATCAGATCACAACAGAACAGAATGCACAACTTCGACTTGAAGAACTTGAGGGTCTTGAAGAACGTCGTCTCCAAGCCCAGCAAAATCTAGAACTTTATAAAGCCAGAATGGTTCAAGCTCATGATAAGTTAGTGCGACCTAGAACCTTCCGAGTAGGCGACTTGGTCTTGGTTCTTCGGAGGCCTATCTTAGCCCACCGAAAGCTCGGTGGGAAGTTTGAACCAACCTGGGAAGGACCCTTCGTAGCGGAAACAGTTTACGAAGGAGGCTCGTATCAGCTAGTGGATTGTAAAGGAGATCACCCAATGCTTCCTGTAAACGGGCAATTCCTGAAAAAATACTATGCTTGATGTAGCTCGAATTTTGAATCAATAAAATTTTTAAATTTTGAATCTATTCAGCTCAATTTTGTCCAAGTTTTTCAAAATTCGAAATCAAATTCAAGATGAATCAAAATCAAATCAACTTCCAAATTCAAATTCCTCAAATTCAAAACCAATTCGAATCAAATTCAAAACATATCCCAGATTCAAAACTATTCAAATTCAAGTTCGTCAAATCAAGATTCAAATTCAAATATTTTTAAATTCAAGTTCAAAAATCATTCAATTCTCAAGTTCTAGAATTCAGACCCGATCCTCTGTATAGAGCAAGTTTCCTCTATATACGATCATCCAGACTCGATCCTCTATATGAAGCAAGTTTCCTTCACATATGATCATTTTTGACCCGATCCTCTATGTAGAGTAAGTTTCCTCTACATATGATCATTCCAGACCCGATCCTCTATATAGAGTAAGTTTCCTCTACATATGATCATTCCAGACTCGATCGTTTGTGTGAAGCAAGTTTCCTTCACATACGATCAATCCAGATTCGATCCTCTGTGCAGAGCAAGTTTCCTCTACACATGATCTTCCAGACCTGATCTTCTATATAGAGTAAGTTTCCTCTATGTATATGATCATCTAGATTCGATCCTATATGTGAAGCAAGTTTCCTTCATGTATGATCATTCCAGACTCGATCCTCTATATAGAGCAAGTTTCCTCTATACCGGATCATCCAGATCAGATCTTCTATGTAAAGCAAGTTTCCTTTACGTACGATCACTCCAGATCTGATTCTGTGCGAAGCAATGCTTCCTTCTCACAGGATCATCCAGTTCTCTTTTCTTTAAGGACAGATGTGAGTCATCGTGCTTTCTTTCCTTAGGATTAGATCTACTAGTGATGGATAATGCCCTCTACGGCACCATTCTAGTTTCAAAATTCAAAACTTTAAGCCTGATCTCCTATAGAAAACAATACTATCTTCCTATGAGATCATTCAGTTTTTCTTTTCTTTAAGAGTAAGTATTCTCCTTCTCTTAGGATTTGATTCCCCAGTGATGGAATAAGTCCCCTGTGGCACTGTCCTGGAATTAATTTTAAATTCTAAAATCAAACTCTCTTCTCCTCAAGGTTAGGCTTTTCTCCTTCCTTTAGGATTAGACTCCCCAGTGATAGAATAAGTCCTCTATGGCACCATCCTGGGTTTAATTTCAAAATCCAGTCCTCTCTTCCTTAGGGTAGGTTCTTCTTCCTTCCCTTGGGATTAGACTTCCTAGTGATGGAGTAAGTCGTCTATGGCACCGTCATGGAATCAATCTCAATCAAGCTTTCTTTTCTTTAGGGCTAGGTTCTTCTTCCTTCCCTTAGGATTAGATCCACTAGTGGCAGAGTACACCCTTCGAGGCACTGCCCTAGTATAAAAATTCAGACTCAATCCTCTGTAGTTAGGAATTCTTCCTTTCTATATGATCATTCAGACTTTCTTTTCCTTTAGGAATAAGATTTCCCTTCCTTTAGGATTAGATCTACTAATGGTAGAGTACGCTGCCTCAGCACTACCCTAGTATCATTTCAAATTCAATCTTCTAGGGCTAGGATCTCCTTCCCTTAGATTCATTTCAAGTTTAATCTTCTGAGGTTAGAATTTTCTTTTCCTTAGAATCAAATCTGAATTCAATACTTTATATTTAGGAGTTCTTCCTTCCTATAAGGTCACCCAGACTTCTCTCCCCTTTAGGGATAGATTTCTCCTTTCCCTTAGGACCAGGCCCACTAGTTGTAGAGTACGCTTTTCCTAGCACTACCCTAGTATCTATTCAAACCCCGATTCCCCAGGGATAGATTTTTCTTTCCCTTAGGATCAAAACTCCAGACTTGACCATTCTATTCA
Source organism: Dendrobium chrysotoxum (assembly GCA_019925795.1). NCBI lineage: Eukaryota > Viridiplantae > Streptophyta > Magnoliopsida > Asparagales > Orchidaceae > Dendrobium > Dendrobium chrysotoxum. The sequence goes on along the minus strand of CM034297.1, from coordinate 7,586,337 downwards.
GTCAACACCAATATGTGCAATAGAACTACATTCTATTACACATATTGGGGGTCTATTTGTTGACCTCATTTTTGTATGAGCTCAGTAAGACCAATCCAGACCTTAGGATCTTTTCAATCCTTAGGATCAATCTTAACCCTAGGATCAATCTGATCTTAGATCAATCCAGACTTTAAGATCAATCTAAATTCAAATCAACCCTGATCTCAGATCAATCAAATTTCTAGACTATTCTAGATCCTAGGATCTTTCCTAGATTTTAGATCTCAGGATCAATCTAGATCTTAGGATTCTTCTAGATTATAGGATGCTTCCAGACCCCAGATCCTAGGATTTCCCTAGGACTTCTAGATTCTATGATCTTCCCAGACTCTAATCCCTAGGATCTATTCTAGACCCTAGGATTCCTTTAAGCTGATTTGGACCTTAGGACCTATTCTAAACCCTAGGATTCTTCTAAATCAATCCAAATTTCAATTCAATCTAAACTTAATTTAAATCCTATCATTCAAGCTCAAAATCCAATTCAAAACCAGATTTTCAGATTCAAATCCAAGGCCAAAGGTCTAAGTCCTGAAAGCCTTTTCCAGCAAATTTATGAACACCTTAAAACCCTATCAAATGACCTCTGATTCAAGATCTATTAGTTCCACACTGATGTGACATGTCTCTAGAGGCAAACCTCCAAATTTGAGCTCATTCTGAGATCTCTAACCCCAGAAACTAAATTGAAATCCAAAGGCTGTAAAACCTTAAAATATTTACAGTCTATGCCACTGGACCTACCACCTAGTGGATTTTGATCCTGGAGCTTTCTCCAAATCTCCAAATCACTTCTAGACCCTTGATTATGACCCATTGAGCATTAAACTGCATTTTATTGAACTCAATTTGACCCCCAGTTGACCAGGGGTCAAAATGACCAAAATACCCCTATGGGGTATGAATAGTCACTTTGGTCAAATGAGCTCCAAATCAAATGCAACCACTTCCAGCAAGTTTTAAATATCAAACCAAACCTGTTGGACCCACTTCCAGCCTTTGGGTCAACCTGGTTGACCAAGTCAGCCTAGTTTGACCAAACATGCCCTTTAAGGTCAAAATAGGTCATTTTGACCAAATGACCTCCCTAGACTCTGAGACCACCACCAGTAGACTCAGAATGTTATTCTGAACTGGTTGGACCCAATCCTTGACCCTGGGTCAACCTGGTTGACCAAGTCAACCTAGTTGACCCATTAGGCCCATTAAGGGCCTAAACATGGCATTTGATCTAAATGACCCATTTAAACCTTGAAACCACCTCCACTAGACCGCATTCATCTTTTCAAACCTGCTGAGCTTAACCCCTATCCCTAGGTCAACCTGGTTGACCAAGTCAACCTAGGTTGACTAAATCAACCATTAAGCTTTTATTCTCTAAGTTAAATCTTGTTCACATTCAAAACCTTATCAAATTTTTATGATCACTTCCACCAAAGGTTTAGGCATGATTGGACTCCTGACTCAGTCAACAGTTGACCAAGTCAATTTGGTCCAAGATTGGTCAAAGTTGATCCTCATGAGTCAATTTGATCCATTTAACCTATCTAACCAAATCAATGCCTTCAAACTATCAAAATCATTCCATTTGATGCCTTGAGAATCCCTTAGATTGTTTGGAGTCAAGCTATGGTTAACTTGACCAAGTCAATCCATTTTGACTTGGTCAAATTCATTCCAAATCCTATACATTCCTTTAAACCTTAGCTCTATGACTCCATATTCCCTATCAAACCCTTAATCAACTTTAAACCCTAGCCTAAGCATGCCTTAGACCTTGGGTAGTAAAATCAAAGCCAAGTTTGACCAAGTCAATTCACAAAACTTGGTCAAACCTCTCTAATTTTATCATGCATTCAATGCATTCCATCAAATCTTTTAGATTTAATTCTAAACACTCAACCATGCCTTTCCCATGTCCACCCAAGCATGAGTTGACTGTTTGACCAGTCAAATGGTCAACAAATGCTAAAAGAAGGGTTATAGGTGGTCAAGTGGCCTCTTAAGCCTAATCCCTTCCTTCCTAAACCATCCCAGCAACCTTGATCTCCTTCTGGAATGTTCTCAAGACCTTTCCTAGCCTTTGATTCAGGATCAAAGGGTTTAGATTAAATCCACATGCTTGCAAGGACGAAATCCCTTTACACCTAGGATGTACCTTTGTCCTTTGATTCCCTGCTCCCAACAACCCCCATGCCACTTGGCAGCTATCTAGGAGCCCCCATACCAAATCTCAGCCATCCAAATGGCCTTAGGACGTTTGAATAGGGGAATACCCTATTTTCGAGCCGTCATTCCAACTTGAGCATTCTCTCTCAACCTTAACCTCCTCCAGTTGCTCTCACATTTCGTTTGAGCTTTTCAGAAGTCTCCCCAGCCTCCCCGATCAAAACCCTGTCGTCAGAAGTCGTTGCCGGTGAGGCTCTGACCACCACAAGCCCAAATCCGCCAAAGGTGTTATACAGCTTAATCCAGAGAGCTTCAAGCTACGACTTCAACTAAAGATTTAAGCGTGGACAGACAACAAATTCAGAAAATCCAAAAGCGGTTTAATCTGTCCATTATCAAGGTCAAAATTCTAAACCCTAGATATTTACACTTAGGTTTAAATAGCTTTTAGAAAAGTGATTTTTAAAGTGTAAAACCTAGTCCACACGTTTTCTGTTCATCAATCCAATCTATGTTTAAAATTTTAAGTGATTTGATTAACCGGATCGTGTGATCGAGCTTGAAAACCTTTACCAGAACTCGGTTCGCATAGGCTTTAACGGTGCAAAATCTGGGCCGTTGATTGTTGGATCAACGGCGCAGATCTTGCCGTTCCATGGTTATTTCCAACCGCGCGAATTGACCTGGTGCAGAAATGGTCATCCGGCTGTATCTGGACCGTTGATCCAGAACGGCGGAAGATCTAACGGTTGGCGGAACCGGCTGACGTGTTTAAGTGGCCGCGGGACCCAGCTCGGCCGCCGTTTCAATCATTTGCAATGATTGCACGGCGGCGCAATTATTGCAAATGATTGCTCGCCGCCACCGCTGTTCTGAGGACAAATCCCACGCCGCCACGTGGCATTTCTGCCGCCAGGGGATGTTTAAGTGTATTTTAATTACTTTTTTAATGTTTTTTTTAAACCTAAAAAATTCAAAAATTAATTTGAAATTAATTATAAATCCAAATAATGTATATAATATATCAAAATGCTCATAATTTTAAACCCCTTTAAATAAAATTAAAATTATTTTAAAATATTCATTATATTTTAAATAATTTTAGAAATATTAAAAATTTGATATCTTAATTAACAATTAATTAAAATAAATCAAATTAATTTTAAAATTTTAAGATAAATTTATTTTAATATTATTTTAAATTAGAAATGATATTTAGAATACTTTAATATTTAAATTTATCTAAAATATGTAATATATTTCAAGTTATCTCAAATATTTGGTTATTAAGCTTTTTATCAATTAAATATTAACTTAAATATTTCTCAAAATCTTAAATTCTAATTTAAATATATATATATATATATATATATTCTAAATATTCAGAAATGAATAGCTTAAATATTTTATATCAAAATCATTTGAATTTGAAAGATCACCCTTTAAATATTTTAAATGTTATTAATATTGAATTAATATTGAATTAATATTAATTTAAATTATTTTCAAAATACAAGAATCTATTTTAAAACATATTAAATAATCAGAGAGTGATTTTGAGATAGTTTAAATTAAAATTAAAATTATTATTTTATGATACTTTATATATATATATTTTTTGAATGATTTCCATTATTTAAGTATTTAAGCATTTAATTAATGTTTAGTCAAACATTATATTAAATATTTTCAAATTTAAAAATTTATTTTCAAACCAATATGGGGATCTCTCATTTGAATATTAAATTTATTTTAATGATATTTTGAGCATTTTTAATTTAAATTATATATATATATATATATTTGTATATATGTATATACATATTTAAAAATCTATTTTAAAAATATATATACTTAAATTCCAAATATTTGAGAGCTCCTATGAAATTCTAAACTTAGATTGAGTTTGATTGAATAAGATTTGTGGGGAAGGCCATTAGTGGATAAAGTTTTTTTTTTTTTACTAATGACAACATTAATCCTTGTAATTAATGCTAATCTATGTATGTTTAAGGACATACACACACCACTTAATTTAAGGCTCTCTTAGACATAGGATTGATTGTGTTTATATGTGTATTTATCATGCATATGTTATATTGAGGGTTAGAGACTTTGATTCGAACCCAATTAACCTAGTGTCATTAAGGACAACAATTAAGGACTTATTTAGAAAATTTAGAAAAATTCTAATAATTAGGATACAATTCCAATTGACTTGAAATTTTGAAAATTTGAACATAGAAATATTCTCAGCCTTAAGAAAAATTTTCACTGACTTCTGAGATCATTAAGCCCCTTAATTAACTTAATCAAATTTGAACCTTAATTAAGCCATTTAAGCTTCCAAAAATTCTAATAAATCAAATTTAAATCCAAAAAATACAATTAACCCCTCTAACTGACCAGAATTAAACCCTTAATTAATGAAAAATAAAAGACCCTTGACTGGACTTCAAAATTGAGTTTAATTTAAGTTTAATTGAAATCTAAAATTTAATTAATTTAATTAATTAAAAATAATTAAAAATTTCAAAAAATTTCCAAACACTTGGAGATCACTCCTTAGGTCATTCATGACCTTTGGAGTTGATTTCAAGGAGTTTGGAGATCATTTGGATCCAAATCACAAAAAGGGTGTCTAATTAAACAATTTCAAAAATTCAATAAATACTCAAAACTTCAAAAATTCATAACTAATTCAAATAAACTCCAAATTGAGCAAACTCAAAGGCATACAACTCATCTTAAGGTCTAATATTTAACAAAAATGTTAAGTTTCCAGAAATCAAACAAATTTGAAAAAGTCAACTTTTGGTCAAATCTAGTTCAAAATCAAGTCAAAACTTCAAATCTTCATAATAAAATCTAGAAAAATCCAATTTCAATGTACTTACTGTCTAACTGATTGTATTAAGGTCTAGTATTTTAATAAAATATTAACTTTCCAGAAAACACTTTAAATCAAAAAGTCAATTTTTAACCCCTTAATTAAATGATTAAAATAATCCAGAAAATTCCAAAATTCAACATATCATTCAAAATTCCAGAAAACATTAATTTGAACTTAAAACCAGCAACCAACTAATTCTAATTAAAATTAATCAACCTTTAAACCTTAATCAAAATCAAATCACTTAATTATATCGGGTACCACTAGGTAACCCAAGCCTACGAGGCTATTAAATTAGCCCCAAGGAAGGTGAAATAAACTTCACGGCCTCGGTGTGCAACAAAGGTGGTATCCAACAAACAATCTAAATCATTTTTAAAATCAATTTTAAATCATTAAGATTTTAACTTTAACCTAAATCTTCCCTTAAACCTTCAACCAACTTGAACCTCAAGCAACTTCAATCAAGTGCCTATCTAGGACATATCAAAACCACACAGCCTCCTACACACACTTTAGATGGTTTGCTAGGACAACCAACTCTAGTCTTAGGCTAGGCCGGTGTTTACTTTTCTATTTTGTGCCTGGTTTTCGAGCTTTCACTGCATGCTGTTTGCTAGACATAAAATTGCTGTGATTGTTTATTTATTTACTGCATTCTGTGATATGATTGATTGTACGATAGATCTACCCTTAGGTTAGGAACGATTTTTACTAATTCAATCTTATGCAGGTGGACATGCTCATACAGGGCATTAAATAAAGGGGGCAAATAATTAAGCTTTAAAAATTGACATGTTTTATGCAGGTGCTAAGCATGCTAAGACCCCCTTTAATAATTAAAAGAGCATGACCAAGTGTGGTTGGTTTGAGCATTTTTAATTTATAATATACAACTGCTTGGGATGTTAAATATCAACTGTTGATTATTAGGATAACCTTGCAGGTTGTTGAGTCTAAATTTTTAATTTTTAATTGATGTAATTTGAATGTAAATTGAGTTGTAATGTTTAAAGTGATTTGAGATTGGGATGCTTAAACATCTAATTTGGAATCCAAAGAGGAAGGAACATCCCTTAGGGGAGAGTTCCTATCCATTTGGAGATCCAAATTAGGATGAAGTTTAAATATCCAAAGAGAAAAGATAACACCCCTATTCGGGGGCGGAGTTTCTTTTCATTTGGATATCCATACCCGACGATCCAAGGAGTTCTAAGGAGACGAAGAAGTGAAGAAGGAGAAGAATCTCAAATCTCAAAGTCACTTGAGTCTTAGGAGTAGAATCCGGGTTGTAGTCAGTGGTACCCGGCCACTTTACTTTCCTGCAGACCCTGGGTTGTATAATTAAGGGCACTTGCCTATGGACTTTCAATTTGAGTATTAATTTAATTAATTTAATTATTTAATTGATTTGATTTATGTGTTGATTGCGATTAAGGACCCGTATGCTTTTAGTAGTTTATTTGGCATTCTTGCATGTCGATTTTGATTTAGCCTGGAACTCGATCAGAGGCTCGTGAGGGTGCGGTCATAAACTTTTTCTATTTAAACAAAATTTAAAATTTTAAAGCTCAGATAGAAACTCTAACGCTCTTAAGAAGTAAGCCCGGACTCGCCGGGAGTTTTTCATGCATTCATATTAAGTTTTCTCTACCTTGTTAGGCACCTCCCCACCTGCGGGTTTTGGCAGACCACCTGACCTATTAGGGTGCAGTTCTGTCCAAGGGGATGTTGTGCAATCTCTAGGATAAAACTTATTTTTAAGCCTATTTTAAAACTGCTTCATTTTGATTTAAGCATTTCATCGAGTCAACTAGCATGCATCGCATTAGTAACAAATTAAAAACTGAGTCTAAATCTTTAATTGCATTTCTAGCTTAAGCATTTAACCCAACATATGTTAAGGGGTCAATTAGGATCTGCTCTAGATGTTGACCCCAATTCTTTAAACCAATCTTAATCAATGTCCCTAACCACTCTACATTTAAAAGACTTTGACTCATGTTTTTTTTTTTTAAAGCGTTTAGGCGGTTTAGCTGGCTCCCCAATCCAGGCCGAGGTAAGTCCAGGATTGCATTGCATTAGCTAGGTTCTGGGTCACTGGTTTTCAGTACCTAATTTTAGACCTAGGTTCTGAGGCAGATGTTCCATCTTAAGACCTTAATCTTTCGGGAATCTAATTCCCACCTTCTAATAAAATTGACCACTTAAACATTAAAATATCTTTCAATCTAATTCAAACCCAAAACTTAGGATAGTTTGAGGTGTTTCTGAAGTGATTCAGAATCTTAAAGCACCTCCTACTCTTCTTCCTTTGACTCCAGAAAGAACTGCTCAACCTTGAACCAATCCCAGTTGAAAATTCAAGTCCTTAACCTTCTTTGATATCGATCTTTGAAATCTTAAGTAAAATTCGTATCGCTATTTTAATCAAGAGTATTCGTAGGAAATTTTCTGGTTTCCTACGATGTAATTAACTACGAGGGCTTGCGCTCGTAGGAGATTTAGAAACCCAGACCTGATTTCAAAATCAAGCTTTTTCAAAACCCTTAATTAATTATCTTTGGGAGATTCAAACCTAATGATCATTATCGTCATATTTAAACTATTGATAGTGATTGATATCTTCTTTCTCCGGATAGATATATCAATTATAATCGTAATTTTAATTATGAAATTAATGATCTCTTATCTGAATTATTATAGTTAAATAATGGATTAAACATCATTCTGATTCTTCGGGAACATATGTTGTTTCTCCTTGAGTTTGACTACGATAATCAGGATAAATCAAGATTTATAATCGAAACTTATTAGGGAACGATATGTTCACCTTTTGAGGTGATATATCATTCATAATAAGTGTTCGATTATAAAATTTAAATTCCAGAAATTAAATATTTCCCAAAGAAAATTAAACATCTTTTCAAAACTATATTTTTTCAATCACATCACTCCTCTTATCTCCTGTTTAGGATAAGTCATTTCTTTAGGGGGAGCTAAGGAGATCATCTATTTAGGGGGAGCTTTCATTTAGTGGAAGCTTAGGAGAAATGTGAATTTAATTGTTAACTCAAATAATAAATATTTTGCCATCATCAAAAAGGGGGAGATTGTTATAATTTTGTGAATCCATTTGTTCAAGTGAATTCTGATACAAGTTATTTTTGATGATTACAAAAGTTTATTGTTTATTTTATTCTTCTCCTAACAAATATTAGAGTTTCATTTTGTGTGTACTAACATGTTTTTCAGGAAATTTACACTCCAGACTGTTGAAGACTTCAAGTTCATTTATTAATATTTAATGTGAGTGAAGTCTGTATTTTTATTTTTCTTGAGTCTTAGAGAGTGTGATTGTAAGTTGGATAATCGTGCACTCACATAATTGGAGAGTGAAATTATTCTTTAAAACTGATCGTATAATATGATATAGGTTTGTACGAGACGATCTGTATTTTATGTCATCCACGGTGAAGCTGCCTACATAAAATTTTTTTAAGTCCCGTTTGTACAGTATGAAATGTACTTCTTACTAAAGGTTTTGCTATTCAAACGGCTCAATTTGGGGTACACACTGCTTCATACTAGATTGTATGGGACGAATCATTTAATTTTTAAACTATTCGTACAGTATGAAATTACTTTCGTAGAGAACTTTTTGTTGTACGAACGGCTTGATTTGGGGTACGCACTGGTTCATGCTAGTTCGTACGGGATGAATCATTCAATTTTTGAACTATTCGTACAGTACGAAATCATTTTTGTACAGAACTTTTATTGTACGAATGACTCGATTTGGGGTTCATACCTGTTCGTCCGGGATGAATAGTTAAATTTTTTGAACTATTCGGACAGTACAAAATAACTTCGTACCGAAGGTTTTGTGGTACGAACGGCTCTGATTGGGGTTCGTACTGAATAATACCAGATGAACATTTCATATTTTGAACTATTCGTACAGTATAATTATCAATTGTACGAGATGATCGTTACGCGTGAAACTTAAAATTTTTAGTTTTTTGATGATTTTTCATGTGCTTAGTACTCAAAGGTCTAAAAATTGACTGAAAGAGAAATCCTTCTGCGAAAATTTTTCTTTAGAGTGAAAGGGAGAGTGATTGGGAGAGTGTTTGAGTGAAAGTGTTGAGATTGTGAGGGGATTCACAAGATTATGCAATAGAGAGGATCTCATTATTTATACTTCAAGCATATTCCTAATGTCCTTGGAGGCTCTTGCAAGAGAATTGTTCGAGAGGTTTTCGGTTCTTTACCGTCACTTGGAGGGTGAAAAAGGATGATCGGTTCTTTGCTGTCACTTGGAGGGTATGAAAGGACGAGTGGGTTCTCTGCCTTCACTAGGAGGGTGAAAAAGGATGACGGTTCTCTGCCTTCACTAGGAGGTTGAAAAAGGATAACGATTCTCTGTCGCACCAAAATTTGTTGGAAGAGAGTTTTTGTAAAGGCTTCTTCGCCTTGCTGTGGGGGCTAAAGTAGAGTCACTTGGTTTAGTGCAATACCTAGAGAAGGAGTCTCTAGGGAGTGGATGTTGGTCATGTTTGACCGAACCACTATAAAATCTGGTGTTCTCTATTCTATTTTTTTACTTACTGTATTTTCTTTCTGCATTGCATTTTATTTTTTTTATGGTTGAAAAGCATCAAAATTATTTCTATTAGTACAGTACAAATTGAGATCGTACAGTACGATTTGATTTGTATTATGATTAAAAATTTTCTAAAATTTCAAGAGAATTTTAAAAGTACCAATTCACCCCCCTCTTGGTTAGCCTAGGGACGTAATTAATAGGTCTAATAATCTATTCGCACTTTCAAGTGGTATCAGAGCCTATTTATAAAATCACTATTTAGATTACTTTTTAAAATTTAATCATGGCTAATTTTGAAAATCGGAACATGTTAGAAGGTTACTCGATCACTAGACCACCTTTGTTTGATAATATTCCGTTTGTTTTTGGAAAAATCGTATGTCTACTTTTCTGCAATCTCTTGACTATCGCATGTGGTTGTTAGTTCAGAATGGTTATACTGTACCTACTAGACTTGTAGATGGCATAAGAGTTGAAACACCATTTGCTGATTGGACTATAGATGAAAGGGAATTAACATAACTAAATGTAAAATGCTTGAATAGCTTTTTCTGTGCTTTTAAATCTGAAGACTATATGCGTGTTTCTATTTGTAAATCCGGAAAGAAAATATGGGATATATTATGCATTACATATGAAGGTACAAATGAAGTGAACCAAACTAGGTTGAATATTCTTTTGTATGATTATGAACTCTTTCGCATGAAACCAAATGAATCAATCTCAGACATGTATACACGTTTTACACATATAGTCACTTCATTGCATGCCTTAGGTAGGGAATTAACAAATGCGAAAAAAGTAAAAAAATTACTTCGTTGCTTACCTACTGCTTATGATGCAAAGATTACTGCAATAATTGAATCAAAAGATTTAAATGTCTATTTTATTGACAATCTTCTTGGATCACTAATTGCTTATGAGTAATCTGTGACTCAAAGACAGATTGATGCAGGAGACAAGCGAAAGGAGAAGACCATAGCTTTGAAGGTGGAAGGTTCAGACAGTGATTAGTCACTTCCTGAGGACAAAGAGGACATTGCCTTGATGACAAGACAATTTAGAAGTTTCCTAAAGATGAAGCAGAGAAGACGCCAACAGTGGAACAAAGGTAAGTTCCATAAAAATATTAAGGTTCTAATAATGTTATTTGTTATGAAAGCAGGAAGCCGGGTCTTATAAAGATTGATTGCCCCAATTTCAAGGCAAATCTTAGTAAGGAGAAGGCCGAGGAGAAACCAAAGGAAAGAAGGGGTAAAAAGAGACTTCAACGAGCATTTTGGGCAGATTCAGCTTCAGATTCATCAGAAACAGCACATGAAGAGGAAGTCACAAATTTATGCTTGATGACTGACAATCTTGATCATTCAGATCAAGAAGAGGTATGTGACTTAAGTTATGATGAACTATTTAAAGTTTCTGAGTGCATTCATTCTGCATATAGGAAATTGAAAAAGTTGCATGTTAAATTAAATTTGGATTATTCAAAACTGCAAAAAGAATAAGAAATTCTTAGGAAAGATCATGCATTAATTGTTAGCAACCACATAACTTTATTGGATAAATTTGATGATTTAAATAATTAGTATGAACTTTTAAAATCATCACACACTGAACTTGAAAATGATTTTAAAACTTTCAAGAATGAATCAGATACTAGAGAGCATAATTTAAAGATTGATAATTAAATTCTAGAAAGTTCTAATGTATATCTTTAAGTTCAGTTAAAAGCACCTAAAGAAAATAGGAAACCACCCAAACTTGAAGATTTTCACAAATTCTACTACAAAACCACTGGTTCAAAGTCTAAGAAAAAATCTTTCAAGACAAATAGATTAGTGAATCCTTTTCCTGGAGTAAAGTATTTTTCTTGTGGTATGATAGGACATATTTCTCACACATGTACTATTCATCATAGAACACATCTAGTGTGGAGACCTAAGATGCATAAATCACAGCATATCACACATGCATCTGGTTTAAAATTGCCAAGAGGAGAACCCAAACTTGTTTGGGCTCCCAAGTCTAATGTTTGATAGTTTTGTAGGGTCGCTCTCATATAAGACATCGTGAGAGCATTTGGTACCTAGACAATTATTGTTCCAAGCATATGACTGGAGATGCAAATCAATTTATAACGCTGGAAGCCAGGAATAGAGGCAAGGTTACACTTGGAGATAATACTACCAAGAGAGTGGTAGGTACATGTATAATTAAAAATTCTAAAAATTTTGTGATTGAAAATATTTTGTTGGTTGAAGGATTACAATATAATATATTGAGCATAAGTCAATTATGTGACAAAGGTTATCATATAAAATTCTTGCCTACTATTTATGTTATTAGTCAAAATGAAATTGTTGTTAAATGGTGATAGAGTGAATAATATTTACATGCTAGATTTGAATTCTGTAAAACCTTCTACTGCTCTTTGTTTGAAAACTGTATCTGATGAATCATGGCTATGGCATAGAAGGCTTTGTCATGCTAGTATGAGAAATCTTAGAAAAATCACCTAAAAGGAGCTAGTTGGAGGAGTACCCAAATTAGACTTTACTAAAGACCATTTGTGTGATGCATGTCAATTAAGAAACAAGTCAGATCCTCCTTTAGTTCAATCAAGGAAATTAGGACTAACAAGCCCTTAGAGATTCTTCACATGGATCTATTTGGACCTGTTAGTACCTTAAGTCTAGGAGAAAAAAGATTTGGGTATGTAATTATGGATGATTATTCTAGGTTCACCTGGATTAGATTTTTGAATCATAAGAGTGAATCATTTAAAGAGTTTAAAGATTTTGCCACTTGGATTCAGAGAATACTAGGTTTTGAAATTATAATATCTAAAGTGATCATAGGGGAGAATTTAAAAATGAATTATTTGATGATTTTTGCAAATCTCATGGGATTGAACACAACTTCTCAGCTTCTAGTACACCTCAACAGAATGGAGTTATAGAAAGAAAGAATAGAACATTAATTGAAACTACTAGAGCCATGTTGGCAGAATATTCACTTCCAAAATATTTTTGGGTTGAAGCAGTTAGCACAGCATCTTATGTGTTAAATATGGTGTACATTAGATTTAAATTAAATAAGACACCCTATAAACTTCTTAAAGGTAGAAGTCCCAATCTCTCACATCTACATATTTTTGGTTGTAAAGTGTTCATTCATAATAATGACAAAACTCTCTTAGGAAAATTTGATCCCAAATCAGATGAAGGAATTTTTCTAGGTTATTCAAGTGTTGGAAAATCCTATAAAATTTTTAATAAAAGAATATTGGTAGTTGAGGAGACCACTTATGTTGTTTTTAATGAATCATATAATAGTGAAGGGTTTAAATTGGATGAAGATGAGGTTGAGGAGGTAACCCAAAAATTTGAAAATCAAAAGGTTGTAGAAAGGTTTGAAAAGGAAGAAGAAAACCAATTGCCTAAAGAATGGAAATTTATTAGAAGTTATCCTAAAGAGTTTATTTTAGGCGACCCAAGTGAAGGAGTTAGAACTAGGCATGATTTGAGAAAAGAAGTAAATCATTCAGCTTTTATTTCAATAATTGAACTCACTAATATTGATCAAGCACTTTTGGATGACTTTTGGATTTTGGCTATGCAAGAAGAATTGAATTAATTTAAAAGAAATGATGTTTGGGAATTAATTGAAAGGCCAAAGAATTAAAGTGTAGTCGGAACTAAGTGGGTGTTCAAAAATAAAATGAATGATTCAGGAGTTGTGATTAGGAATAAGGCTAGATTTATAGCTAAGGGGTATAATCAAATAGAAGGGATTGATTTTGAAGAGACATTTGCCCCTGTAGCAAGACTTGAAGCAATTAGAGTGTTGTTAGCTTTTGCCTGTTTTAAAGACTTCAAATTGTATCAAATGGATGTTAAAAGTGCCTTTTTGAATGGGGTGATAGAAGAGGATGTTTATGTTGAGCAACCTCCAGATTTTGAAAATTCTAAATTCCATGATCATATTTTCAAATTGAAAAATGCATTATATGGACTAAAACAGGCACCTAGAGCTTGGTATGAGAGGTTAAGCACTTTTCTTTTAAAAGGACCATTTGTTAAAGAAAGTGTGGATGCCACTCTATTTTTGAAGAGAATAGGGAATGAAATACTTATTGTACAAATATATGTGGATGACATTATTTTTGTATCAACTGATAAACATCTATGTGATGAATATTTAAAAATAATGAGTAGTGAATTTGAGATGAGTTTGATGGGTGACTTGAGTTATTTTCTTGGTTTTAGCATAAAGCAAAATAAGGAAGAAACTTTTCTTTGTCAATCTAAGTACATTAATGACAACCTCAAAAAGTATGAAATGGATAATGCTAAACCAGTAACTACACTCATGAGTTTTTCAGCATTATTAGATAAAGATCCTAAGGAAAAATCTATTGATCAAAAGAAGTTTAGAGGAATAATTTGATCATTACTTTACTTGACTGCTAGCTTACCAGATATTATATTTAGTGTTTGCTTATGTGCTAGATTTTAATCTGATCCAAATGAATCACATTTGACAACAGTGAAAAGAATATTAAGATATCTTTTGAGAACTCAAAATTTAGGGATTTGGTATCCTAAGAATAGTTCTTCTTTTGAAATCATTGGATACTCAGACTCTAATTTTGTAGGCTGTAGAGTTGATAGGAAGAGAACTTCTGGAACTTGTCAATTTATTAGAAATTTTTTAGTATCTTGGTCCATTAGGGAAAAAAATTTAGTAGCACTTTCTACAGCTGAAGTAGAATATATTGCCTTAGGGAGTTGTGTTGCATATGTGCTTTGGTTGAAACAGCAATTGGTTGACTTAGGATTTTCTATTAGTATAATTCCAATCTTTTGTGATAACACTAGTGCCATTTGGATTTCAAAGAATCTTATTCAACATTCTAGAATAAAGCATATTGATATAAGGCATCAATTCATAAGAGATCATGTAGCGAAAGGGGTAATTGAACTACATCATGTCGCTACTAAATATTAACTTGTAGATATTTTCACAAAACCCCTAGCTTTTGACACTTTTAGCATATTAGGAACAAGGCTAGGTGTGATTGATTTTAATGCATGATTGAAAATTCTGTAAATTTATTTTGTATGTAATTGTGAGTTTGTTAATTTCTAGTTCATTATATTTTGTGGTTATCCTGTGTGTCTTCTTTAAAAAATAGAAAATTTTGTCTTGTGTTGATCTTTATTTTAGTATTAAAACCTGTAGAGTTGGAGTGAGGAACTATATTTTTCTTGGTCTGTTTGTACTATATGATGGTCTTATCATATGATATGATATGTGCAGGTTTGTCTATACGAATGGGGTAGGTTCACGTTAGTGCCAGTTATTATTGTTGATCGTACATACAAATACGTCTTCATCTGTATGGTTCATGTGTCAATTTGGATAAGGACGAACCTAACTGTCGCCTGAATGATCCTTTAATATCCTGATCATCCCGAACGAATACGTCATCGTCTGTACGATCATGAAGTCAAAAAGCCTGTACAAAAGGATGCCTCGGGACGAGCGGTTTACGAAAAGCTGTTTCATTTTAACCATTTTTGTTCGTCTCGTACGAAATATATTTCATCCCGGACAAAATTTATTTCATCCAATATGAACCTTCTTTCGTACAGTACTATTGGTAGTTTTTCTATATAAGGGAGGGTCATTTTCATTCATTTCACCTTCAAGTTCAAACCATTCTAAACAATAAAAAGAGATGTCAGGAAGCAGAAAGAGGGCTCATCAATCTAGAGGTTCATCATCTAGGAGGGATTAGAATGATAACTTCTTAAGTGCTCAAAATGAGGAGGCATACTATAGGTATGTTGCATCTAAAATTACCTCTTCCCGCATTCTACTGCAAGAAAATCTTCACTTTGTAGTAATGCCACTGTTAAACTCTACTTAGTTTTCTTTTCTTCTCACTCTGATCTTTGCATTCAATAAAGATTTTTTCTATGTGTTTTTGGCCAACATGACTTTTAATCAAGACCATACTAGAATCTCTTCCTACGTCCTAAAATAAAGAGTTGAAATAACCAAAGAGGACCTTAGAGAATATTTTCATCTAAAAACTCTGGGAATATGGGCACATACTCTAACTTCTCGATCGGACTATGATTGGTTCGAAGTTAATCAAATCATTAGAGGTATAAGCCAACCTACTCACTATCCTCGAGTTGACTCCTTGAACCAAAATGCTCGAATAATCCAATATGTTCTTAGGACCTCCATCATTCCCAAGGTCGGAGATAGAGTAAACATGACCCGTCTTCTTTCTAATGTTACTTACTTGATTATGACTGGCCAACCCATTGATGAAGCCCAATTAATTTTGGACTATCTATATTCCCTCACAGATATTGGCCATCCTAGTGTGAAGAGAAAGAAGAATATTGCCCTTGGTCATGTGATTTATTTTATCCTTGAAAAGAAGTACAATATGGTCCACCCTGATGGACCATCTGAACTGCCAGTTTATTTCACCGATGCTTCTTTTCAGGCACTGTTTGGGAGAGATGGAGATGGGGATAGTTCTGAGGATGAACCTACTCTTGGACCTGATCAATACTTCTATCAGGATATGATCCAGTGTTTTGATCAACTTGATCACAGGTTTGATCAAATGGAAGTACATCTTAAAATACAGAATGAAAGGTATAATGAGGACAGATGGTGGATTAGAGATCAGTTCGAGTCGATAAACACTAATGTTGCAACAATGAATATCTACTTTGCTATGTTTGCCGCTCCTCCACCTCCTCCAGATCAGGGTCCCTCAGACTATTAGGAATGTTTTTTCTTATTGCTTGGTTTGGTCTTTGATCTACTGTTCTTTGAGGCTGTGATTGTTGTGATTCTAGTTTTTGTTGTTTTTCTGTGGTAGTTGTATGAATGATATTTGTGTTAGAAGCTTGCTATTTCATATCACTACAAGAAAAAATTTTATTAGCGACCATCAAAATTGGTCGCTAATACAGATAATTTGGTCGCTAAACAGAATAGCGACAAAAAAATTTTGGGTCGCTGGTTTGTCGCAGTAGCTCGTCGCTGAGCGGCCAAAATTTTTTTTTGGTTGCTAAATTAGTGACCACTAATTAATATTGGTCGCTAAAATTATATATTTTAGCGACTAATTTTTTTGACGCTAATGATTATTTATTTGGATGCTATTTAGTGATTTTAATTATTAATTTTATTTATCAAAAGTTTTAATAGAGACCAAAAGTAATGCCCCTTTAATTTCATGAAATGTGATTATTATGGGCATTAATTTTGGTCATATTTAGTAAAATTTATTGTCTATCCAATTATTATACCTTAGCTAAAACATTTAAGATCAATCAATCACTCCTTGATATTATCGTATTTAATTACTTCTCATTAATTACACATATAAAATACATAATAAAGAAAAAATACTAATTTTATTATATTGAGGTAACAAAAATTAAAAGTATTCATTCATCAATATAGTAAATAAGGATTAGCTAGAAGAAAATGAAAATGGTATTCATTCGTATACTTTTAAAAATACATTCATCAATTAAATATACAAAATATGATCACTGAAATCACACATGAGAACTTACAAAATCTATTTCTCTTCAAATAAAAAAAAATATTTCATAAATCTAAAATTACATGATTTTTTCACCTTCAAAAAATAAATTGCTACTTCAAGCTTATATGTACATAATCAATCTATTATAATAATTTTATGCCAATCTTGTGTCCTATTCATGCTCATCGCCAACATTGCTTTTTCAACAAAGATTTTCATTAACAGCACACTTTTTCAATTCTAGTAGATGAAGAAGCTTTAGATGAATCCTCAATGCGAGCATCAGATAAGGAATATATCAATTGTTGAGGAGCTGATGCCACCGGTTGATCCTGCCAAAGAATAAACATATCCATTATTAAAAAACTAGCTTCCATCGATCTATTGCTCAATAATAATAATAATAATAATAACTACCTTTACATATATGATCTATTAATTAATCAGGCTAAAGATCATCCATACATGCCTTATCTCAGCCTCCACATGTCTGGTTTATTCGAATGCTAGTTATCTAATTGAACCAGGCAGATTTTTACAGGTTACTTACAATTATCTTAACCGCTGCCAGTGACACAGTGCATACAACTCCAAATTGCTGCTATTGTGTGTGAGTGGCCTTCTTTTTGTCCATCGACCATTAAACTCCAATAGTACAAACGTATATGTAACAGAAAAGAAACCTAAATGAGCCAACTATTTTATAAAACTTTAGTGAGAAATACATAAACCCATTAAATTAAATGATGGATCAGCTATATTCAACGTATCACAATAATCTGCATGATTTTACTTCCATGAAAACTGGCAGAGCTTCACAATTTGAAGAGAGTTACAGTCTAAAAACTGTAACAGCTTTAGCCTCATATAAAGAATCATCTTTCAACACTATCCAGAGGCATCACCATGAGAATCATCAATAGATTCTATAAATAATTAGTGATTAATTCAAATATTTTATAGAAGATGATTGAGAATCTAATTAAATTTTGAATGAACCAAAATAATAAATAAACCATGAATTGCTCCTGGAGCCACAAACTGAAAGAAGCATTTCTCCTTGCTTAGGCACTCTAGAAGTTCTCGTCCATGGCATCATGCCAAAGGTTGACAGGTTGCTTGTGCCCTGCAACAATGAAGATCATCGGTAATAACAATGCAAGAGTAATTCAGTGAGGCATAAGAAGCAAATTAGAGCCTAGATGATGTTAAATAATGACATAGATATAAGTACCTGAAGTTAAGAAGGAATATGATAAATAACATCCCTTGGCCAACTAATCAATCTAAGCATTTAGTGAAGAACGACATAGGCTAGAAAATAGTTCATGAATTATTTCACAGTTAGTAATTTGACCTGTGTTTGCATCATATCTTGGAAAGAAATGAGCTAATTTGACCTTCAAATATGTTTTATTTTCGACCACCGCTTTCCAACTTTAAAAGTATCAAATAAGGTAGATTTACTTTTGAAAAAGGCAATAGTTGAAACCAACACAACAATAATCTCTAGAGAGTTTAAGTACTGATATTTTTTTGAAATTTAACTACACCACTTTCCACCTCGCACCACGTATCTTAAGTAGCTCATATTATACCAATTCATGATGCCACCAACAAAGCAAAGAATTTGGCGAGGCAATGAGGCAGTCCCCACTTCAAAACTTGAAAATCACTGAAACAAGAGAATCTTATTCTCAATCGTAAGACCATGAAGCAAAATAGCCTGCAGGTATTTGTTCAACTCAATCATTTTCAAAGAAAAAAGACAAGAAGCTGGATGAAGATTTTTTTCAAGAAAAAAGGAGAGAGCTCGCATAAAGTATCACCTACATATAAACAGAGAAATCTTTTCTAGAAGGAAGATTAAAACATGCCCAAAAAAAAGTAATACATACCCTGGAAGATGAATGCAAGTATAACCTACCTGGTTTTTCAGTTCACCAAAATTCAAACAAGCTGTCAAGAGACTGAAAGTAGTTTCAGCTGATGAAGCAAGTTCTTTCTCAAAATGGTGGTGTATTTCAGGACAAGCTGCTATTTTATAGCTGTAAGCTTCCTGTTGGTAAAGGAGGGATTACTGAAAATTTTGAGTATAGGTAAAAAAAGGATACCGTGTGATATGATAATAATAATAATAAAGTATCTCTATAAGAAGTAATAAAAGTTAATAAAAATGGTCGACATCAGGCTTGATTTCCACTCCAATCATTGCCTGTTACAAATTGCAGAAGAAACCTTCCAACAAATCCAAACTAATATCTCAAGTGAAAAACTAATTATTCATATAATACATAGAATATCACCGTAATTATTATTATCCAACCAAAATTGGGCAAGGTTCATAAATCATTATTTTCCATTCACATATGTTGTTTTCTACAATAAGCAAGCACAAACAAGTGCAAGTTTTTCTTAGAAAATATCATATAAAAAAAAAAGATTGATGAGATGCATTTATGCGTGCTCACCTCGTAGGAACTCGGCCAACTTCTTGGTTTGCAAGAAAATATATTTAGATATATTTGCGTCTAAAAATAATGAGTGTAAATTATTTCCTATCAGCATCATCATGAGCTAAAATGAAAAGATTATACAAAACATTTGATGTAATTTCAGATTGCATTTCAAATTATAAGAAGCATAATTCTATGTTTCTCTGCACAAAAAGACTCTTTCAGATTTGCTTTTTTAAATCAATTTATGTTACATATAGCATAAGAATAGTAGACTTTTACAAAAAATTTAAAAATCTGCATCTGTTCAATAACTTTCTGAAATGAACAAAACACAATTGAGGATCATTTGGTTGTTTGCTGCTAATAAAAGTATCATAAAAAATAATAATTGTATTAGGAACCATATGCCTAAAGTGAGTTAACAAATCAAAATTAATCATGCGTACAGCTACATCATTCCATGGCATAGTCCGTCACTTTCAGGATATTCCAAAAGCCCGGTTCAAGAACTTGCATATGTCTAAATTGAACACAAGAGACAAATATTTCTACAAGAATTTAAGACAATAAAATTTATGAGGTGAATCGAACAAGGAACTAAAAATAATTAAGAAACTCAGAAGAATTTAAGAAAATAAACTCAAAAGATTTGAAAGCAGTGAATCGAACCGCACCATGAACTTCATAAATGAAACCGAAGAAGAGAAAAACAATAGAAGAATTACCTTTGATTGCAGACAATGATGAAGCGGTAGTCGGCAGTCAACAGTTAGCACCTATCACTCAAGAAAAATAAAAAACCAAAGAGAACTTATGAATCTACAGTAGAGAAGATGAAATGAGATTCGTGGACAGGTAGTTGGTGCAACTTTACCAATTGCTAAAGAAAATAAGAAACCCTAGGAGGGCTTTACAATCGGCGATAGAGATAACCTAAGGGAGAAACCGACAGAAAGGCGAGTTTGTGGGAGTTTCCGAATAATTTTGAGGAGGGAACTCATATCAATGCGCGCGAAGGTGAGATGTTGAGTCGTGGCCGCTAGAGTCGATCGAGCGGTTGGAGGTCATCGCTAAAGGGCAAGCAGTGAAAAGTCGAAATGGAGAGCTAGCCCGCGTGTGAGATAGTAAGATCGCGAGAGTCTGAGTATACTTAGGTTTATCTAATTTGTAGTTTTATTTAAATAAGTATTTATTAAATTTTAAATAATTTATATTAAAATTTTTTTAATAAATAAATTATTAGATCTCTTGTCTTTAAAATGTGAATATTATTTCAATTAATTATTTTATTTATTAATTTTAATTTAGAAAATATCCTTATAACCAAAATTCATTTATGAATAATTGTCATTATATATAATGTTAATGATATTTTTAAATTGTATTATATATTCAAGTAAAAAGAATCATCAGTCACTAAAATGTTATATATATATATATATATATATATATATATTCTTTAAACTTTTAGCGACAAAATTAGCAGCCAATTTTTCTTTTTGGTGGCTAATGTCAAGCTTCATCATTATTTAGAGGCCTTAGTTATTTTTGGTCGCTAAAAGATATCTTTAGCGACCATTTTTTTTAGTCTCTAATTTTTTGGTCGCTATTGGCCTATTTTCTTGTAGTGATATATATGGATCATTATGGAATGAACAAGTTCAAGTTTAATGCATATTATTCTATGATTGTGACTATAACTGGAAATTTACTAATCTTGAACACTTGAATGTAGTTGATCAAATTTATAAATTGTTAACTGAATTTGGATTACAATAGAAATTTCTATGCATATTTTTAATTTCTCAGAATATTTGAATTTCATCATGATTTGGTGTAGATTAGAAGATCTTACTTTATTTTATTTTAGACATGTGTTACTTAGCCTAAATTATTATATATTTGATGCCTTAATATACTCTTAATTTCTATATCAATGTGTTCGTTATTATACGAGTGATTAAGGGATTGTGTTGTTGGAAAGAATTCTATTTCATCAAAATAATATGAGCCAAAAATTAAAAAAAAATGCACAAAGTGTGCCATATAGTAAAAGATGTGCAATGTCGCTAGAATTATTAAGAGGCACAAAATTAGCCCAAATATTTGAAAAGATGCGTAATATTGCTACAATATCGTCAATTATTCTTTCCTTTAATATTTTCTCAAATTTCACTACTCAATGATCGTCACATTTGACTTAGGAATTTGATAATTTTCTTTCATCGTTTGTACAATTGTTATGGTTACTTAATCTGTCTATTACATTATTGCCATAGATCAACTTTTCTTCTCCTTATTATACTGTGTGATCTAAACCATTTTGAGTCTTTACTTTTTGCATTTGATTTTAATATTGTAGTTAATCTTCTTTTAACATTATTTAAATCCTCAACTTCTTTGAGTGTCTTCCTTTTTGTTGTTGTCAAATGGGGGAGTTTGTATTGTTTGACTTTTTGCATCGTCAGTTGCATGTTATATGATGGGTACTTATTGCTTGTTATGTGTGTTTTTCCTTTTAATCATCAGTTGCATGTTATATGATGGGTACTTGTTGTTTGTTATGTATTTTTTTTTAGTGTGAAATGTGAATGTATGTGAATGTGGCTGTTTTCTTTTTGTCCTCCTCTTCTCTTTACATTCCTTATTAGATCATCTAACCTCCTCTTATCTCTTGTTAAGGATATGTCATTTCTTTAGGGGGAACTAAGGAGATCATCTATTAGGGGGAGCTTTCATTTATTGGAAGCTTAGGAGAAATGTGAATTTAATTGTTAACTCAAACAATAAATATTTTGCCATCATCTAAAAGGGGGAGATTGTTATGATTTTTATAAATCCGTTTATTCAAGTGAATTCTGATATAAGTTATTTTTGATGATTACAAAAGTATAGTGTTTGTTTAATTCTTCTCCTAATAAATATTATAGTTTCTTTTTGTGTGTACTAACATATTTTTCAGGAAATTTATACTCCAGACTGCTGAAGACTTCAAATTTATTTGTTAATGTTTAATGTGAGTGAAGTCTATATTTTTATTTTTCTTGAGTCTGAGAGAGTGTGATTGTAAGTTGGATAATCGTGTACACACACAATTGGAGAGTGAAATTATTTTTTAAAACTGATCGTACAGTCCGATGTAGGTTCGTACGGGACGACTGTATTTTATCTCATCCACGGCGAAGCTGCCTACATGAAATTTTTCTAAGTCTTGTTCGTACAGTCGAAATGTACTTCATACCAAAGGTTTTGCTGTATGAACGACTCAATTTGGGGTATGCACTGGTTCATACTAGATCGTACGGGATGTTTTTTCTAATTTTTGAACAATTCGTACAGTACGAAATCACTTTCGTACAGAACTTTTTATTGTACAAACGGCTTAGTTTGGAGTTCGTACCCGTTCGTCTGGGAAGAATAGTTAAATTTTTTGAACTATTCATACAATACAAAATGACTTTGTACCGAAGGTTTTATGGTACGAACGGCTTTGATTGGGGTTCGTACTGAATCATACTTGATGAACATTTCATATTTTGAACTATTCATACAGTACAATTGTCGATTGTACGGGACGATCATTATGCGTGAAACTTAAAATTTTCAGTTTTTGGATGATTTTTCTTATCCTTAGTACTTAAAGGTCTTAAAACTGACTGAAAGAGAAATCCTTATGTGAAAATTTTTCTTGAGAGTGAAAGGGAGAGTGATTGGGAGAGTGTTTGAGTGAAAGTGTTGAGAGATCTTTAAAGAGAAAATTGTGAGGGGATTCATAAGGTTATCCAATAGTGAGGATCTTATTATTTGTACTTCAAGCATCTTCCTAATCTCCTTGGAGGCACTTACAAGAGAATTATTCAAGAGGTTTTCGGTTCTCTACCGTCACTTGGAGGGTGAAAAGGGACGATCGGTTCTCTACCATCACTTGTAGGGAATGAAAGGATGAGTGGGTTCTTTGCCTTCGCTAGGAGGGTAAATAAGGATGATGGTTCTCTGCCTTCACCAGGAGGGTGAAAAAGGATGACAGTTCTCTATCACACCGGAATTTGATGGAAGAGAGTTTTTGTAAAGGCTTCTCCGCCTTGCTGTGGGGGCTAAAGGAGAGTCACTTTGGTTTAGTGCAATTCCTAGAGAAGGAGTCTCTAGGGAGTGGATGTAGGTCGTGTTTGACCAAACCACTATAAAATCTGGTGTTCTCTATTCTATTTTTTACTTACTGTATTTTCTTACTGCACTGTGTTTTATTTTTTCTGTGGTTGAAAAGCATCAAAATATTTTTGTTCGTACAATACGAATTGAGATTGTACAGTATGATTTGCTTTGTATTGTGATTAAATTTTTTTTGAAATTCTAAGAGAATTTTAAAAGTACCAATTTAGCCCCCCTCTTAGTTAGCCTTGGGATGTAATTAATAGGTCTAACAACCTATTCACACTTTCAAGTGGTATCAGAGCCTATTTCAAAAATCACTGTTTAGATTACTTTTTGAAATTTGATCATGGCTAATTTTGAAAATCGAAACACGTTAGAAGGTTACTCGATCACTAGACCACCTTCGTTTGATAATATTCTGTTTGATTTCAAGAAAACTCGCATGTCTACTTTCTGCAATCTCTTGACTATCGCATGTGGATGTTAGTTCAGGATGGTTACACTGCACCTACTAGACTTATAGATGGCATAAGAGTTGAAACACTAATTGCTGATTGAACTTTAGAAGAAAGGGAATTAGCACAACTAAATGCAAAATGCTTGAATAGTTTTTTCTGTGCTCTTAAATCTTAAGATTATAAGCGTGTTTCTACTTGTAAATTTGGAAAGGAAATATGGGATAGACTATGCATTACATATGAAGGTACAAATGAAGTAAAGCAAACTAGGTTGAACATTCTTTTTCATGATTACGAACTCTTTCGCATGAAACTGAATGAATTAATCTCAGACATGTATACTTATTTTACACATATAATCACTTCATTGCATGCCTTAGGTAGGAAATTAATGAATACGAAAAAAGTAAATAAAATACTTCGTTGCTTACCTACTGCTTATGATGCAAAGATTTCTATAATAACTGAATCAAAAGATTTAAATGTCTATTCTATTGACAATCTTCTTGGATCACTAATTGCTTATGAGCAATCTATGACTCAAAGATAGATTGATGCAGGAGACAAGCAGAAGGAGAAGAACATAGTTTTGAAGGTGGAAGGTTCAGATAGTGATCGGTCACTACCTGAGGATGAAGAGGACATTACCTTGATGATAAGACAATTTAGAAGTTTCCTAAAGAGGAAGCAGAGAAGACGCCTACAATGGAACAAAAGTAAGTTCTATAAAAATATTAAGGCTTCTAATGATGTTATTTGTTATGAATGCAGGAAGCTAGGTCATATAAAGACTGATTGCCCCAATCTCAAGGTAAATCCTAGCAAGGAGAAGGCCGAGGAGAAACTAAAGGAAAGAAGGGATAAAAAGAGACTTCAATGAGCTTTTTGGGCAGACTCAACTTCAGATTCATCAGAAACAGCGCCTGAAGAGGAAGTCATAAATTTGTTCTTGATGGCTGACAATCTTGATCATTCAGATCAAGAAGAGGTATGTGACTTAAGTTATGATAAACTATTTGAAGTTTCTGAATGCATTCATTCTATATATAGGAAACTGAAAAAGTTACATGCTAAATTAAATTTGGATTATTTAAAACTGTAAAAAAATATGAAATCCTTAGGAAAGATCATGCATTAATTGATAGCAACCACATAATTTTATTGGATGAATTTGATGATTTAAATAATCAGCATGAACTTTTAAAATCATCACATACTGAACTTGAAAATGATTTCAAAACTTTCATGGATGAATCAGATACTAGAGAGCATAATTTAAAGATTGATAATTTGATTCTAGAAAGTGCTAATACATATCTTGAAGTTCAGTTAAAAGCACTTAAAGAAAATAGGAAACCACCCAAATTTAAAGATTTTCACAAATCCTACTACAAGACAACTGGTTCAAAGTCTAAGAAAAATTTTTTCAGGATAAATAGATTAGTGAATCCTTTTCCTGGAGTAAAGTATTTTCTTGTGGTATGATAGGACACATTTCTAACACCTGTACTATTCATCATAGAACACATATAGTGTGGAGGCCTAAGATGCTTAAATCACAGCATATCACACATGGATCTGGTTTATAATTGCCAAGAGGAGAACCCAAGCTTATTTGGGTTCCCAAGTCTAATGTTTGATATTTTTGTAGGGTCGCTCTCATATAAGATCTCATGAGAGCATTTAGTACCTGGACAGCGATTGTTCCAAGTATATGACTGGAGATGCAAATTAATTTATAACGCTGGAAGCCAGAAATGGAGGCAATGTTACACTTGGAGACAATACTACCAAGAGAGTGGTAGGTACATGTATAATTAGAAATTCTAGAAATTTTATGATTAAAAATATTCTATTGGTTGAAGGCTTAAAATATAATCTGTTGAGCATAAGTCAATTGTGTGACAAAGGATATCATATAAAATTTTTGCCTACTAATTGTGTTGTTAGTCGAAATGGAATTATTGTGTTAAATTGTGAAAGAGTGAATAATATTTACATGCTAGATTTGAATTCTGTAAAACCTTCTACTGCCCTTTATTTGAAAACTATATCTGATGGATCATGGCTATGGCATAGAAGGCTTAGTAAATATTTTTCCATAATAAAAAAGGGGGAGATTGTTATAATTTTTGCAAATTCGTTTGTTCAAGTAAATTCTGATACAAGTTAATTTTGATGATTACAAAAGGCTATTATTTGTTTTATTCTTCTCCTAATAAATATTAGAGTTTCTTTTTATGTGTACTAACATATTTTTCAGGAAATTTATACTCCAGATTGCTGAAGACTTCAAGTTCATTTGTTAATATTTAATATGAGTGAAGTTTGTATTTTTATTTTTCTTGAGTTTAAGAGAGTGTGATTGTAAGTTGGATAACCGTGCACACACACAATTGGAGAGTGAAATTATTTTTTAAAATTGATCGTACAGTACGATGTAGGTTCGTACGGGACAATCTGTATTTTATGTCATCCACGACGAAGCTGTCTGCATGAAATTTTTCTAAGTCCTATACATACAGTATGAAATGTACTTCATACCAAAGGTTTTGCTGTACGAACAGCTTGATTTGGGGTATGCACTGGTTCGTACTAGATCGTACGGGACTAGTCGTTCACTTTTTAAACTATTCATACAGTACAAAATTACTTTCGTACAGAACTTTTTGTTGTACGAATGGCTCTGTTTGGGGTACGCACTAGTTCGTACTAGATCGTACGGGATGAATCATTCAATTTTTGAACCATTCGTACAGTATGAAATCACTTTCGTATAAAACTTTTTGTTGTACGACGGCTCGATTTGGGGTTCGTACCCCGTTCGTCCGAGATGAATAGTTAAATTTTTTGAACTATTCGTACAGTATGAAATGACTTCATACCGAAGGTTTTGTGGTACGAATAGCTCTGATTAGGGTTCATACTGAATCGTACCAGACAAATATTTCATATTTTGAACTGTTCGTACAGTACGATTGTTGATCGTACAGGACGATCGTTACGCGTGAAACTTATAATTTTCAATTTTTGGACTATTTTTTTTATCCTTAGTACTTAAAGGTCTTAAAACTGACTGAAAGAGAAATCCTTCTGCGAAAATTTTTCTTGAGAGTGAAAGGGAGAGTGATTGGGAGAGTATTTGAGTGAAAGTGTTGAGAGATCTTTGAAGAGAAAATTGTGAGGGGATTTACAAGGCTATCCAATAGTGAGGATCTCATTATTTGCACTTCAATCATCTTCCTAATCTCCTTGGAGGCTCTTACAAGAGAATTATTTGTGAGGTTTCCGGTTCTCTACCGTCACTTGGAGGGTGAAAAAGGACGATCGGTTCTCTGCAGTCACTTGGAGGGTGTGAAAGGACGAGTGAGTTCTCTACCTTCACTAGGAGGGTGAAAAAGGACAACGATCGGTTCTTTATCGCACTAGAATTTGGTGGAAGAGAGTTTTTGTAAAGGCTTCTCCACCTTGCTATGGGGGCTAAAGGAGAGTCACTTTGGTTTAGTGCAATACCTAGAGAAGGAGTCTCTAGGGAGTGGATATAGGTTGTGTTTGACCGAACAACTATAAAATTTGGTGTTCTCTATTCTATTTTTTACTTACTGTATTTTCTTAGTACACTGTATTTTATTTTTTCTGTGGTTAAAAAGCATCAAAATTATTTTGGTTCGTACAGTACGAATTGAGATCGTACAGTATGATTTGCTTTGTATTGTGATTACAAATTTTCTAAAATTCCAAGAGAATTTTAAAAGTACCAATTCACCCCCCTCTTGGTTAGCTTAGGGACATAATTAATAGGTCTAACAACCTATTTACACTTTCACTTATCGCCCTTAGTGGCGAGGCTAATGATGGTTCCACTATTTATAGACAACTTTAAGGACTTAAAACCCATTCCAAACTAAATAGTACTGCTGTGGATTAACTCTTTGAGTTGGAGGTCACGAACAACAGAGAACAGAAGTTTTCTAGCCATTGCAGTTGTTTGAATTAACCAAGATTCAAAAAGGAAAAGACTTGAATTAGAATTTTGAATTTGAAATTTGATAAGAAATTCTCTATATTTTATCATGTAAATCGAATTATAAGAACTGTAATCCGATATACGGTGATAAAATATAGAAATCAATTTTAACTTGAAAAAAATTTGAATTTTTATTGTATATGTTTAACAATAAGAGAATGTTGTAGAGAGACATATATCAATGATGATCTAGATTTGATTTGAATGGATTTGAATGGAGACTTGAAATTGTGAAGGGTTGAAAGATTTCCCTCGAGTATTGAAACTCAATAAGTTGAATTTGATTTCAACTTTATGGTTAACAAATTTCTAGAAAAATCAAGAAGTTTCAGCTCGACTCTCTTACCCCACTGACTAATCTAGGAATAAGATGTCAGAGGTTTAATTTTGATAGAATGATTGAATCTCAAATTTGATTTTAAGGCTGATTGAATTTGTATTGTATATGTTATACCACAAGAGTGTATTGTAGTAAAATATATTACAATGGAAGTTGAATTTGATTTGAAAGGACTTTCAAAAACTTAAAAAAAAATATGGCAGCATCTCCCCTTATGTTTGAAACTCGAGGTGTTGAATTTGCATTCAACATGACGGTTTATAAATTTTAGAGAAGATCTTAAGAAAAATAACTTGACTCTTTCATCTCAAAGAGTGATTTGAGATGAAATTTCAAAGATTGAATTGATCTGAGAGGTTAAAGGTGCATTGCGTATATTAAACTACAACGATTATTGTAGGAAAATATATAGTAGTGATGATTAAAATTGTATGGTTTTGAAGAAGATATCTAAAAATTTGAAAATCCAGCAGTATCTCCCCTTATTTTGAAACTCGAGATGTTGAATTTGCATTCAACAAATATTTATAGAAAAGTTTGGATAAGAGTTGACTTGACTCTTTTACTCTACCAATTAACTTGGAGGCAAAATATTAAAGCCCGACATTGAAGGAGGTTTCCTACACTCACCTCTCTTTTTACATGTCTTAATTGAGTTGGCCACGCTCACCCAAAGAAGAAATGGGTAGAGGGATCAACGAAAGAAAAGTAGTTAAAACTACTGATTTATTAAAATTTGTATCACTATTAAAGATGGAGAGAGAGAAATATCCCCAGGGGAGTCGCCATTTTTTTTGATTGAAAAATAATATGGTATTTTGAAAAAGATTTAGTTTTCTTAAGGAAGATTGAATTTTTGGACTTTTAATATTAGAAATCGAACACTT